>CM060858.1:16812735-16918048 GCA_030737845.1 Acorus calamus | reverse complement strand
CCGCATTGTGCCGAAACTTCAGAGGGCCGTAACTTTCGCTACGGTCGTCAGAACGGCTCGTATTACATATGTTTTTGGGGCAGCTCGACGAGCCGGTCGCGATGGGCAATGTGCCGGAGGCACGTTGCCGCCGTCTCGGATCCCAAAATTTCCATCGTTTCGGCCCCCGAAACGCTGTTTTTTCACTGAAATTTCCTTTGCCTGTCGTTCTTTTGTAAAAGATCTCACCCTCCGGTGCTGGGTTTGCTATTTCGGTTCTCGAGCATGTCCCGAGGTTCCGTATAGTTGGAATTCTTCTGCTGCGCCGTTGCCTGTCTGAATTTAGTTTTTTTTATCCGTGACAGACGCGGGCCCGCTACGATGCCATTTAAGGGATAAGTCCGCGTTCTTCACGGGTGCGATCATACCAGCACTAATGCACCGGATCCCATCAGAACTCCGAAGTTAAGCGTGCTTGGGCGAGAGTAGTACTAGGATGGGTGACCTCCTGGGAAGTCCTCGTGTTGCACCCCCGAAATCTCCTTTTTCTATTTTTTTCCCTCCTCCGTCCCATTTTTTTCACGTCCCATTCTTCATCCACGTGTCGGACCCACACGTGGACGGGGCGCAGACGGAGACCGACTGCTCAAGCTACTTTTCCACGTGACCGATTCTCATAGGAGTGCCCGTCTGCGGTGCCACGCGGTTCTTAGCGGCAGCAGGAGTTGGCGGTGCCGGCAGATCCGAGGAAAAACGTCTGCGGGGACCCGCATTGTGCCGAAACTTCAGAGGGCCGTAACTTTCGCTACGGTCGTCAGAACGGCTCGTATTACATATGTTTTTGGGGCAGCTCGACGAGCCGGTCGCGATGGGCAATGTGCCGGAGGCACGTTGCCGCCGTCTCGGATCCCAAAATTTCCATCGTTTCGGCCCCCGAAACGCTGTTTTTTCACTGAAATTTCCTTTGCCTGTCGTTCTTTTGTAAAAGATCTCACCCTCCGGTGCTGGGTTTGCTATTTCGGTTCTCGAGCATGTCCCGAGGTTCCGTATAGTTGGAATTCTTCTGCTGCGCCGTTGCCTGTCTGAATTTAGTTTTTTTTATCCGTGACAGACGCGGGCCCGCTACGATGCCATTTAAGGGATAAGTCCGCGTTCTTCACGGGTGCGATCATACCAGCACTAATGCACCGGATCCCATCAGAACTCCGAAGTTAAGCGTGCTTGGGCGAGAGTAGTACTAGGATGGGTGACCTCCTGGGAAGTCCTCGTGTTGCACCCCCCGAAATCTCCTTTTTCTATTTTTTTCCCTCCTCCGTCCCATTTTTTTCACGTCCCATTCTTCATCCACGTGTCGGACCCACACGTGGACGGGGCGCAGACGGAGACCGACTGCTCAAGCTACTTTTCCACGTGACCGATTCTCATAGGAGTGCCCGTCTGCGGTGCCACGCGGTTCTTAGCGGCAGCAGGAGTTGCCGGCAGATCCGAGGAAAAACGTCTGCGGGGACCCGCATTGTGCCGAAACTTCAGAGGGCCGTAACTTTCGCTACGGTCGTCAGAACGGCTCGTATTACATATGTTTTTGGGGCAGCTCGACGAGCCGGTCGCGATGGGCAATGTGCCGGAGGCACGTTGCCGCCGTCTCGGATCCCAAAATTTCCATCGTTTCGGCCCCCGAAACGCTGTTTTTTCACTGAAATTTCCTTTGCCTGTCGTTCTTTTGTAAAAGATCTCACCCTCCGGTGCTGGGTTTGCTATTTCGGTTCTCGAGCATGTCCCGAGGTTCCGTATAGTTGGAATTCTTCTGCTGCGCCGTTGCCTGTCTGAATTTAGTTTTTTTTATCCGTGACAGACGCGGGCCCGCTACGATGCCATTTAAGGGATAAGTCCGCGTTCTTCACGGGTGCGATCATACCAGCACTAATGCACCGGATCCCATCAGAACTCCGAAGTTAAGCGTGCTTGGGCGAGAGTAGTACTAGGATGGGTGACCTCCTGGGAAGTCCTCGTGTTGCACCCCCCGAAATCTCCTTTTTCTATTTTTTTCCCTCCTCCGTCCCATTTTTTTCACGTCCCATTCTTCATCCACGTGTCGGACCCACACGTGGACGGGGCGCAGACGGAGACCGACTGCTCAAGCTACTTTTCCACGTGACCGATTCTCATAGGAGTGCCCGTCTGCGGTGCCACGCGGTTCTTAGCGGCAGCAGGAGTTGGCGGTGCCGGCAGATCCGAGGAAAAACGTCTGCGGGGACCCGCATTGTGCCGAAACTTCAGAGGGCCGTAACTTTCGCTACGGTCGTCAGAACGGCTCGTATTACATATGTTTTTGGGGCAGCTCGACGAGCCGGTCGCGATGGGCAATGTGCCGGAGGCACGTTGCCGCCGTCTCGGATCCCAAAATTTCCATCGTTTCGGCCCCCGAAACGCTGTTTTTTCACTGAAATTTCCTTTGCCTGTCGTTCTTTTGTAAAAGATCTCACCCTCCGGTGCTGGGTTTGCTATTTCGGTTCTCGAGCATGTCCCGAGGTTCCGTATAGTTGGAATTCTTCTGCTGCGCCGTTGCCTGTCTGAATTTAGTTTTTTTTATCCGTGACAGACGCGGGCCCGCTACGATGCCATTTAAGGGATAAGTCCGCGTTCTTCACGGGTGCGATCATACCAGCACTAATGCACCGGATCCCATCAGAACTCCGAAGTTAAGCGTGCTTGGGCGAGAGTAGTACTAGGATGGGTGACCTCCTGGGAAGTCCTCGTGTTGCACCCCCCGAAATCTCCTTTTTCTATTTTTTTCCCTCCTCCGTCCCATTTTTTTCACGTCCCATTCTTCATCCACGTGTCGGACCCACACGTGGACGGGGCGCAGACGGAGACCGACTGCTCAAGCTACTTTTCCACGTGACCGATTCTCATAGGAGTGCCCGTCTGCGGTGCCACGCGGTTCTTAGCGGCAGCAGGAGTTGCCGGCAGATCCGAGGAAAAACGTCTGCGGGGACCCGCATTGTGCCGAAACTTCAGAGGGCCGTAACTTTCGCTACGGTCGTCAGAACGGCTCGTATTACATATGTTTTTGGGGCAGCTCGACGAGCCGGTCGCGATGGGCAATGTGCCGGAGGCACGTTGCCGCCGTCTCGGATCCCAAAATTTCCATCGTTTCGGCCCCCGAAACGCTGTTTTTTCACTGAAATTTCCTTTGCCTGTCGTTCTTTTGTAAAAGATCTCACCCTCCGGTGCTGGGTTTGCTATTTCGGTTCTCGAGCATGTCCCGAGGTTCCGTATAGTTGGAATTCTTCTGCTGCGCCGTTGCCTGTCTGAATTTAGTTTTTTTTATCCGTGACAGACGCGGGCCCGCTACGATGCCATTTAAGGGATAAGTCCGCGTTCTTCACGGGTGCGATCATACCAGCACTAATGCACCGGATCCCATCAGAACTCCGAAGTTAAGCGTGCTTGGGCGAGAGTAGTACTAGGATGGGTGACCTCCTGGGAAGTCCTCGTGTTGCACCCCCCGAAATCTCCTTTTTCTATTTTTTTCCCTCCTCCGTCCCATTTTTTTCACGTCCCATTCTTCATCCACGTGTCGGACCCACACGTGGACGGGGCGCAGACGGAGACCGACTGCTCAAGCTACTTTTCCACGTGACCGATTCTCATAGGAGTGCCCGTCTGCGGTGCCACGCGGTTCTTAGCGGCAGCAGGAGTTGGCGGTGCCGGCAGATCCGAGGAAAAACGTCTGCGGGGACCCGCATTGTGCCGAAACTTCAGAGGGCCGTAACTTTCGCTACGGTCGTCAGAACGGCTCGTATTACATATGTTTTTGGGGCAGCTCGACGAGCCGGTCGCGATGGGCAATGTGCCGGAGGCACGTTGCCGCCGTCTCGGATCCCAAAATTTCCATCGTTTCGGCCCCCGAAACGCTGTTTTTTCACTGAAATTTCCTTTGCCTGTCGTTCTTTTGTAAAAGATCTCACCCTCCGGTGCTGGGTTTGCTATTTCGGTTCTCGAGCATGTCCCGAGGTTCCGTATAGTTGGAATTCTTCTGCTGCGCCGTTGCCTGTCTGAATTTAGTTTTTTTTATCCGTGACAGACGCGGGCCCGCTACGATGCCATTTAAGGGATAAGTCCGCGTTCTTCACGGGTGCGATCATACCAGCACTAATGCACCGGATCCCATCAGAACTCCGAAGTTAAGCGTGCTTGGGCGAGAGTAGTACTAGGATGGGTGACCTCCTGGGAAGTCCTCGTGTTGCACCCCCCGAAATCTCCTTTTTCTATTTTTTTCCCTCCTCCGTCCCATTTTTTTCACGTCCCATTCTTCATCCACGTGTCGGACCCACACGTGGACGGGGCGCAGACGGAGACCGACTGCTCAAGCTACTTTTCCACGTGACCGATTCTCATAGGAGTGCCCGTCTGCGGTGCCACGCGGTTCTTAGCGGCAGCAGGAGTTGGCGGTGCCGGCAGATCCGAGGAAAAACGTCTGCGGGGACCCGCATTGTGCCGAAACTTCAGAGGGCCGTAACTTTCGCTACGGTCGTCAGAACGGCTCGTATTACATATGTTTTTGGGGCAGCTCGACGAGCCGGTCGCGATGGGCAATGTGCCGGAGGCACGTTGCCGCCGTCTCGGATCCCAAAATTTCCATCGTTTCGGCCCCCGAAACGCTGTTTTTTCACTGAAATTTCCTTTGCCTGTCGTTCTTTTGTAAAAGATCTCACCCTCCGGTGCTGGGTTTGCTATTTCGGTTCTCGAGCATGTCCCGAGGTTCCGTATAGTTGGAATTCTTCTGCTGCGCCGTTGCCTGTCTGAATTTAGTTTTTTTTATCCGTGACAGACGCGGGCCCGCTACGATGCCATTTAAGGGATAAGTCCGCGTTCTTCACGGGTGCGATCATACCAGCACTAATGCACCGGATCCCATCAGAACTCCGAAGTTAAGCGTGCTTGGGCGAGAGTAGTACTAGGATGGGTGACCTCCTGGGAAGTCCTCGTGTTGCACCCCCCGAAATCTCCTTTTTCTATTTTTTTCCCTCCTCCGTCCCATTTTTTTCACGTCCCATTCTTCATCCACGTGTCGGACCCACACGTGGACGGGGCGCAGACGGAGACCGACTGCTCAAGCTACTTTTCCACGTGACCGATTCTCATAGGAGTGCCCGTCTGCGGTGCCACGCGGTTCTTAGCGGCAGCAGGAGTTGGCGGTGCCGGCAGATCCGAGGAAAAACGTCTGCGGGGACCCGCATTGTGCCGAAACTTCAGAGGGCCGTAACTTTCGCTACGGTCGTCAGAACGGCTCGTATTACATATGTTTTTGGGGCAGCTCGACGAGCCGGTCGCGATGGGCAATGTGCCGGAGGCACGTTCCGTCTGCTTCGAAGTCGGGATCCCGACGATGCTGAGAGCTCCCCTCGGCGGAGGAGGTCGCCGATCCGTCTGATGGCGTGGACGGCGGTCGAGCCGGTGCCGAGGCCGAGGACCATCCCGGACTTCACGTAGTCGACGGCGCGGTGGGCGGCCATCCGTTTCAGGTCGTCCTGGGTCGGTGAGACGGCGGTGGGCGGCGGAGGGGCATGGTTGTGAAGAAGAAGAAGTGGGGGGGGGGGGGAGCGACCGCCATGGATTTAGGGGGGGGGAGGGGTTAGGGTTTCTTTTCTAGGGTTTGTCGGGGAACACCATTATTGAGGAGGGGAAGATTGAGGGATTTGGACCGTTGCTTTCGGGATTCGGCGAATCTGTGGCTCCTAAAAGGGGGAGAAAAGTAGGGTTTTTGGAGATTTTGATTTCGGCCTTTTTGTTTGTTTGTTTCAGATTAGATTGAGATTTTTGGCGCGGAAATTGAGAGTCCATCGCCAATGGAGGATCTGTGAGAAATGAATGCGGTCGCTGCGATCAGTGGTGGGTGGCCGCGGCCCATTATGTGGGCCCCAATTACCGACAAAAATGCGGATCGGTATTTACAAGGGATGATGTTACGTAATGTCTGTGGTGGAGAATTAATTGAGAACTAACCATGATTCCTTGTTTGTTTTTTCATGATAAATCGTGATTGTTACGTTCGGATAAAGTCTAATGATTATTGTAAAGAAATATTGAAATTGTTTATATCAGAGTTTATCCTATACCCCATTGAATAAAAATTTTCTTTTCTATCATTTAAAAGAAATTATTCTCAAACACACATTCTAACATTTATTAAATTAGTCATACATCTCTCGTACTTATTCAAGAGTATGAATATCATTTAAAAATCATAAACTCTTATGTATCACTAATCCATCACTTATTATCACTTTATTCAAGACAAATCAAACAACAAAAATATTACTTTTATGTTTCCTAAAAAAAGCCACCAAACAAAAATTTGTTTATTCAATATGGATTGTTATCTATCTTGGTAACTATTAAAAGCAAATAAGCTTATATCACATACCATACAGACCCGTAGTCTATATGAATTTTGATTTTTCCAAATAATATACTTCATTTAATGATTTATATGTTTTTATAAAAAATAAAATATATATTTTAATAATAAATGGTGTGGATTCATATATGAAATTGTAAAAAATTGTATATGCTGATTTAGTGTGTGTATAAGGAGCGAGATATATGAGATTTGAATTGGGGCTGGAAAAAAAATTCTATTTTAATCTGTGTTCTTTTTATAACTTTTCCTAGGTTGTTTTACACTCTCGCCCCACCTACACTGATAACTAATTATATTCATTAAATATTTTTTATATATTTTATAAATTAGTTCATTCAATTTATTTAAATATTTCTTTTATCTTTTATAAATAAGATGAAAATGTTATTTTAAAAAATACAAATAGTATTTAGGGTTAGAAATAAGATTGAGGGTTTATTTGACATTTATTCTCATTCTGTTACAACACCTAGGAAAATTGCATTTAAAATCCTTTACTCGTGTGTTCATTTTTAAACATTTTAGATAAAAAAAAAATTTCTATAAAATCTAAAATGGAAGAATTCTCATTGTTCACCAAAGTTAATAAACCGGCTTTACTAGTCTGAACATTTTCCTTTTATAATCTGATGGTAGTTAAAAAAAGTTTCTACGGAGTCTTTAACATTTCTTTCCAAACCCCTCCCCCAGTTCCCCGCTTCGACCCATTTGTAATCTTTGCCCCTGTTTGGTTGGGTAATAAGCTGAGTATATATGTGAATAAGTAAGAATAAAGTAAAAAATGTGTTTGAATAAGTGGTATAACATGGTATAGGTATGCTAGAATAAACTAGTATAAAATGGTATAGGGATTCTAACCAACCCCTGGGATTAAATTATTTTAGGTTATTCCACCCAAAGAATAAATGGGCCCACTGTCAAATCAACTGTCATCACCTCTTATAAATCACCTATCAAATCAACTATAATTACTTTTTTACCTTTTATAAATTCTTATCCATACTTTATTCACATTTTATCCAAACAATAAAAAATTTATTCTTACGTTTTTCAACGAGAATAATTCAAAACACAACGAAACACAAAATCACTTTATCCTTATTTATACTTGAATAATCATAAACATCAGAATAATTTAATTCTCGAACCAAACATGGGCTTTGAGTTATAAATGTACTACCCATTTGTAATCTTTGAGTTATAAATGTACTAGCGCTTAGTGTAAAAAATAAAATAAAAAAAAACATTTTCCTTTTATACACAGTGAGTATCTGATGGTAGTATTGATCTTGCTTTTTGGTTAAGTTTTATTTATTTATCATTTATAAAAAAAAAATGTTAAACACACTCAGTAGGATTTTGATTTTTATAAAACATTTATATATTATTACTTTAAAAAAATCCTTTGAAAAAGAAGAAGAAAGGAGTATAGCTATGTCAAAATAGGTGAGGATAAGTTGATATTAGTATTCCACGTCCCCCATGAAATTTTATTATTCCACTCAATTTATCCATTTTGATATAAAAGAGACGCACATGTCAAATCACATGTCATCACCTTTATTAAATTAGGGGACTTAAATGTCAAATCAATTTTCATATTTTATAAATCTTTATTTACATCTTATTTATTTTTTATCAACAATTTATTCATTATCAACCAAATAACAAAAAAAATTATTATTACATTTTTCAAAGAAAATAATTAAAAACACAACAAAAATTATTTATTTTTTTATTTATAATAAAATAATTAATCATTTATTTTAAAATAACTTATGTTGCTATCCAAACATAAAAACTACATATAGCATTCATCATTTTGGATGACATGAATACATTTATGACTAGAAATAAATAAAGCACACCTAGTTGAGTGTGTGGAGACCAATGTACTTGATCATTCAAGCCATCGCCCATCGGTTTGGTGAAATGAGTCACCAATAAATGGTCCCCATTTAAAATTAAAAGTGGTGATTATCAAGTGGCCATAAAATTTGTCCAAAATTATAGGAAAACTTAATTTCTTCCATTTTTATTTCCAACCCCTTCTCTTATTTTGTCTCACCCCCTCTCTTTAACCCTCATAGACGGTAACCCTCCCCCGCGCTCTTTCGTTGCATCTCTCCTTCTATTTTTGCTCTCTGATGACCCACATTAGTGCACACAGATTACTAACAGCAGACATAGATACTAATACATACAAAATAGTTATATTTGTAGTCGATTAACAGTGTACATACAATACGTAGCAATGTACATATTGTTTGAATGAGGGTAAAATGAGAAAAGTTAATGGTGGATACCCTTCTCGTTAGTGACAGGAACCCAAACATAATTAGAATTGGTATCCGGGGATCTATTGTTAAGTTGAAAAGTTACAAGAATTTAAAATTAATATGGGTGTATGCTAAGGGATCTGTAATTAATTTTTTTAAATGATACAATTTTTTTTGGTACAAAGATCCTCTATATTGCAATGTATGGGCTCTAGATGAGATTGCGAAACAGATTTAGTGTATTAAAGATAAGGGCACTGTTAATTTTTTTTTTTACAGTCTAAAATATAATCCTACATACCTCTTTAAGAAAATCCAATGAAGTATATACCTTGTTAGACGATATACATCGTTATATATTTTTTTATACTTACTAAAAAATTAGTTTATTCAACTAGAAATGGAGTAATATGTATTTTTTTATTAAAACATATATCTCATTAGATGATGTTTACTATTTAAAAAAAATAAAAACATAGATGGTCTGATTTTTAATTGGTGCTAAATCTCTACCAAAGGCTTGGGCCGGACCGTTGGATTGTTGTACGGCCCATTCTTTCTTGCCAGATTGTATGGCTGTGATCGACTCGTCTTGATGTCTTTTTCAAAAATCTGTGAAACTTTCAGACGTCTGATCGATATCAAGTGAGTTCTAGTGTTTCCAGTGACAATGATGGTTGTGATACAGACACCTCCGGTGAAAATAAACCACCTTTATGGATGTTCATGCAGGTAGGGGTGGTAAACGAGCCGAACGAGCCGAGCTTTGACATGTTCAAGCTCGACTCGTTTATAAACGAGTCGAGCCGAATCGAGCCGAGCCGAGCCGAGCTCACGAGCCTCAACAAGCCTAGCGTTCTTCTTCATTTTAGGGTTTTTAGGAATTGAAAACAAAATTTTAGCCTAAATAAACCAAGTTCATGAGCTTAAATGAGCATAACTTTGTATTAATTTAATATTCTAATTTTATAAAGGTGTTTAGTCAAGCTTCAACTAAGTTTTAATAACACAAACGAGTCGAATTTGAACATAAAATGAAGTTCGATCCAGGTTCCAAGCCTAACCGAGCTTTAAAACTTGTTCAAGCTCGCTCATTTATCTAAACGAACGAGCCTGAATGAGCTCAAACCTAGCCAAGCCCGAGCGACTTGGTTCGTTTACCAGCCGCCATTTTGAATTCTTTGAATTCAAAATCTCAGGAACTAAACGAGTGAAACATAAGTCGAAGGATTTCATCTAAGCCGCCATTTGTCCCCCTTCAATGGCTGCGGTTCATTAGTATTTGTTGATCTCGTGATCTTAGAAAAAAAACAATTAAAAAAAGGGCAGGGATATTGCCACCACCTAAGATACTTTAGGCACCACCTTCCGAGTCATTCAAATCCTTCTACGGTATGATAATTAAGGGCACCACCTTTCGAGATAGGGTTAGACACATAAAGTGTCTACAACATTATCAATCCTAGACATTTTTTTCGTAAATGAAAACAGTATAAAACACCCGTAGGTTCTGGATAGGGTTAGACACATGCGGTGTTTATGTCCCTAAGATATCTAGACAACGCTTCTGTCGATAGGAACAGAAAAATCCTCCTTTTAGTTCTAAAATTGGTTAAACACACAAGATGTCCATATATTTATATAACCTAGATAATGGGTTAAAAAATCAATCCATAGGTTTTGAAATGGGTTAGACATATGCAGTGTATAAGATTTTTAATATCCTAGACAATACTTATGTCTATGGAAATAAAAAATCAATCCATAGGTTCTGGAATGGGTTAGACTAGACATATGTAGTGTCTAAGTTTTTAAATATTATAGACAATATTTTTGTCTATAGAAACAGAAAAATCAATACATAGGTTCTTAAATGGGTTATACACATGTAGTGTCTAAGTTTTTAAATTTTCTAAACAATACTAAAGTTGATGGGAACAGAAAAGTCCTCCATCTAGTTCTGAAATAGGTTAGACACATGATATGTCTATGTATTTATATATCATAGACCACCTTTCTGTCGATGGGAACAGAAGAAAAAAATCGAAAAAAATTTGGACTTCTGTAACTAGAGAGATGAGGAGCATCTTCACGACGACCAATTGTTTGCGTCCTAATGAGGGCAACGTATGAGATGTGTTGAAGAGGTATTCGAGGGGCTAGATCGAAAAAAAAAAGAGGAAAGAGAAGGAAGAGAGAGGTTGATGTGATGAAATATGGTGGGTGGTGAGAAGGATGTTTCTCATATGGTGTTTATATAAGGTGGTGCACTTGGTAAGTTAAAGAAATTAAAGGTGGTGAGCTTCAAAAGGTGGTGCCCTAAGCAAAAAAGGTGGTGGTAGTATCGTTGCCCTTAAAAAAATCGAACATCCCCTCTTTTTGCCAATGTTTGAGGTAAGCTTTCGGTTAGAATCGTGACTTGCTTCACTGGGTGAACTCTCTCTTAATTTTTTGTTTCACGCTTGATCACAACATCTCTTCTTGTACTGTTTGATTCAATCTTTCTGATACCCATATCTCGGATTTGCATATCAGTCGAAAAGATTTGATATTTGTTGAGTTCTTTGAAAAATATAAGCGACCCATGTTTTAGATTTCCGGAGTTGGTGATGAATTTATTGGTTTTCATTCGTTCTTTGATTGAACAGTAAAAACCCCCTTCTATTCTCATCTAATAAAGATCACTTTTTGATTAGCTTATTCGAACCTTTTGTCGAGATCCCCAACTCCCACATATTGAATTGATGCCAAATCAGTGAGAATCTTCAATACCCATAAAAAATTGCTTTGAAGCTACCATAACCCATTTGAAAATTAGTATTGATTGGCTTATTTTGAACCCTCGATACCTCGAAGAGATCCCCACCACCTGTATGTTGAATTGATTCTGAATTAGTGAGAATCTTCAATACCCATCAAAAATCATTTGAAGCTTTCACAACCCATTTGAAAATCAACATTGAATCATGTTGGAATTCTTCGGGAATCCCATCCCCATCGACACTGATATCCGGTCCCAGAATGCGAACTTCCTTAGTGCCGTAGTGCCTCTACTGAAACTTCTCTCACTCACCATGATCGGCCTTGTGTTGTCCCACCGCCGCGTACATGTCATCCCCAGATCCACATTCAAGCTCCTAAGCAAGCTTGTGTTCGCGCTCTTCCTCCCCTGCCTCATATTCACCCACCTCGGCGAATCCATCACCTTCCACAACGCCACCCAATGGTGGTTCATACCTGTCAATGTAGTCATCGCCACCACCATTGGCTGCCTATTGGGCTATGTGGTGGCGATCATATGCCGCCCACCACCACAATTCTTTAGGTTCACTATTATCATGACTGCCTTCGGGAACACCGGGAACATCCCCATTGCAATCGTCGGATCCGTATGCCACACCCCGGACCAACCCTTCGGACCGGATTGCCAACATAGAGGGTATGCATATGTGTCTTTAGCTCAATGGGTATCGGTAATTCTCGCTTATACACTCGTCTATCACATGATGGAACCTCCTGTCGAGTACTACGAGTTAGTGGGGGATGAGATGGCGGAGATCGATGTGCTCCCAAGCAATAACCTTAGTAGGCCTCTACTCCACGATGCAGAGTGGCCCGGGATGGAGGACCAGGAGACCGAGCACTCGAAGACTCCCTTCATCGCCAGGGTGTTCACGAGCGTCTCAGGGGCTTCAGAAACCGCTTTCCCCGATCTTGACATGAATGAGGAGGGCGAGAGTAGCAGTCCCAAGTCCATACGGTGCTTGGCAGAGCCGAGGGTGGTTAGAAGGATGAGAGTTGTTGCCGAGCAGACCCCAATTCAACACTTCTTCCAACCGCCAACAATTGCCTCTTTATTGGCTATCGTTGTTGGGATGGTTCCGATATTCCGAAACTTTGTGTTTGGTGATGATGCGCCTCTTTCATTTGTCACGGATTCCTTGGAAATATTGGCGGGGGCGATGGTTCCGTCGGTGATGCTCATATTAGGAGGGATGCTTGTG
Organism: Acorus calamus; assembly: GCA_030737845.1. Taxonomy (NCBI): domain Eukaryota; kingdom Viridiplantae; phylum Streptophyta; class Magnoliopsida; order Acorales; family Acoraceae; genus Acorus; species Acorus calamus. The sequence continues at coordinate 16,905,359 of CM060858.1, read as the reverse complement.
GAGGGGCCGAATGAGTCGGGCCTTGGTGTTCGTACCACTATTGGGATTATCGTGGCAAGGCTTTTGGTCCTTCCTTTGTTTGGCCTAGGCGTTGTGGCTTTATCACACAAGCTGAATTTATTGGTGCAGGGCGACGAGATGTACATTTTTGTGCTTTTGTTGCAGTACACGACACCAAGCGCAATATTGTTGGGGGCAATGGCGAGCTTGAGAGGATACGCTGTTAGTGAAGCTTCAGCGATGCTGTTCTGGCAGCACATCTGCGCGTTGTTCTCGCTTTCAGTGTACGTTATCATATACTTCAAGATCCTCACACATGTTTGAAACTTATTATAGATGTTGTTTCTTAGTTTGTTGAAGTGTGTGATCGCATCGGTTGTTTGTTTGGTTTTTTTTTTCCCTGCTGTTGAAACATATGCTTCAAATAAAAGTGGACTCATAATGTGGTTTTCAGTGTATTGTTTGTTGTTCATAATTCCTGGATAGATGAGCATATGTATTCTTGTTAATGTTGCATCTCCACTTCTCAAGTATTTGGTATGGTTCATTCATGATAAATTCCAACTGTTATTTAATCTTCATGGTTGTCGAATCATTTTTATTTAGGTGTGAATTTGCTTGAGTAGTTGAATGGAATTGTGAGAATGGGAGAGAGCACATTCTTCCACAGATATTTCTCCTCATATAACATGTAATACTATTGGACTGTTTACCTTGCATGCGAAATATATGGTTAGTAAATAGAAATGATTGCGTCTTTGTGTTCTCTATTTCTTCTCATCCCATTTCGAACTTGTTTTTTCACTTTTATTATTAATGAAAGTGGCGGAGACATGATTTAAATTTCTTCAAAAAAAGAAAAAGAAAAGGACTTTGCCTTTTCATCAGGAACTCCTTGGTCTATTTAAAAATTCTTACTGTTAAATCATATCTGTATATTGATTTATGAGCTATATCGTTAAAACTAGATTTGTTGAGTGCCTTCAACAAGTCATTTAATACTTTTAATTTGGATGTTAAAAAAACTTTGGATTTTATTTAATTTTTAAGTGAATCCCTTTTATATATATAAAAAAAAAAACTGCGGTTGCACTTGGGTAGCATTTGAAAATAGTTTTTGATTGATTATACTTTTGCAGGACTCCACATAATTCAAATGTGTTCCCATATCTTACACAACATTTTGTTATAAACCATAAAACAAGAGCTTTTCTGAAATTTAATAAATGTTTGCTTCTTGGGAATTTAATTTTTTTAATAATTTTGATTGGATAGCTGTTTTTCAAATGGATTTGGGAATCCTTGGGATGATAGTGGTGACAAGAGGGGAAAAAAATGAGAACTTTGGGTGTGCAATTTCAGCAACTCTTTTAACCAGAATCTCCTAGTTTTTCCTCATGAATTTCACACAAACCACATAAGCACATAACAACCCAGTGAGTTTTCCAGAACCCTTTATGCTTTAGGCTCTGTTTAGGGGCGCGTCGGCCGAGTGGTGGTGTCGGAGGATGCTGACAGAGGTGAATGCACAGACAAGCGCGTCAAACGCGTTTTTTACATGTGTTGAACTCACTGAAAGAGCTTGTCGTATTCGCATTTCACCATTTTTTTCTGCATTCACCGACTCCATGAAACACCGACTCACCTTACCGCACTCCCCGCCCCCCCCCATCTCATGCCCAGATGGACCCTTAATATAGGTTGGAGTAAGCCAAGTTAAAGAGTTTACTTCCATGAACACCACACTCTCCAGTCATTAATGAAAATCAATCTAAATTAATCGCTTGATATAATAGAGGCCTGGGTTTAAATCTTACTCTTGTTGATAAGATAAGATTTGTTAATATGGTGGTGCTAATTTCTCTTAATGTGATAATCTTAATTCACAAAGAAGTATACCAGTTAGATACATTATTGTAATGCCCTCACATAAAAAATAGAAATTATAAAATTGTTATTACACGTGATAATACAAGTGCTAAAAAAAGATTTTGTCTACCTTCACAAATATGAACATACATTTTTATTATGTTATTATTATTTGAGGGTATAATAGTAATTGAAAATAGAATAAAAGAAATTCGAATGGTGTTATTTTTATTTCACCCTATTTTTTTTTATTCAACATTCTTGATCTTTAATCCAGTATTACATAATACATATGTTTCTTATTAGAATATAATTAGAATTCAACCTAACATACTACTAACCAAACAAGGCTTTGATGTTATTAACTTATTATCAAGTATAGTATTGTGACGATTTTGAAGACGCGCAACGAAGCCGTGTTTAAAGGGATCAGAGTGTATCAAGAAAATATGTGGAGACATGTTTCGAGGGTGTATGTCGGATTGGGGTCGACATATTGCGAGAGCGGAGGATGTACCGTTTCGAGAAGGGGTTATGCGCATCACGGGGTGATATAATGGACAATGACCTAGCTTGGTCGGTTAGATGTCTCTTTTAGCCAGAGACGCGAGTTCATTCACTTATGTGTTTTTTTCTTGCATTTTTACTTTTTTCTCTCCCCATTCAGAATTTATAATTCGAGTTCAGCAATAAAATAAGGTAGCAAACATCTACTTTTTCTTTAAAAAAAATAGTATTGTGACATCTATTCAGAAAAAAGGATACTCGCATATTTTCTATCCAAAACTATTATAAAGAGAACCATGTAGAAATTTAAAATAAAATAATACAGAGACGATAAAGACAGAAGATGAAAAAAAATAGAAACACACGATAGAGCAATATCTTCTTTGTTTGTTTTTTTTTGGGGTAAATAACCCACTGTGACCATTTGTAATTTTGTATTACTATCAAAATTATTATACAGTATACAATATACCATCAAAACATGTCTATCAGGCAACTGGGCTTGCTCTATACAAGTGTACAGTGTCGAACAAACTGGAAGAATCCAGTTCTGAATTTGATTATCTTGTAATTGCATTGTGAAGCCATTGATTTGCAGTCGTCTAGCTTGCTTACTTTCGACATCTTGATCGCATCACGGGTAACTTTGCAAAGGGCTATTGGGTCTCCTCTAAGCCTGTCAACGGACCAGATACGGAGCGGATATGGTCATATCCGTATCTATATCTGAAATTTTTTTTTATATCCGTATCCGTATCCATATCCGACGGATATTTAAAAAGTGTATCCGTATCTGTATCCGAAATTTCGGATACGGATTCGGATAATTATCCGAAATAAATAAATAAATATAAAAAAAATTTATTTAAAGTTTAAAAATTGACTTAAAATTAAAAATTTACAAACACAAGTCCTAAATTTACAACTGTTAGAATGAATAAATAAATAATTAAACATAACAAATTTTCATTTAAAGTTTAAAAATTGACTTAAAATTAAAATTCACATATTCTTTGGGTGGAATAACATGGAATAACTTTACTTCTAGGGATTGGCTGGAATTCATATACGATTTTATATCAGTTTATCTATGCATACATTATCCCTGGATATTCTAGACATCAAAACACTTTATTTAACATATTCCACCTTATTCCAAAATCTATCAGGGGTTATACTGTATCCAAACGGGAGCTAAAAGATAAATAACAACCTCCGTATCCGAACACACACATAATTGAGAAAGACCCAAATGTCAAGCACTTTGTACCGCTAGTCTAATGGCAGCAGTTTCTGCTCTAAGAGGGGAGGTCCATGGCCAACTACAGAATCTTTGAGGGCACGTCTAGTCCCACCAATCCTTTTTCTTACCCCACCAATCGGCAAAAAAAAAAAAAAAAAAATATTCCCACCGATCCGGCCAGGTCAACCAAACTTGGTTGTCACATTAAGTTTTCAATGACCGAACTTGGTCGTCATTTTATATTTTGGACAACCTAACTTGGTTGTCATTTCAAGTTTCGGACGACCGAACTTGATCGAACAGAATTTGTAATAAAATTTATAATTTTTTTTCTTGGAAACATAATCTCATGATATGTATCCTTCTTGGATTCTTCATGTCACTCCACATATGAGTTGTAATGTAGAGAGAATCAATAGTTATTCTTAAATATAGAACATAAGAACAATTTTTTTAAATAAGTGACGGACAAATTTTTAAAAGCCAAATATAAAATGTGTTTAGATCAACTGATATGCTTTTTTTTAATTTTCAAACAAAGAATCCGCTTACTTCGAATTTAAACGAAGCTTAAACATGATATATATTTGTCTAATAAGATATTTTTCTATAAAAATTTGAATTAATTGAAAGTATACCTATTTACATTTTTTCAGTCGCTTAGTTGTTGTTTGGATAAAAGAATAAATATATAATATGATGGATAAGCACAAAAATTTATTTGTTTACAAAGAATAGGTAAATATAGTTCTGGATCCTGTTCGACCTATTTCGGTCGCCCAAAACCTAAATGACAACCAAGTTCGATCATCCAAAACTTGAAATGGCGACCAAGTCCGATTGTTCAAAACCTGAATCGATGACCAAGTTCAGTCGACCTGAATTGGTGGGAACAATCAAACACCAATTTTTTTTATTGGTGGGGTAAATGAAACGTTTGGTGGGATAGACGCGCCCAATCTTCGAATATTGCTTTTATTCTCTCACAAAGAGGTTAGATGAATGCTACAATAAAGCAAATAATCTAGGGTGTTTGGAAACTGTATGACCATACTTTTGTTTTTTTAGAAATTAAAAGGCTCAAGTGTGTTTCTCAATGTTCCAACAAAAATATAATTAAAAAAAGTAATAGTGTTACATAAAGTCCCCTTTTGAGTTTGAATTCTAGCCCACATAAGTTTTAGTTTTTTTTAAAATATTATATTTTATCTAATATGGTACATGATTTTATAAAAATGAATATACACTCCAACAAAACATGGATGCATTTATATATATAATATGTAAAAGAATTCTATTGAAGTGTATATCTCGTTAATGTGTGTATATGATGCTAACGAAGCATATGAGACTATAATTAGGGTTAAAAAAATGATTGTGTAACAACACTCTAACAAAAAATTGTTTAAGCATTTAGGGTCTATTTGAATCCGTGGTAGAATAAGTTCTCCAACTGATAATCCAACAAAATACTATCAAACATATTTCCTTATTGGGAGCTAAAAAACTAGTTTGGCACGTTATATTTTATTCACAAAATTAGACATTAGTGTTTTAAAATCTCTCCAACGACACTTCTATAATGCAGAGTTTTAACCCTAGGGGTACTGAACCGCATGCATATGCATCGCAATTTCATGCAGACCCTTAAAACAAAGAGTGCGCCTTTAAAAAAAATTGAATTTAGGAATAATCAATTTTATTAACTTATTTTATGTCAAATCATACTTTTTTTCTTCATCAATTTTTTTTATTAGCAAGCGGCAAGACTCGAACTCAAATTTCTGTATTAAAGAGGGGTATCTTTTCCATCCTAACAAGAGGAGATTCGATTATTTTTCAAAGTTAATCACAATTGATTTGATTTTATCAATTATATCTCTTCAGCTTTGTTTTTAGAAGACTAATTAATCCATGAAAGGGAAGTGAGTCAGTTATATGGAGCTTTCAAGAAAGTCATTTTCATTTTCCATTAAAAACAGACAGCAAACATGGTCATCATCTGTCTTATGGTTGGTTATTTTCTTTATGCAGAGCCATTGATAGAAACACATCGGTTCGATAAATATGTGTCAAGTATATCAAACAAGCCACTGTGGAGGCATGCTGAATTATTATAATATATAATTTTATAATTATAGTTGATTATTAAAAATATTAAAACGACATGGAGTCATCGTATCCTAGAATATATTTATAAAACAAGCTAAGGGGCTGTTTGGTTGGAGGGAAGTTCAGTACTTATGTCACTTAAAGCTGAAAATAAGTGATAAGTCTGTTTGGTTGGGTGATGTTTAAACACTGATAAAGTTCCTCGTTCAGTTAAAAACACCCAGAAAAGTTCATCAAAAATATTGCACTTATGTTTTCGGATTTCACAATACTCGTTTTGGTTATCAACTTGAAAAGACCTCTATGCCCCTGAACATCTAAACTATTTACAAAAGTATTTAAAATCAAACACCACCAACACATCGTCTCTCTCCTCCTCACTCCTCTTCACTCGTGAACAAAAGGTGCCAAAGAAACCCCTTTCATCACTCCGCGAGCTCCACCGACCGGGACCTACCTCCACCCGATCTCTTCATGAAATCAACCACCACCAGATCTGTATAGGCCCCGGATCTCCTATCCCTCACATTTAGCACTTGCCGAACTTTCAATCGCCGAACCATGGGTCGTCTTACCAATTTCTACGCCGAACGACATGAGAAACGGACGACTGAAACACAGATCCACCACCATCTGTCGCCTCTATGGATCCCCACCACAAATCGACCTCCTCCACCACCACCACCCGCCGCCTCTATGGAACCCCTCTACAAATCGACCTCCTCCACCACCACCATTTGCCGCCTCTGCGGATTACCTCTACAGATCGACCTCCTCCACCACCATCTCTCGCCTCTGCGGATCCTCCACCACAGATCGACCTCCTCCACCACCTCTGTGGAGCCCCTTCTCTCTCCTCCCTTCTCTGTGCCGACTCTGTTTTGATAATGTGAAAAGAATGTGGTTATAAGAATTTAATCCCCATTTTATTTGTTATTGGAGGGTATTGATTGGTACATGTATTAGGTGTTTGTTTATAAGCTGGTTCAGATCTAGGGTTGGATTTTGGTGGGTATGAGAGGGTTCCTTTTTTCCTTTTTTTTAGAGAATTATAAGTTGAGTTTTTGTTTTTAAGGATGAAAAATATTATTTGCCTTTTTATGTTTTGTGTTCATTCTTATTTTTACTTCGGATTCCCAATTAACCATTTTCTTTGTTATGTATTTGTTCTTCTAAAGCTATCTAGCTAATTTCATTGGGTATTTTATGTTCAAAAGCTCTTTTTAAACTTGTTTTATTTATTTTATCAATCGTCCTATAATAAATTCATTGTTATTATAATCATTATGGCATTCCATTGTTTTGGTTTTTCCAATGGTAGTAGTGGTTGTATTTTTAACATGTTAAAAAAAATAATCTTTAATATCTAAAAAAAACATGTTTTTTCATTTCAACCAAACATTAAAATAACATTCAACACTTATAAAATGAATCAAAATACCCTTCCAATAATCACATAAGTCAACTGGTTAACCAAACACATTTATTTAAAATATTGCTTAATATTTTTCATTGAACCAAACGCTTTTTTTTTCCTAAACTCTTAAAGATTATCATCCTTCCTCTTTCTGCACTTAACAATCAACACTTAAAATCCGCTTTCTGCCGCTGCCAAACATCACCTAAATATAACTATTTTATTATGATTAATCAGGCCACTCAAATTTTGTGTAAAAACTTTATTAGATATAATGTGTATGTAATCGTTAATTTGTGTTATTATTCAAATTCTTAAAAAAATGTAAATTTGAAAAAAAATTCAAAAATTTGAGTAAATGATCTGTATTGATTTTGGTAAAAGTTTAAATAAAAACTTTGGTATAGATACGGATAAATAGTTGGAAAAAGATTTATATGAATTTTATTCAAATTAAAATTTAGGTTTATGATTGTAGATGCTCTTATAACAACATTTATATACGGGCAAGTTAGGTATAATGTTAGTTAGACACTTTGATTGTCTAATGCTCATAACAATCAGATCTTATTGACCTGTTATGGTTTCGAACCAAGCTGAATCCGAATGATTAGAGATTGTATTTCGACGGCAAAGGAATCAGTTTTGGTGAATGGCAAGCCCTGCGGTTATTTTCACATGAACAAGGGTCTTCGTCAAGGAGATCCCTTATCCCCCATCCTGTTTACAGTTGTGGCCAATGCTTTTAGCAGAATGATGAAGATGGCGGAGGCGGAGGGGTGGATTCAAGGGCTATCCATATGCACCGGTGGCCCTTCCACATCCCATGTCCAGTATGCATATGATACGGTGATCTTATGTGCCGCTAACTCCCTCTCTATACAGGGAGTTTTATTCATTTGCAAATGTTTCGAGTTCATGTCGGGTTTGCGTATCAATTTTTGTAAAAGCTCCATGCTCGGAATCCACCTTGAGGAAAGGACACTGGCCTCTCTCGCGGGGATCTTCGGATGTCGTGTCCAACAGTTTCCCACAAGGCTCCTAGGCCTTCCTCTTCATTTGGGCAAGCTCCGGAAGGTGGATTGGAACCCGTTGGTGGAAAAATTCGAACGAAGGTTGGAGGGATGGAAAGGTAAGATATTGAGCACTGGCGGATGATTGGTCTTGCTTCAAGCGGTATTATCAAACCTTCCAGTTTTCTTTCTCTCGATCTTCAAAGTGCAAGAGGGTATTCTGCAAAAGATCGAAGTCATCCGAAGACGCTTCTTCTGGAGTGGTGCTTTCAGTGATGGGCAGAAGGCTCATTTGGTTACTCAGCAAATGGAGATGGAGATGGTTGTCCAACCATGATCTGTTGTGGTGCCGGCTTGTGGAGGCGAGGTTCGAGTGCGGTGATCATCGGAACCAATTCCCAATTGTCTCTCCCCGCCTCTCTTTCACTTGGAAGAACATTTTGTCATTCTTGGACGGTTTTATGGAGGCTATTCGATGGAGAGTGGGAGATGAGAGATCTGCAAGCTTCTGGCACGACGTTTGGCTTGGGGACAGTGTTTTGAAAGACCGATTTGGGGAGATATTTAGATTGGCCCGAGATAGAGAAGGGACAGTGGCTAGCTTTTGACGATCCGACACACCTAATCGCGTTTGGGACGTGCGTTTACGTCGGAACCCGAGGGGTGCGGGGGCTGACACCCTCCCCGATCTCTTGCGGGAGCTTTACTCTGTGGAGCTTGCGGATGGCATACCGGATGCGGTGTGCTGGCGTCCACGGCCTCGTCATCTCTTCTCTGTGCGAAGTTGCTATGATTGGTCGCGGCGAGCATTGCCTAGCTTTGACTCAACTGCTATAAAGGCCCAAGAGATCTGGAAGCCAAAGATCCCATTTAAAGTGCGTTGTTTTATGTGACAAATGTTTCAAGAGAAAGTCATCACCAAGGTTTATAGAGCGCGATGGGCACCCAACGATGATCTAACTTGCTCTCAATGCGGGGGTGGAGAGGAAACAGTCCATCACTTGTTCCTCGAGTGCTCATTGGCATGTCAGCTTTGGCGGAGACTCAAGTTAGCAACAGGGCTTCCGGACAATCGAGGATCCTTGGACGACTTATGGATGGCGGGTAAACAGATGAGGCAGAGGGGGGACAGAAATGCTTCCGGGAAGATCACTGAGTCATATATCCCTGCGGTGGTGTAGACCATTTGGCTTGCTCGTAATCACCGAATTTTTTGGGACACAAACATATACATAGAGAATTTATAGGAGTCGGTGCTGACTTATATAAAAAATTGGGGGACAGTGTGCGCAGGGGCAAACAAAGTTTTGTATGTCGGTGGGGAAATCATGATTGAGGAGTAGTACTTGGTGTAATTGTTGATTTTGTTTGCTTTGTTTTTTGGTAGACTCCTTCTTTATCCTTTCCTGTTTTGGGCGTGTTCACTTTGATTTTGAAATAAAATTAAGGCGCATGCTTACCATTTAATAATAAAAAAAATAATCAGATCTTATTACATCAAGATAAACATATAGTTAGTTATTATGATTGAGATATTTTATTATGAAATTCTTTTAAAATAATAATTATATATAATTATTTTTAATATATTATTTTAAAATAATATAATAACATCTGATCATCACGAATGTGTTATTTTAACCCAATCCCTGTACACATGTTTAAAAATACGAAAAGATCGCAATATTATATCTTAATAAAGATAAAGCATGAGTTAACAGTATGATTAATAATGGTGTTTATGGGGCCCGTCTGATAGTGACAGGTCTGTGGACAAAGCGGTCAAAAGAGGGATCTTTAAAGTGTGATTTTCTGACCGAACCCGACAACTCTGTGTTTCGGGACGGCTTTAATTATGTCGAATGCTATCAAGTCGAATCCGCCGTGATTCATAAACAAAAAATCAAAAGTTTTTTTTTTAATCCGTTTTTACATAATTACCTATACTACGTCCTTGATTTTACAAATATCCCCACTGCATTCAAAGATGTACATCCATAGGGTTGATAAACGAACCAAATAGTTCGGACTCGACTCGGACTCGACTCGATTTAAGTTCATTTAAACTTATTTATTTAAACAAATGAGCGAGCTTAAACAAGTTTTAAAGCTTAGTTAGGCTCGGTATCTGGATTGAGCTTCATTTTTTGTTCAAATTCAACTTGTTTATGTTGTTAAAACTTAGTTGAAACTTAACTAAACTCCTTTATAAAATCAAAATATTAAATTAATACAAAGTTATGCTCGTTTAAGCTCATGAACTTGGCTCATTTAGGTTAAAATTTTGTTTTCAATCTCTGAAAACCCTAAAATGAAGAAGAACACTAGACTCGTTGAGGTTCGTGAGCTTGGCTCGACTCGTTTATAAACAATCCGAGCTTGAATATGTCAAAGCTCGGCTCGTTTACCACCCCTATACATTCATGCCCTTGTGGTTACTGACCGTGAGATCTGATTAAAATTTCTCAATTAGTCGTCAAGTGTTGAAAAAGGTCAAAAATACTCCCCACATCAGTTTTTTATGATTGAAGGTCTTCTTCTTCTTCTTTGCTTGATTTTGTGTTTCTTCTTCATGTTTTTTTCTTTTTGTCACCTTTTTTTTTTCTTCTCATTTTCTTCTTTGATAGAAATTGATTAAACCTTCTAATTTCATTTATTTATTTGTTCTTTCTCAAATATAATGTAAATGAGTAGTTCTATTAGTAATCTCAACCCAAACACAAAGTGTGTGTGTGTGTATATATATATATATATGAAAATTGTTACGTGCGGCGAACGGCGGGTGCGGCCGCGACGTGGACCATTCGATCGCGAGTCCATCGCATCCGACGGTCGATGTGAATCGCACCTGACCGTTGCGATGGACCCGTGATTGACGGCCCGTAGTCGCTGCCGCGCCCGCCGTTCACCGCACGTAATAACTCCCATATATATATGTGTGTGTGTGTGTGTGTGTGTGACTCGTGATTACGTGCGGTCGGTGCGGATTCAACGTACATCGTCCGATCGCGGGTCCATCGCATCGGACGGTCGGGTGCGATTCACGTCGACCGTTGGATGCGATGGACCCGCGATCGGACGATGCACGTCGAATCCGTACGACCGCACCGACCGCACGCTATCACTCGACTATATATATATATATATATATATATATATATATATATATATATATATATATATATATATATATATATATATATATATATATATATATATATATTAGAAAGTAAACATTGTCAAAACCTAAAGTGTTAGTTTTTGTTTGTTATGTAAAATGTGAACATCAAATAAAGAAAGAAGCAAGAGAAAATAATTTTACAATTGTCCTCATTGGAAGGTAAGTTATTATTCATCTTCCTCATATTTTTTTTGTAGGATTAGAGTTTGTATGGGAGAGTTATTTTGATTTAGAGATCGTGTGTAATCAGGTTGGGTTATAGTAGTTGTTTTAGAGGTAAAAAAATAATCTTTGTTGGTTTAGTTAACGATGTAACCATGATTTATTCTGTGTTGTTAACAGCGACTCATAAAAGGACACTGATGCATGAATTTTGGGCATAGTAAGAGTATTTTTGTAATCGAGAATGCAGCAAAGATAATTTCGTAAAAATAGATTTCAATATGGGTATATATGCAAAAACCCAAAATTAAAAAATATATGTTGTTTTTATTTTTTATTAAAAGAAATTACATTTTGGGTTTGAGTTAGTTTAGATTAGTTTTTGTTTAACAAATATGCATTGTCATTAATTAAGTGTAATAACAATGAACAATAATTAATATTTGTTCATTTAGATTAGTTATTAATAAACAATAATTAAGAGGTGAATAGTGATATACTTGAGTGTTTATGAACGTGATAATATTTAACGTTGTATGTGCATAAATATTATATTATATAAACAAATAAAATTAATAACAATTAAATATTTCTATTTGATTTGTAAGTAGAGTTATAGAGTTTTTTTTATGTAGTTAAAATTTTATCCATTGTAACATACTTTGTTTTGTGTGAATCGTGAGTGGATCAAAATTTTCCAGGTGCAAATTTTTTTTATTTTAAAAGCAGTGTGACAAATGAAGAAAAAAAACTACAATCGTCATTTATTTACATAGCCACATAACTGAGACATTTTTTTTTATAATAACATGAAAATATATATTAATTCAAGATCTATTTATAGAACCCTTTTATAAAAAAATTAAAATTTTAAAACAGAAATGGGAGCAGAGTATCTTCGGTTAATGACACCTATTAGCAGTTAGCACCCCTCTCACGAAAGGAAGATCATGAAATCAAATTGAAGGACTAATTTTTAAAAGATTGTTGTTAAATAGATTTTTTTTCTATTCCGTTTTTAATCCCATATATGTCGATAGAAAGTCATCGAATGAGAGACCTTAAAATTAACACAATTGACCTTCAAAACTTCGACACAAAAGTAAGTTTAAAATAAATATTTTTTATTAATTTTTTTTATATTTTTAATGAATACATTCATATAATTTACCAGAGTATAAATTTAATTTTTATAAAAAATTATCTCCTATATATTATTTTTTTAAAAATCTCCTGGAGTGAAAATAAATTTTAAGACCGAATTAGTGGCAGAGTATTTTCGGCTAATGGACACCGGAGGCTGACAAGACAGAGTTGTCAGAGCGATAGAGCTAAGGGTGGTAAATAAGCCGAACGAGTCGAGCTTTGATCTGCTCATACTCAGCTCGTTTAGTATCAGACTCAGCTCGGCTTGACTCGGGATCGAACTTCATTTTGTATTCAAGCTCGACTCGTTGGGCTCGTGAAAAGCTCGATTGAAGCTCAGATGAACTCATTTTTTAAATAAACCAAGTTGAAGCTCGAATCAAGGCTCGACTCAGACTAGTTTAGTTTAAAAAATCTTATTTAAAATTTGATAAGTCACATTTCATAAATTATAACACCTTATATATGTGAAAGTAATATAAGCTCGGGCTTGGACTCAGTTCAGGCTTGACTTATTTATCTTTTTTTTGTTAAATGAATGAGCTCGTCTAAATTCAAACTCGACTCATTTACAAATTAAGCTTTAAAAATTATTTAAGCTTAGATTCATTTATCTGAACTACCAAGCTTTAATCGAGTCAAATCAGAGCTCGAGTCAAGTCCGAACTGCTGGACGCCATAGACTGAGCCTTCCGAGGTTGGGCTATCTAATAATAGATTCCACGAGTGAAACAGAGCAGCGATAAATTCGGGAATACAGTGCTCCGCTTTTTAGTTTCTTTCGCTTTTCTCCACCGTTTGAAGTCATGTCGTGTCGCCATCAACGTAACTGTTTCGCTTTGGCGTCGTTTGATTGAACTGGTCATCGGCCGCAAAATTATTGCCCCGAGTCAAAATATCCGGATTTTCTCGTCTCAAACGAGACGTACCGATCGAACCATACACAATCGTTGGATCAATGGAATCAACGGTTCTGCTCAAAATATCGCACCACGAAACAATGAAGGTGCGAGAGGAGAAAAGTAAAGCCGACAAGAGAATCCAAAGAAAGCCAGGCTCGTTAGATCTCATTCACACTTTCAAAAACCAAATATGACAACGCACGTGATTGTCGGTCAGGGAATCTTTCTTTAAACCCCTTCCCGAGACTCTTACACCGGTTGAAACAGAGATAAATTTTATTCTAAAGTATAAATTTATCAAGCATAAATGAGTATAAATAAAGATAAAGTGATTTTGTGTTTCATTATGTTTAAATTATTCTTGTTGGTAAACGTAAGAATAAATGTTTTATTGTTTGGGTAAAATATGAATAAAGTATGAATAAAAATTTATAAAAGATAAAAAAATAATGATAGTTGATTTGACAAGTAATTTATAAAAGGTGATGACAAGTGATTTGACAGTGGGCCCATATATTCTTTTGGTGGAATAATCTTGAATAACTTTAATTTCAGGAGTTGATTGGAATCTATATACCATTTTATCTCGGTTTATTCTGACATACTTTATCCGGGGTTATCTGAGGTAAACAAATGGGTGAAATTTTTTATATAGTGTTATCTGGGTTTATCCGGAGTCTTATACCGGATCCAAACATGTGCTTAGCCCTCGTTTGGATAGCGAAATTGAGTTATTCTGGATATATAACTATACCAGTATAGATAACAAATCTACATGAATAAGAGATTTTCTGTTTAGTTATGTTTTTTTATTCTCATTGAAAAACGTAAAAATAAATGTTGAGTTGTTTGATTGATAAATAATAAAATGTAAATAAAATGTAAAAAAAATTGATTTGACATGTGGGCCCTTTGATGTATAAGAGGTGTTGACATGTGATTTGATGTGATAAGATATAAAAAGTTGATTTGACGTGTGGGCCCATGAGAATAGATAAGATGAGTATAACTTATCATAGGGGTTACTTAGAATTGTTATACTCTTTTATACTCGTTTAAACTGGCTTAGTAATACTAAGTTATACTATGCAAACAAACAACCATTTTCTTTATCCATTCTCATACCACCCTTATACAACCCTTATACCCCCGCCTATTCCGTTTTCCAAACGGGGTTTAGAGCCCGTTTGGTTAAATGCATAAGCTATTCTGAGGTTTATACCTATTCCAGGAATTACTGACTTTATTAATCGAATAAAAGATTTTGTGTTTGATTGTGTTTTCAGTTATTCTCATTGGAAACATAATAATAAAAGTTGGAGTGTTTGATTGATGAAGAATAAGATAAGAATAAGGTGTAAAAAGGTGATTTGACATGTGGATCTCATTGATGTATAAAAAGTGATGACAAGTGATTTGATGTGATAATATGTGATTTGATAGGTGTGTCCCTTTATTCCAGTGGAGGAATAACACAATTCAATGGATGGACTTGGAATACAAATACCAATTTATTCTCTCCTTATTCCACATAGTTATACCCTCTTATTCTGTTTACCCAAATACCATTTTAGCCTTATTCTTCTCAATTACTCCCATATTCCACCCTTATTTAGCTAGTCAAACGGGGCCTTATTTTTAATAATAACCAACTTCTATTATTTCTTCCCTTTTGTTTTTGTTTTTGTTTTTGTTTTTGTTTTTTATTTTATTTTTTTCCCTCTCGCAGGCTCCTTTATAAATGAAGCTTTACCTGGTCGTTCAGTTTCATTGGTTTGTGGCTCTTCTTTTTGAGGGTTTAATTGCTCTAGATATTAACCTTCTTGTTAGGTTTTATGGTTCACATGAACATTAATTTTTTATTTTGTATAAAAAAAATTTAGTTCAAATGGTGGTTTTTAAGATTAGATGAGTGGGTATGTGAAGGTAGGGTTAGATGGTAGAGATCCTTGAAGTCCAAAGGAGGGTATTGTTTGGCGGGTTGAGCTGCTGTGTCATGGATTCCACTGCCCCATCCCATATGTATGAGTTGAATGTTTTCACCAGTGGTATCTTTGCTGTCCCATGGGATGGACTTGTGGTTTGCATGATTGAGGAGCTGCATCTGCCATTGCTGGACCATTGTTTGGATTGAAGGGAGCTCTACACAGACTCCTCCTCATTTGTTTCTTTCCCATCCAGAAGTGCATGCTTTTCAGTTTTTTTTTTCACTTCAGGTGCTTAATATTGTGGTTCATGTGAACTACTTATCTTATTCGGGTTTTTTGGTCTTTGTTGTTTGAAGAATACATCATACTTAAATGGTTTTTTTTTTCAGGGTTTTCAATGAAACAAAGATATGAATACATTTGTTCACAGATTTTTAAATTTTTTTTCCTTGGTGTTTAATGTTTATATTGTCTTTCAAGTTAGAACAGGTGGAGTCTAAGTCCTCATCAGACAAAACAAGCCCAAGATTCATGGAATTTATGACATGCTGATCAGGTATTCTCATGGTGCTCATGAGAGTTTGATTTGATTACTACATCATTCAGTTTTGCATATATAGTGGATGCTTAGGTCTTATTAATTAATGTCTCTATTATTGAAGATTCCATTATAAGTGTTCATTGTACCGCTTGTATAAGTTCTGTCTCCCTGTCATTTAATGTTCTTTGTTTTATCTCCCTTTCCTATGGGGTTGGGTATATAGTAATTTATGACAGATTGTATAAAGACTCAACTAGTAATACTTAAAGCTTAATTGATATACTAAATTTGAGTATTGTCATTGATTATATATGGATATAGAAGAATATATTTATGTTCATATATCAAAGTTGATGCATGATAGGAAGATGGTTGGTAAAAAGATTATACTCACATTAGAGTGAGTTATATTTTGTTATTCAAATGATTGATTATGTTGTTGAAGTGTAATCATGATCCTTTGTATGACTAACACAGAGAATCCTTGTATGGGTCAATCAGTAGTTGTCGCGTGGATGACATATAATTGTGAAATATCACCTTAAATAATTTTGTGTTATCTATATGACATTCTCATTGGCCTACACAAGGATTCTCTGTGTTTGTCACATAAAACATCTCATTACATTGCGGTACACTTTGGTTATGAAACAAGGCTTTGGTTGTTTGCTTGAGAGCCAGTTGTGGGACACTTGAGCCTTCCTAGTTTGGGTTATGAAACAAGGCTTTCATTGTTTTATTCTACATGGTTTTCATTTTTTATTTAAGTTGAGAAACATTTGGAAGAAAACAATATACTTCCCCGATTTTTTTTATTATTGTTGACTTCCTTATATTGTCAATGGTTTTATGGTGAAAGACAAAGTTATAACCCGTCTTACTTTTAATCTTATTTTTCATCTCACAAAGTCACAAAAATCATATGCATTTATTTGAATGCACATCGATTAACGAATTTTCAATATGAATGCATATATTTGTTGGGATAAAAAATGTGATTAAAAGTATGGCCGGTTCTAACATCATTCTATGCTTAGAAATTTAGCTTTCACTCAATATCACCGTGGTCATAAAATGCCTACAAATAAAGCACTTCTCTTGTTCATGCTTTTGCTTGTCATCTTTCCTTGTTCAAGAGCATTAAAGTCTGCTTCTGTTGGAATGAGATATTTTAGAGAAGCCCATAACCTTTTGAACGTATATCCAAAGGCAAATTAAAAATAGAATGTTCTGACAACATCTTGCATTTCAAACCAAATGTAGGTTTCATCACCTTGAGCATATATCAAAGGCAATTAGGTTATAGAACAGTTGATGCTTTGCCTTTGAATTCATATGTAGATATATTTACACCAAAATATTTTGATTTTTAAAGATTCATGTGTTAAACTAAATGTATAAGTAAACAGAAAATAAAGTATCTACTTGGTTTGGGACTCTGGAAGAAGTGAGAAGAGCAGGGGTGCATGCAGGAATGGGGAATAGCCTATTATCAGCACCCTTCACACACAAGAGCCTAGCAGAATCACCTCAAAATTTTTGCTTTTCTGGCCTTCCAATGCTTCATGGGAACTAAGGCTCATCATTTTGCCCATAGTCTGCAAGCCTGGCCTGGGCCGAACCGGGCACATTGATGGGCCAGGTCTGGGCCAGCCTGAACTAGGCATGTTCTAGCAAGCCATCCATGAGCCCAGCCCGTGGGCCTGTGGGAGGCCATGCAGTGGGTCACATGATCTCCATTTAAAATGAAAAGGGGGGATAGGTGTTCCCATAAGTTTATTTAAAATTTAGGGGGTGTCCCCCCAATTCAAAAGTGGGTGCCCATGTGCCCAGGCTACCCTTTCCCCTTTTGAATTGTGGCTAAAATTTAAATTAACTTAGGAGACATTTGTCGATCCCCCTTTTTACATATTAAATGACCCATGTGCGTGTCATGCCACAAGTCCATGGATAGAGCTTGTGCAAGAGCCTTGTCCGTTACCGATGCCTAATGGCAACCATGTTCACAAAATGGTGGAAGATGCCTTTCACAGCAAGAATTCACTATCAATAATTTTATTCACTAAATAGAAAATCTTTATTAATGTATTAACCTTCTCCGTTTTTGTTGTGTAATGTTTTTTTCATTTATTTTAGGCTCAAACGGTGGTCTTTTCATCCCAAAAAGTCACAATAATTATATATGCATTTATTTGAATGTACATGAATCAACGAATTTTCAATATGTATGTATATATTTGTTGAGATAAAAAATTGTGATTAAAGTAGGGTTGGTTCTAACAATATTCTTTAATGAAATCTAGCTTTCACTTGATATCACTGGGATCTTCTAATGCCTACAAAACTTAATAAAGCATTCTTGTTCATGTTCTTGCTTGTCATCTTTTCTTGTTCAAGTGCATTAAAGTCTAATTGTGTTGGAAAGAGACATTTTAGAGAAGTCCATAACCTTTTGAGTCTGGGATCTCCAAAGGCAAATGAAATACAGAATGTTCTACTCTATCTTGCCTTTGAAATCAAATGTAGGTTTCATTACCTTAAGCAGATATCAAAGGCAATTAAGTTAAAGATTTACACCAAAATATTTCTGATTTTTAAAGATACATGTGTTAAACCAAATACATAAGTCCACAGAAAATAAAGTATATATACTAGGTTTGGGACTCTGGAAGAAGTGAGAACTGCAGGGATACATATAGGAATGGGGAGTGGCCTATTATCAGCACCCCTAACACACACAAGGTTTTATAGTCTAGCAGAATCACCTCAATGGTTCTGCTTTTCTGGCCTTCCAATGCTTCTTGGCAACCATTATCACCACTAAATCTTGATGATATTGAAATGGTGGAAGATGCTTTTTCACAATACAAAAATTCACTATTTAAAATTTTTGTTCACAAAAGGAAAGTAAAAAAATAGTTCACTAAAGATGTTCTATTCAAATGAGGAATAAAAATGTTAGTTCACTAAAGATGTTCTACTCAAATGAGTGCTAGTGTCCAACTTCTCATTTGAGTAGAGAATCTTTGTTAGTGAATTTACCTTCTTGCCTTTTTGTTCGTAGGCATCCTAAAATTGGAATGTTGGTACAAAAATCATATTTCAATAGCATTGAGGATTTGATTTTTTTTTTAATTAGATGAAGTGCATGGATTCGAAACCATCACCTCATGGTTCCAAATTTTGTTTTAACCATTGAGTTATGGGTCTAAGCTAGGCTTTGATCTTTATCCTGTCATAGGATACATAAAATACATCATCTTTACATACGAAAGAGGATGATGGTGATGAGAATTACTATTACAGCCAATAGCAAAAAATGGATCCCAATTAAGGATATCATAGTTGTCGGTGTCGAGAAATTGGTCTCTCGGCGCGTGTGTGGGAGTTCTTCGGAGGGTTCGGATCGGATGCGCGCCCTGGCGGGCTCGGCCGGATCGTCTCCTCGGAAGGGGTGAGGGTGTGGTTCCTGGTCGAGGCGCCCGACAGCGGCTCAAGAGGATTCGAGGGGGGGGGGGTTTGTGATCGCCACCTGCTTTTTCTAAAAACAGGAAAGGGTTTGGGTTTGATCGCCTACGTGGGGAGTTTGTGGGGTCTCCGCTCTGAGACACGGATATACCGTACACAGAGGTGAAAAACAGGTAATCCTATTCTGCTCCCGGGCTTGACTAAAGGAGTTATGGGACAAAGGGGTGTGAGTATGGGGTGTGTATAGGAAGGGGGCGGCTAGTGGGTTTGAGCCGTCTGGATTGGGGCGGCTAGGAAGGGTTAGCCGTCCAGGGTCTGGGGGATTTGGGCAGGGGTTTGGTAGGAAAAGGGTGGGGTCTTGGGCAGAGGCTAAGCTAGGTTTAGCCTGGGTTTATGGAGGGTGGGATGAGAGGGTATTTTATGTAGGGAATGGATGTTTCTCTCACAAAAGGGGGGCTCTCTCTCTCTCTCTCTCTCTCGGGATTTCAAGTGGGGGAAGGTTGGACAAGTAGGTTGTTGATGTTGGATTTTGTTGGGTGTGTTGGTTGTTTGTTGAAGGCTTGGGACCTCCTCTATTTATAGTAAAAGAGAGGTAGGAAAATATCCCGAGGGTAATGGAGTGGGTTGGCTTCGATTGCACCTCTCATTAATGCTCTGGTTCTTCTGCCAGAGAACAGGTGAAGGGCGGCTAGTGCTAACTAGCCGCCCGGGATGGGGCGGCTACTTCCTGGTAGCCGCCCCTATCATGACCTGCCAAACGTCCCATCTCTGACAAGCGGTGGCTTGGGTCGGCTACTTGGTTTGATCCGGCCAAGAGAGGGCGGCTAAAGGTCATGACCCGCCGCAATGATCAACATTTAATATTGCTTTATGTCCCATCCAGGGAACTGGTCCAAAGTCGGCCATGGGGCGGTTAGGGGGGCGGCTAGTTAGGGTTAGCCGCCCCTTTCCAGGGACTTAGGTTTTTAGGGTTTTGGCTTTTGGTTTAGGTCTAGGGTTTGGGGTTTGGTTTAGGTTTAGGCTGGGATTGGGGTTTTAGGGCTAGGGTTTGGGGTTAGGTCAAGGTTCAGGGTTTCCGGTTTAGGGTTAGGCCAAGGCTAGGGTTAGGGTTTAGGGCTAGGTCAAGGTTCTAGGGTTTCCGGTTTAGGGTTAGGCCAAGGCTAGGGTTAGGGTTTAGGGCTAGGTCAAGGTTCTAGGGTTTCCGGTTTAGGGTTAGGTCAAGGCTAGGGTTAGGGTTTCTGGTTTACCGAACATTTGGTTCTCTATTGGTGTCCACTTGTGGGAAATTTCCGTGTGTTACTTGAAGTATTTTTGTCTCTCTGGACGGTCAAAATTGGGGTATCTACAATAGTGCTTGTGATAGATGGCACATAGACATGGTGGTGGTGTTGGATTGAAAGAGCTGGTGCTTCAAACCTTGGTACTCTGAGATTGGGTGATTCTGAACCTCCAGCTAGCAATGACGTGATGGTAAAGTATTCAATAACCTCTGTTGTGATGGCCATTCTTTCCGGTGTTAGATTGACACACTGAATCGGATTGGTGGCTGAATGTTTTGATGTTTCTTCAAATTTTCATCATGTTCCATATAATTATTTTGATGCACCCATTCAAAATAATTGTAATTTTTGACATCGCATGAGTAATATTGTTTTCTGATTCAAATACCCTAATTATTGCTCTATTTTGATACTTTGTACAAAGTTTGTTTTACTAACTTTGTTCCTCAAAAAAAAAAATTACTCGATCATCCCATGTGTCAAATGTTGCTACAAAATACAAAAGAAAATGCTTACATCAGAAACAAAGCACTTAGCTATGAAAGTATGTTAAAACAATGTAATTGTTTATAATATAAAAGTGACTATCCCCAAAACCTACAAGCTGCAAAACCTACCTTATATTGATTCTCCAAAAACCACAGCAGAAAATACAGATGATAATTGATTAATGGGTTTCATGCATTCAAAATTAGGAATGGAACTTGATCATATTCTTGCAACTGTCCAAATAATTCATATATAGTTCATGCTGACACACTTTTCTTATGTCATTTCTTATACCCATGAATGTCTAGTTTGAGTACATCAGTTAATTGCCATTGTATAGCAATCAGATACTTACTCAAAGTCCTTAATATTTGTTTGGTTGTAATTTATGTCATAAAAAAGCAAAAGAAAAAATTTATTTGTTTGGTTGCTGATACACTATACTCAGTGGTATTCTCAGGTAACAAGCAGGTCAACCACTGCTTTGGGGAATCAGATCTCATATATGATTCCAGAAGTTGTATGATTGTTTCATGTAGCTCATCTATGCTGAAGGGATCCCACAGCTGCTTTCTGCACATTTTGATTTTTGAAGAATATCATAAAAATAAAAGATACCAAGAACATCAACACCAAGTAAGGCCACTAAACATACAAACAACGCATATTAGATGTATTCTACTGGAATAGAAAAATAAAATGCACCAGACATATTTTGATAACTTAAACATCCCAACATGATAATGAATTCAATTCTGATGAAGGAATTCATCATCCAGCAAGAATTGCCAGAACTAACTTTTGTTGTCAAGCCAAGGAAGAAAGTATCTGATAGGCAGTGTCATGAAACATTAACGCATTTCTTTTTTGAGGAAACATTAGTGTGTTTATTTCTTTTGTAGTACACATCGATTATCGATTGAAGGGGGCTAACTTTTTAGCAAAGATGGAAAGAAGGATCAGTCCAAGAATTATCTCTTTCAAGGGGGCGAGGGTCTACGTTGAAAACATGAAGTCAGTGGCATTGGCACTCATACATGGCTGGGCATGTGAACCGGTACGCGTGAGGGGGGTGCGCCTTCATGGAGGCTCGCTCGTGGTCGTCCCTTAGATGTCTTCACCTCTAGTCCTCATGATCTACGAGCTGCCTCGCGGGCTGCCCGCAGCTCCCGGATCTCTCGCGCCTGCTCAGCCAACGCCCTAGTCTGGGCCTCCAGTGCCCTAGTCTAAGTCTCCAGAAGATCTGTCATACGAGCATAAGCACGCTCCCATGCAGGAGGCTCCAGTGCAGGTCTTGGCCCAACAGCCGAGGACTCCTCAGTAGACTCCTCGCCACTGGTAGGTTCGGAGACCTCCGAGGCCTAAGGGAGACCACGTCCGCGCATCCGTCTGCGAGGAGGCATATCAGCAACCTAAGAAACAGTCTACCCCGACGGGAGGACTGTCCAAATATGTCTTTACTTTCATTTTATTACGTTTATCTATTTCCTCTCATCCCTCATTCAGACATGTACTAATCTCTTCTTCAATGAATATGATTGGTGGCGTGAGTCTACTTTTTTTCAAAAAAGAAGAAGAAAGAATTGTCTCTTTCCCTAAGCAAAGGAAGATGCATTGCTCAACTGCAACACATTCAAGCTTACATACACAACCTAACCTCCAATAATACAGATCTATTATAAGATGAGATACAGAGAAATGCATGCACATGCTCGAGAATAAATATCACAAGGATCTGCCATATATTCAAAAGGTCATTAATATATTCTATAATCATTGTTACGGATTAATTAAAAAATATGATTTGGCAAGATTGACTATGAGTTCGTGTGTACATTTTATTTATAAAAAATGCTACTGGAATGAGGAAGCTTGTAATTTAAAGTTGGACAACTGATAGACATTAGAATAGACTGCAACAAATACAAAAACTTCACATACTTCTTCAGAACACCAGTTGCTGCAATCTGCATATTTGAAATCAACACTTTCATCATGTGATTGGGTAAATGGTCAGCGGTTGCTAGAAAAACTTTCTGGCAAAGATTCTCAACAGCCTCATCCTGCATACAGAACATATCCATCAAATATTTTAATCAGAGGTTGTGTAATAGAGAATATTAATTACCATAATCAAATAGCTAAGCATTGTTATATGTCATACCATAAAAGCCCACCATATGTTAAAATGCTGAAATTATTATCATACATCCAGTTGAATATTCATATCATATGCCCTGAATAATTTTGAGGACAGGGGCAGCATAAGCAGTAGTCACATACATTTACACCAGAAAATCACATAAATGGAAGGCCCCTTTTATACATGCAAATGGTAAAAACTGATCAAGCATGCTTATGAACATTTAAACATGCATGTATATGTGCATGTTATATAAATCAAGGATGACAAAGGCATAAGAGAAAATACCGTAATTTACCAAAGAGCTTCCTACGCCCTTGGAAGCCTCTACATATAGATGTCTACCCAAGATGTTGACCAGAACTGTAATATATAAACACAGCAATGTCATTTCCCACAATGATGTTGCCATCCTTGTAAAACCTGTAAGCGCCATAATGAATGCTACAAAACGACAACTTCGTACCTAGATTAACAGTTACATCGACATTGTAGATTATCTTACCCATGTCATTAAAAAACTGTCATACTCACTCAATTCTGTAGTAACTTTTTCTGTAGTAACTCTTGTCATCTTGATTTTTTTTAAAGTATACACTTTTTTTTATGGGTTGAAATGTATACTTGTCTAATAAAGTATAAACTATTGCAAACAAATGAAGTACGTGTTTGAATGAACATATACTTGTTTAATAAAGTACATTTTTACATTTTGTAACAATGTATATACTTACATGGTGGAGTATATACTACGTTAGGTGACATGGCGTATGCAAAAATGACTGCAAAAGCGTCCACGTGTAACAACGCCCTTAACATTGATGATTACATCATTCGATCCACATTATAAAAAAATAAACAGAAGGAAATTTTATTTCATTACAACCAAATGAACCAATCTAGAAAGCACAAACCATAAGTCTTTCCATACTTACTTCCAATAGCAAACCCAGCATGGAGAATCACCAAATCATAACATAAAGAGGACAAAACAAGAAAACTAATCCAAATCGAATCAAGCGAAGACCTACTCGAAATTCACTCATCACGTGAGGCAATGTCATCAAATCGGATATCCTCTGAATATTCTCAAAATGATCTTGCATCCTACCAAACCCAAAACCAACAGAAGCCATATAAACCTCAACATACAGAAACCCAATGGAGAGAACAAAAAGGCAATGAAGCCTCCAATTGGGTCTCCAAATAGGAGACCCTTTGTTGGTAAGCCACATAGAGCTTGTATATTGCATACCCACTTCCCAAAGCACCTGTGGCTAATACAACTTTCTTTCTATGCCTCCTCCAAAACTGCCTGTTAATCAAAGTTGAAGTTTTTACAAGCACCAAGAGAGCAAAAGAAAGGACACCCAAAATGATTGAATCTAAGGAATATTGAAACCAAGCTTACCTAAGAGAAAGCTTGTTTGAGGGTGTCAGGAAATACTGGAACCAATCACTAGCTCTTCAATTCAAGCTAACCCATTTGATTTTTGTGAGTGATAAATCATCGATTGAAGAGAACCACTTGATTATGAAACAGAGTGACTGAAAAATAGAGGAAGAAAAAATTGATTTTTTTCCCTCTTCGGAGAGAGACGGCATTCAAGAAGCCAACAGAAGTGCCCCTCCAAACTGGGGGTGAAAAATATGTTTTGAGAACCCGAAAAGCAAGTCCTCCATTTTATGAAGGGTAGGGATACTCTCACCTCCCAAATTATATGTCCCACCACCTTTTTAATATCTCACCTCTCATTTTTAATATCTCACCTCTCTTATCTATTTTCTACTTTTCTTTTCAATCGAGGGCTTCTTGCCTAAGCACCGTGAGCCTTCTGTCATACCGCTGTAAACCCACCTTGAGCACGCATTGCCGTTCTCGTTGTCCTCTACCACAACCCTCTCCATCGTCACCTCGTGACCTCTCAAAGTGAAATAAACGAGTATTTAATTTTTCATTTCTCATTTACATGAGTGGTATTGATGATTCATGAGTTGTATTCATTGTTTTTTACTATTGAATAATTATTAGAATTTTTATTAGAAAGTTAGGGTTTTGATAGGAAGTTGTGGTATTTAAAGAGAAATGTGTGGTTTAGGCTCAATTGTTTTTTATTTCAAGATATGATTGTGATTGAATTTTTATTTATTTGGTTTAAACTGTATATTACTAAGTATGAGATTAAAGTTAGAGTTTTGATAGTATGTTAGGGTATTTTTAGGGAAATATATGATTTAGAGTCAATTTATTTTTTATTTTTGGATTCAAAGATATAATTGTGATTGCATTTGTTTAGTTTAAACCATATATTTTATCAACATTGAACATGTTTAGATCGGATTTGTTAGTTATTCGGAGGGATTTGTGGCATGAATAATATGATTTTATAATGTCTTTAGTCATCAATCTGTCTTTTGTTTGTATTAATGGATGCGTACATGAATCATCTTTTGTGATGTTTTTTGGTATTATTTGTTAATTGTTACTGTGGGTTGATGTGATTCGTGTATTCTTTAAATGGTTGATTGAAATGATAATACGATTTCAATGGGAATTCTTGTATTAAAGCACATGTTTGGTTGAGTCTTCTTCTATTGGATTGTCAGGTTGATCTACTATGTAGATGGTTATTTGCTATAATTATATTAGTAGCCTAGAACTGGTTTGTTAGTGTTCCAAATACCCATAGTGAGGGTTTGTTTATTTTTTAATTTTTTTATGATGAATCCATTAGAATGTGCATGGCTATATCTGTCTTGTAGTCTAATTCTTTATCAAATTTTTCGCATTAATGCTAGCCATAACAATTAATTCAGGGGGGGAGGGGGCTAGGGAAGAGTCAATATTGTGGGGGTGCCAGTGAGTTGGATATTTGATAGATTGTTGGCTTTCTGTCTATTATTTTTATATTTTTATATATTTGAATCAATAGGTCGCAGGATGCCTCCAAAGCCACGCGTTCCACAAACTGCTTCAAATCAAAGACGTCAATCTAAAAGATTGACTAAAGATATCCCTTCAATGTCAGTCATCTCATATATTCAAGAAGTGGCATCAAGTTCTCGAAATATTGAGGTCGAACCACAAGAGGAAGATGAGAGAGAAGAAGTAGAGGTAGAGGTATAAGCAAATTCAGATATTGATGAAGGTAGTATGAAGGACCATTTTCCTGGTGGTCCAGAAAATAATGAGCTTCTCATTGATTATCATTTTGTTTTTTCATCGATGTATTGAAATGAATGTTTATTTAAGTAATAACAATGGCTCGATCAGTTGTGTATTATATAGTTTTTGTAGGATCACTTGTTCAAATTCAATAACTTACTTTAAACAGTGTGAATGTTTATTTGAAGGGATTTTTAGTTTTAAGTCCCCGTAAACTATAGGATTTAGCGATCGATCCCTCACTTCTTCATATTTAGATTTTAGTCCCTACATTTAAATGATAATTTAGGAATAGGTCCCTCCCATGGACTAAAAAGCAAACTAAATAATTTAGGAATAAGTCCCTCCAAGGGACTAAAAAACAAACCAAATAATTTAGGAATAGGTCCCTCTCAGGGACTAAAAAGGAACATATCATTTAAATGTATGGACTAAAACCTAAATATGAAGAAGTGAGGGATCGATTGCTAAATTCAATAGTTTGCGGGGACTTAAAACTAAAAACCTCTTATTTGAATAGTGGTGTTGATGGCTTTGAATGCAAGTATGACTTTGAAAGTTTACCCATGTTTATCATGGAATCATGTCAAAAGACTTGTGAATAATTCAACTATTGTTGAATTTGTGATTTTTTTCTCATATTTCATGTGGAAACCTGATTGATGAAATCAAACGCATTACTATAACTCATTACAGAACCCCCAATTTTTGTTTTCTGTTCCCATCGACATAAAAGTGGTCTATGATATATAAATACGTAGACATCCCATGTGTCTAACCCATTCTAGAACTACATGGATGACTTTTCTTTCCCATCGACATGCGTATTGTTTAGGAAATTTAAAAAATTTAAACATTGCATATGTCTAACCCATCCCAGAACTTATGGGTCGATTTTTCTATTTTCATAGACAACAGTAATGTCTAGGAAATTTAAAAACTTAGACACTACATATGTTTAACCCATCCCAGAACCTATGGGTTGATTTTTCTGTTTTTATAGATAGAAGTATTGTCTATAATATTTAAAAACTTAGATATTTCATGTGTCTAACCCATTCATGAACTTATGGATTGATTTTTCTATTTTCATATGCATAAGTATTGTCTAAAATATTTAAAAACATAGACACTACATATGTTTAACCCATTCCAGAACCTATTAATTATTTTTCTGTTTCCATATACACAAATAATGTCTACAGTTTTTAAAAACTTAGACAATGCATGTGTCAAATCTATTCCAGAACGTATGGATTGATTTTTCCATTTTCCCATAGACAGCATTATTGTCTAGGGAATTTAAAAACTTAGACATTGCCTATGTCTAACCAATTTATGAATCTTGATTGATTTTTCTGTTTCTATAGATAGAAGTATTGTCTATTAAATTTATAAACTTAGATAGAGCTTAGCGATATATTGGATTTCTACTTGCTCATGGGGAGTTATGATTACAACCGTTGAAAGCGATAGCAAAAGGATCGTTTTGAGTCAATAGGGTAGTCGCCTATTGTTTCCAGTTAGGAAGCGAGGCGACCAACCGAACGAAGGTGCGAGCATAGGAGACATCTCTATTTTTCCCCTGGGGTTTCATAACTTTCTCATCAAAGACCGCGTCACTCGAAAACCAGTCTAAAGCTTCTGCCGCAGATTCAGGTCTTCCCCATCCCGATCCTGCACCTGTCACTTCTTGGAAGCACCGGGCACGGTTGGGTTCGTTACAAGTTTTTTTTATCGATATTAGTCCATTCCAACTCCTTCCCAATACCTCCCGAGGCAAATTAAAATCCCGCTCTCCGATCTTCGTCACTCCTATGTTTTTACACCTGTGTGTCTAACCTATTCTAGAACCTTTTGATTGATTTTTTGTTCATCTAGACATGATTATTGTCTATAACCTTTAACGACGTAGACACTCGATGTAAATCCAAACCAAAACTTACGGTTTTCATACTGTTAACCTAGGCATTTTGATTGTCTAAGTTATATAAATACACAAATAATACATGTGTCTAATGCGGGAAGAGAAACAGGGTGGCAGATAGAAGGTGGTGCTTTTAATCATTATATCTTAGAAGTGTTTCAATGCCTCTGTTTAGTTGAGGAGGTAGTGCCTAAAGTAGTTTAGGTGGTGGTAATATCTCTCCCCTTTTATAAATTCGGATCCACTCAGGACTGACTTTGATTAGTCCGGTCAGAATTGCACAGTCAACCAATTGTTGGATACATATGTTAATATCACTCTCATATTGGATATTAATGGTACTTATTAAACATAAGCTTAATTGATACAATAGGAGAGTGACACTGACGCTTGTATCCAACAATTGACTATGTCATTCAGTTAATTGAGTGTATAGTTTGATTCATAAGTTGTACAGTTCGATACTAACCGGATTGATCGAAGTCAGTGCTGACTGGATCTAGACTTCTTTTTATAATGGTGAGGCTTTTGAGAGGCCGTTATATTTAAAAAAAAAACAAACTATCTGTGTTCTAAATCTAACTATTCGAATTCTAAATTTATAATGCTACTCCGGTTCTCATGTTAAATGAGCAATTATACACGCAGTCCTTTTTGTAGCCTATTTTGCAGCCCCATACGATATGATAACGTAGTATATATTGCACTATCATAGTGTATGAGTCTTATTATAGTATATGACTTTTTTTTTTTAATTTTTTCATTATGAAAAAAAATACACTAATGTATTTTAGTATATACTTCATTTCGTATAACAGCATGTACTTCAAAAGGTGAGTGTATGATTTAAAAAAAAAGGGATATACTACAATTGGGCAGCAATGGGGGCTGTGTATCCTTTTCCCCATGTTAAATATACGGTGTGACATGTCCGTCGAATCTTCTTGAACTAGAATTTTATGAGGCCCAAAGAATTATAGTTTACTTCTTTTTTTTTTGTTACTTATTATTAAGAGCCCAAAACAAACAGTGGCCTGAAGTTTTTTTTTATTATTGGTAATTAAAACATTTGTATTGCTATAGGAGGTTTACAAAAACACATCTTTACATGATGCAAAATAGGAAAGGAGTAGTGCAAGGGTGCCATAAACACATCCCCATATCCTACTTAATCCCCTGTTTTCATGAAAAAACTAAGACCATCAGGGTTTTTTAGTCCCTGATACGTATGATCCATTTAGCTTGTCTGTCCAGCTCAAGAGCTTCATCAATATTGTTCCAAACCTGGTGAGGATGATAAACAGTTTCCCCCACGTTGATTAGTATGCTGCGAGAATATCAGCCGGAGAGTTCCCTTCCCCATGTATGTGCGTGGCCCTCCAGTCTTTTAGCTGATTAAGAAAATTATGGGTGGTTCGAAGTGATCTTATGACAGTGGCCCAAAGTTCATAAAGCCAATGATGTGTGGTTTTATTGCTTGTATTTCTTTATATTGATGATTAAGATTAGATATGATTTGTAGTTATAAATAACATATATAATATATTTAGTTAGATAGAGTTGATTTGTAGCCGTAGACGACTGCCCATTTCTTTTCACTGCTCGATGTCCAAGGATCTTTGGGCGATGCTAAAGACCATCATCCCATTGCCACCGTTTCAAGACATCGATGAGTTGTGGGCGGCTAGGAAGAACCTTAGTAGGCCAAGGCTCTCTCAAACCGCAAACATCGTTGATTCCAGCAATCTTGTGGTCTATGGAAGACCCGTGAGGTGATCTTTAAGAATGCTCTAATGTACTCAAAAAAACATGCGGGAGCCGTAGCTAGAGCGAGGGGCATTGTTGTTCTCCAGATAGTTTTGTGATCGCAAACTAGTGCACTTTTGAAGATGGATTGAAGGGAGTCTATTGGTAGATAGTCCATCTATAGATATCTCTTGTAACCCAATTTTAATTTTATATAAAAATGATGGTAGTAAACTCTTCATCTAGGAAAAAAATATATCACATGTTTAGTATATAAAATTATCATGCGTCAGTTTAAGATTGACAATGCCATCTCTTCCTCTTATTTTGGTAGCACTGGCCTTCATATTTCACTCTTACCATGTGCCTTCTCTCTACTTGTATACTTGTTTCTTTCTCAAACCACATATGTTTTAATGTTTTTTCATTTTTCCAAAATAAAACTAGCATATCTTAACATAAAGCAGTAAACTTCACTTTTTATAAGGTGACTGCAAACAGGGTTAAGCATATCATTTTCCTAATAATATTGTACCCCACGCATATATTGGCTTCACTACAGCATCAGAAGTTCCTAACCTCGCAAGGACACTGAACTCCCTGATCTTCCATTCCCAATAATCTCTTCCAGAGGAAATCAGTGAAGAAAAGATTGATAACCAAAAAGAGAACCTTGAAGTTGAAATCCTCATTCAAATCATTGACTTCATAACTCACTTTTCATGCAAAAGTTTGTTAGAAGGCAATTATAAACACCTTGGGACAATCAAATGATTAATGTGGCAGATAATTTTAATTTTACAATACAAACAATAGAAAACTATATTAGGCAGCACATGATTATTCATAAACCCAGAAAAAATACTCAATTCAAAAAAAGATTTCACAGAAGACATACCTCTGGAGCTTCCATAAGGTCCAACAATAAATTAAACCAAACCAAAATAGTTGATATAAAACTTAAAACAGGTCACAGGCTGGGTGTTAAAAAACACCAAAAAAAGACCTGGAGCGCTAAAAGGTCTCAACATCCATCCTAGACATTCATTCCATAACAAAATCAAGCAACACTAAAAGCCTTTTTCACGATAACGGGGAAGCTAATTCTCACGTCTAATAACCACGGCTGTTGACACCCCAAACCCTAATGAGACCATCGGTGTATCCGGCGTATAGGGTGCTCCCATCAGAGCTCCAGCTCAGGCTAGTGCAGAACAGCATCTGTGAGTTCAATCAAGAAAAGAACACTTTGTGAGCACAGCATGACTACACTGGTTTAGCGCACAGTTTTTTAAGATGTTTCAGGTGTCAAAATAATTCAAACCCGTCAAGAATACATAAGAGAGACTACTATTCAACAACAGTAAAATCAGCAAGGACTCGGATGATTTGAAGATGCATTCTAAAATGTGATCTATAATTAGATGAAAACAAAGACATATCATCAAAGAGATGGTATTATATTTTTCAATGCAGTAAAGAAACAAGGAATGACCCTCCATTCTTTAGAAGTGAAGAAACCAAACATTCGATCCCAAGCCAACACAAGGATAAAACATTAGTTGGTTTAAGAATTAAGAGAAAAGAAAGGTGATATGGGCTATGGCTTTCTCTGCCCTCATTTTCATACGTGTAATTCTAAAATTCTTGGTCATAAAATACTCAGATCTGGCATTTTTGTTCTCCAAAAGCAAGGTAGACTTCATACATAAGATATTGCATTGACAACAGAAAACAGTCTATGAAAAAGCCCACCATATAAAACTCAAGCATTGTAAAAATGAAATATTGCAACCAATACAACCACAATCCAGATTGGTGCATAAAGATGGAAAATCAGAGAAAAGAAAAATAATGACCGTTATCGGCATAATAAGAGGACAGAAAAATTAAATAAGCCACATCTTTAATCCACAAAATGCATGGATAGCTTCATAAACCAAATAAATACCGTAACACTCATAATGACCATGTTCTACCGATAGCTCTGTTCACACTTAATGCCATCAGACCAAACCATGTTTCAATGCTCAGAAAAAAATCACATTAAATGAAAGCCAAGTAATAATGTCAAACCAAATGTTTTCACTGTTCCAGATCAAATGTAGCTCATATGAATTATAACCATTTGGATCTTCAACTTGATTAACATCTACCACCTTCCACCAATAGTACAAAGTTGACTCATCCAACATGCCTTAAAAAATGAATGAGATATTTTGCACTTCACTTGAAACCTAAATTTTACAACAACAGAGTTACTATGTACAAACTGCCAAGAACCACACTTTTAATAACAAATAATAAGGGGTCCTTTTAACAGAAAAGGATGGAAGATTAGTAAACACTGTCTAACAACATCTGGAATGTAAAAATTGCAAACAAGCTGAACATAATTACATATTCTTTTCACTTCTTTAAAATTAGCATCACCAAGGAAACATTGATCTGTATTTCACATCATCCACTAAACATCCACCACCTTATCATCTCAACCCACCAACGAATTTGTCCCACGTGCACCATGAATATATTATATATATAAAAACCCGAACACTCTTACACAGGACAATGCAATTAATGATGTCACAGCAGCAAAATCTACCATTGGTTCATCAACTGATAGCATGACTTTTACTACCATAAGGTCATGCAAGTCAACATCAATCTTTCTTCTAATCTCACGATCTGTCTGCAAAGAATACTGAAAACTAGATGATGATGCTTTGCCTAACTCTTTCAAATCAAGCATCAACCCAAACAAGCAAGGTTATTAAAGTACATAACAGTATACTTTTCTTTCAAGTGTCAAACATTTGTTCACCTGACATGAGAAATTCTAAAAATAAAAAGACATGGTAAATAAAAGCCATCTAGATGATGTGATTGCTTATCATGGACAAGGCTAACAAATCAACAAGGTCATTAACACCCCTAGATAACTTCTTGATCACAATATTTCTTTTATTTAAAAAAATATATATTTTGGAAGGTTCTATGTGTCACCTTATGTCCATCAATTTAACAAAAATGCAAGGAATATTTAGAGAATGTTAGGCTACTCTTAAGGTCATAATCGATGAGCCATTTCCCAATACCAAAGGAAAACAAACAATGAATTTGCACATACTGATCAGCAGATACATATTGGTGCCCTAAAACCTTGAAAACGAATCTGTGTAGGTTGGCAATGACACTATAGCTCATTCAGAACATATCTTCCATGATCTATTTTAATCTTTCTAAATAACCATATGCCAAATTTTTGTGTGTGTGCATACATAGACAAATAGGCAAAATCAAACAAATGAATAAATTGTCTAAAATTCCATGAAAACGCACGCATGAGCCATGACACTAATTGCCTTAGTAAAAATAATCTCAAGAATAAAAACTTCATCTTCAGTAAGCTACTTAGAAGCCCAGAACAATATCCTGAGGTAAATAAATACACACCTTCAACTCGTCAAAATCAATCAAATGTTAAAACCCCTAATAAATTCACCAAAGCAGGCAAAAATCTTATAGAACTAAATCAACCATGAAAAGAACACAACACCACCACATAAAGCAATGCCTCTCAGAATATAACACCTTCCAAAAAATCAAATCTACTCACATCAAATTCAACTAAAGAAACAACATTTATAGAATATACATAAACAAACAAATCAAACAACCAAATTACAAATCTATAAAAAAAACCACAAACCAGCAAAACCAATCAAATCCATCACTCCAAAAGCCCATCAATAAATATACCTGGTTCTTCCCTGGGGAAGTGATTGTCGACGGATCCGGCCTCAGGTCCTGCACAACAGACTTACTCTCCAAATCCCAGATCTTCACGTTGTCCTGCGTAGCTGCACAAAGCCAGTACCTATTGGGACTGAAACAGAGCGCGTGAATGATCGACCCAGCGTCAAGGGAGTACAGCCTCTTCCCCTCCGCAAGGTCCCAGAGCATCGTGACCCCGTCCTTCCCTCCACTCGCGCAGAGCGATCCGTCCGGTGACACCGCCACCGCGTTCACGTACCCGGTGTGCCCCTGTAGAGTGCACCGGATCTTACAGTTTGAGAGGGTCCAAACCTTCACCGTCCGATCCCAAGAACCAGACACGATGGTCGGCTGGAACGACGGGCTGAAGCGGACGCACGACACCCAGTTCTGGTGGCCGTCGGCGTCCTGGATGACGTACTTGCACTCGCCGAGGGTGTTCCAGAGACGGATCGTGCGATCGCGGGAGGCGGATACGATCTGACGGTTGTCGACGGAGAAGGCGACAGAGAGGACGTCCTTGGTGTGACCGACGAAGCGGCGGGTGGTGGCGCCGGTGGAGAGGTCCCAGAG
Organism: Acorus calamus; assembly: GCA_030737845.1. Taxonomy (NCBI): domain Eukaryota; kingdom Viridiplantae; phylum Streptophyta; class Magnoliopsida; order Acorales; family Acoraceae; genus Acorus; species Acorus calamus. The sequence goes on along the minus strand of CM060858.1, from coordinate 16,870,769 downwards.
GCGGAGCTCGCCGTCCCAGGATCCGGAGAGGGCGAACTGACCGTCAGAGGAGAGGACGACGTCCTGGACGAAGTGGGAGTGGCCGGTGAGGCGGCGGCGGGCGACGCCGTAGTCGGACTTGGCGACGTCGATGACGTTGGAGGTGTCCTTCTGGGAGAGGTTCCAGACGAGGACGGACTTGTCGCGGGAGGAGGAGACGATCATGTCGGAGTTGTCGATCGGGGCGGCGATGGCCGTGACCCAGTCGGTGTGGCCGCGGAGGACCCCCTTCGGTGTCAGAGTGTCGGCCATGGCTGGATCCGGAATGAGAGAGAGGGAGAGGAAGAGACGATGATGGAGGACGTAGAGGGATGAGGCGATGAGGGTCTGTGGGGGGTTCTCGCTTTGAGTTTATATAGTAGTGGCGGAATTAGGGTTAGGGTTTATGTGTGGAAGTTTTTGGTTTTCCAGGATTTGATCCTGACCGTACGTGAAGATACGACTGTGTGGCCGGGTCGGATCGGGTCTACAGACGATGTTTTGGGGGTGCCTCTATTTGCACCCCTCAAATTGGGGTGCACACCCCTCATAAACGGATAATACACAAAAGATCCGTTTATAATCGGATCTGTGCACACCCATATATTCGGATCCTTCGCGACACCCGTAGTGTCGATCATTGGCGTTTGAGTCGACAACGGGGGTGTCGCGGGGTTCAGAAACCTGAATCCATAACATCTGAATCCTTAGCGACACTATCAGTGTCGGCATTTGACATTTAAGTCGACAATCATAGTGTCGCAGGGTTCAGAAACTTGAACCCATAGCATCTCTATCAACCATGACATTGTCAGTGTTGATATTTGACGTTTACGCCGACAATTCTTGTGTCGCGGTCTTCAGAAACCTGAACCCGTAGCGTCTTCATCAACCATGACACTGTCAGTGTCGACATTTGACGTTTACGCTGACAATTCTTGTGTCGCAGGCTTCAGAAACCTGAACCCGTAACAGACTAATCTGTGTGTCGACATTCTGTGTGTCGACGAATTAGCTATATGGCGACAATATCAGTGTCGATACTAGCAGACTAATCTTATTCTTAATTTTTTGAACGATTCGAACATTAAAACATTCTAACATATATCCAAAGAACTGAATATTGAAATTTTACAAAGTCACTTTCAAACATTAACCCAAACATTCAAACATTAAACATTAACCCAAACATACATTATTGAAACAACTTATAAACCTAGCAACAGCAAAATGTCAAACGATCTTGTTCAAAAAACGAAGAATAACAGCCGGCGTGAATGTCGGTGAAGAAAGAAACGGCCGGCGTGAGTGGAAGGGCGACACCAAGCAACACATGAAGAGAGACAGGTGGCGCGAATGTCGGTGAAGGATAATAGTGAATGTGGATGATGATGACGCGTGAGTAGACGGGAGATTGAGGTCGAAGACATTCTCAAATGATTTAACCATCAACCATGAATGCAACACATAAATCAAACCCTACAAAATTACAACCAACACAATGAGATCATTTAAATAAATAGAATCTAAGCTTAAATGTGAAAGTTAAACATTAATCGTGTCTTAAACAAAAATTTAAACATGAATCAAATCCTAAACAACAATCACTCTTCTTATCATAAGCCCCCCAACAAAAACACAATGTAGACTCAAATTAAAATAATAACCTAATACAAACTGAACTATCCACCATCAACCCTCATTTTAAACACTTTAAGAAATTCAATGCCAAATAACACCCACATAACCAATAATAGTTATCTTCTTTGTCTCCTGTTTATGTCAACTGATTGAATACATACAATAGATTCATTGATTGGTTAAATCATTCTCAAATTTTTCAAACACTAACCATGATTCCTAAACATACATGAAAACATATGAGATTTCACTTAAATAAATTGGATCTAAGGCTAAACATGAATACATTATGTGAATTTAACCATTTTTGTTTCCATTTTCATTTCCTAGTTCCTCTTCCATGCAAATAGAATATGTAATCTTATGATAAAAACAATATATAAGATCAATCAATGAAAATGACCACAATAACAAATATAAAACCATGAAATCTAAAACACACAACTCACAATTTTCATAATGCAAATAGAGGCATAAATTTCAAAGTGCATTTTTTGAAGTAGATGATTGCTAAATTTCAAACAAAGGAACAAGGTTATGACTGCATAAATCAAGATGTGGTAAAGTTGATTTACAACTGAAAGAATGTCAAACCGAAGACTGATTTATTGAAATAGTTTATGGAAACAGGGATTTCTCAATCAGCCAGTCGAACGATTACTCAACAAATCCCTGAGGTAGAATCTTAACCATCCAACAAGAACAGTTATTCAGTGTTATGACAAGATACTTAACATTGAGAGAAATGCTTGTTATCAAATGGATCCTCTTACACAAAATCCGAATTACCCACTAAATCCAAAGTTTTTGCATGATTCTTGGCCACACAGGTATTCAAATAAGAACGGAGAGGAAGATGACGGCGAGCAAGAGAGTGAGAGCGGACGACCGGGGGGGGGGGGGGAGGGGGTGGTTCACGGTGAGAGGGGTGAGAGATTTAGGGTTTCTTAGGTTTGAGAGGGTTTTGATGTATTTTGAAGGGATTGGGTTGGTGGTGTGCATTGAAAATTAGGTGTCTCAATTATATATGGGGGTGTTTAAAGAATTTCAGGGTTAAGTGTTTGGTGTGTAAAAAAAGGGGTGTGCACCCCAATTTAAGGGGTGCAAATAGAGGCACCCATATTTTGGTTCGGTTCCTTGGCAGCCCGAATAAATAATGGGTGGCTCTAATTGCACCCCCTCGTTTTCATGTGCACACCCCTAGTAATCTGATTGTGTTAAAAATAGGGATGGCAACGGAACGGGTTGGGACGGGTTTTGTGAATTCCAAATCCAAACCCGCCCACAAAATCATATCCCAAATCCGTTTCAGACCTGTGACGGGTTTAATTTTTTCATTCTAAACCCGTCCCATTTAGGTCGGGTTTGGTCGAGTCAGGTTGGACTAAGACATGTTTAGAAAAAAAAATAATGTTATTTAGGCCCCAATTCATATGCCCCATCACAGGGCCTATGAGGTGGCACAGTGGAAATTTCCCCTTTGCCCTTAAATGTCTCATTTGCATTTAATTTTATAACCGAATCCTAAATTATTGGAAGGGTTACGATATCATCTGAGATTTGCCTGTTTCTTTCTTCAATTTTTTTAAATAAACCAATTCAATCGTCTTTAATTCAATACAAAATTGCAAAAGAGAATATTTAGAACAAACAAACATCCAATTCCAGTTTGTGTGAATAGTTTCATTTTTTTTGGATCCAAGCGAGTTGTTTGTGGTGTAACATCAATGGCGATCGTTTCAGGTTTGATCAATTTCATTTTTCTTTAATTTGAATCTCATATCAATGTCTCTCCGATCAGGTTTGACATTATTGGATTCGTAATCGAATTGTGTTTTGTTTTTTGTTTTAAATGTTTAAACATGAATTTTTTTAATGGATTGAATGTCATTTTCCGCATTTTTGATTTGTTTTTGTTCTCAATATCTAAATGTAACACTAGATATTGTTACATTTTATATGTGATAGTTTGTTTGATACTACTGCTATATTGTTGAGAACGTTAGTAGTCATTTTTCAAATCTGTGTTACATTTATAAATGTAACAGTCAACGTAAATATATATTTTTGTTACATATAATGATTTGTATTTGTTACATTTGTATTTGTAACAGTCAATCGCATACATGATACATGTAATGATTTATACATTTGTAAATGTAACAGACAACTACAGGTGTATCGTTGTGGAAGTATTACATTTTTTACATTACAATCTAAATAGTCATTGAAGAGTAAATTTATTTATTTATTTTTGCAAAGAAGTCTGCTACATTGAGGGTACCATTACATTTATACAGCACGGTTATACAATCATAAGATTGTTATATTTATATTTATGCAACACTATTACATTCTGTAACAGTTATAGTCACATAAATGTAACAAAACCAAAACAACTAATTGTTACATTCATGATTTTTTAATCATGAATGTTTCAACTCATATACTATTTTTTGTTACATTCATATATAAATGTAACAAAATGAAATATTTACCGACACATGTTACATTGGTTCTACAAATTTAAAAATAAAGCATCTCTTTTAATTGTTTGTTACATTTATTGAAGGAAGAAACTAAAAATGATACATTCTTGCGTATCATGCAATAAAAAAAAAACTGGAACGTTTTTTTGTTGTTGTGTTATTTAGGTAATTTTGGTGTAATTTAGGTAAGTTTTGATGTAATTTTGACGAAAAACAATTTAGGTAATTTTGGTATAATTTAGGTAAATTTTGGTGTAACTGAAATAGAAAATTCAATTGATATTAAAATTCTATGGTACTGAATGTGGATGATAATGGCGTGTGAGTGGACATGTGATATTGAGCGAAGGCACTGAGAGGGCTGTCAGCAGAGAGGGGGATGGAGTGAGAGGAAGAGAGAGAGAAGAAGCTATGGCGTTTCTTTTAAGGTTTCAAAGGGATTGGTTGGAGGGGTGTGCATTGAAAACCATATGTTCATTTAAGTAGTGGGGCGTTTAAAGAATGCCTGTAATTTGGGTTGGGTGTGAAAAGAATAGGGTGTACACCTAAAAGCGAAGGGTGCAGGCACCCATAGATACTACCTACACTCATACAACTATACAGTGAACGAGTCTATTTTGTAGTCCCATTATTAATTCTATCACTTATATAGTGTATATTTTATTATTTTAATATATATTTTATTATAAAAATATATGTTTTGACACATGAGTATGTGTTTTAAAAGTATATAAATTAAAAAAAATTTAAAACATGTGCAAGAGGTCACAAACAAGTCTCAATATAGCATTTTTTTATTTTCTAAAAAAAATGTTAGAAACAGACTGGCACATCTATACTTCACTGGATGAAATATCGCCTTCTTTTTTGTTTTTGTGTAATGAACATATACAATTCGTTAATATATATAATACATATGTTTATTACATAAAACATACACATTCAAAATTTGCATATAACAAAGGTTACAAGAAAATGATATAATAGCCAAAACCTTGAACAATATGGTGATGCAAAGTGATATTGCCCAATCATAAAACTGATCACACACACATACCAAAAGGTAACACATCCTTGTAATTAATTCGGGTCATCAAATTGGTCAAATTAATCAGGACTCAAATAAAACTGCAAATAAGATTCAATGTAACAATGCTCTTTTCATCCATTCACATGATAATGAGTTTCAAGAGAAACCACTCACCCAAAATAGCCAAGGCAACTGAATCAAAGAACAGAAACAAAAAGAACAAAAGGCTCATGTACAATTCACAGTAGAAAATAAAATGTCAACTAGATTTCAAGTCATATTTGAGCAGTGACGAGGTTCACATTACTACAAAAAGACAGTGCCTGGCATGTTCATGCACGTGAATGCAACGTTTATTTGAATAGCTAGTGTACATGACTATGATTCAATCTAACTGGAACCTACGTTACTCGAGTGATTGGAGTTGTGGAGGTGGAGGCTCAAGCTGCTGGTACTTGGGTTTGTTCCTCTGCAGCAGAAGGTATGTAGTCCAGTACCAGAACATCAGTATTCTCCCCTGTGCGACCACCGTGTCCCTGATACGACTTCCTCCAAAGGAAAGCCTCTCTAGTGCCTGCAATTGGGGCAGACTCAAGTTAGAAAACACATGAAACCCAGTCACTACATCATGAACACAGGTGATTTTGCAAACAAGATGACATGCCAGTCTGTGTTAGACTGAATATCATATTGAATATGGAAAGAGCAAACATGGTTTCCATAACTATTTCTGCCAATTGATGAGGCACACATTCTGAGAGATCAAGTAGGCAGGAGTCACTGAGAAATTCAAATTTCAATGGCCCAGGACCAGGACACCTCTTGGCAGTTTGGTAGAGGTACATCGATCTTCATTGAGGGGTCTTGGGTTTGAGTAAGTTTGAGTCTTACTCCTCCTGATAGGATAAGATTTGACTAATACTTAATTCCAAGAAAAAAAGGCCATTGAAACTCTATGGTAACCCCACCATCACAAGGCCGGGGGGGGGGGGGGGGTGATTTCATTTAGTTATTAGACATAAATGGTTGAGCATACTGAATTACAATTAGAATTATGGATAATCACAACCCGAGTGTTTTTTTTCATTAAATGAGAAGAACTGATTTGTTACCTGCTCTCCCGTTTGAATGTCAAAGGAGTGTTGATGATCAAATTTAAGGCCACTAAACTCGTTGATGCATAATCCTTGGAAAGCCCTGGAAACAAGAAATTGTAACAAGAATTACAAATAGGAATTAGTATGATAGTTTTACCAAACTACGACTTGACATAGTTTGAGAAGTTACCATCTTATGAGAGAAGCTCGGGGTATCCAACGAAATATCACTGGAGTATTTTCAGAATTGACATAATATCCTCCAAAAACAATGAAAACAGTCATCAGAGATGGACCCAAGGCCATCGCTGCTTCAGTAGTAGGAACCATAGCACCAACAGTTAGACCCATTGCTGATGCAGCAAATGACTCCATCGTGACGATTCCACAGAATTTCCCAAATCTGTATCTCAAAAAAAACTAGCCTTACTTCAATGAGAATGCTCAACATATTTCTTAATAGAAAAATGCATAAAATAAACATATACAATCATTATGAAGAGACCTTATGGATTAAAGAAACATTAAACACACACACACACTCAAAATGGGGTTAACAGAAGCTCTTTTTTTTTTTCTTTTTTTTTTCAAGATAAAAAAAATCACGTTACTCACAGAAATTACCTACAAAATGAAGTTCTTTTGCTCTTAGTATAGTATGTAGTAAACGCATAACCAGGAGACTTGAGGTTAAATTAACAAGAAATGCACCTCGAAAGAGTAGGATGAAGACGTGCCATTGGATACAAAACTGAACCAAAAATTAAAGGAAATGCTGCCCCAACAGGGATTTCCGCCAACAACTTAGACAACAGATATTGTCCCAAACCATAGGACCCTTTAGTCCTCTCCCTATCCACAATTGCACGTTCCTTGGGAAACACACCTACAGTCTTTGTAAGAGCCGCCATAGCTGTGTTTATTGCAGCGACCTTCAACAATGAAAGTCTCTCAGCAATCAGAAAAGTTGTACTAATCTCTTCCACATTAACAAATTCTAATGCAGGAAATGATAGCATTATAGTAAATTAAACAAGTCCATTTGGATGTGTTGACCAAAGTCACTTAAGACCACAAAAAACAAAGTGCATGGACACATTCCATAATAAACTAAAATAATACCACATAGCAATAAGAACATTGTTGGTTGATTAACAGGGACTAGCGGAAGTCACTGAGAGGCATACCTGAAGTAGTCCCATCCTATCTTGTATAGATGTTTGAGACCTGCCCATTCGCCAGAAGACGGATCCAAAGATTATGGCAGATGCAATTGACATTCTTGTCCTAACTTTGTTGGTAGGCCCATCACGAGATGCCTGGAAAAGAATTCTACATTAATATTAATAAATAAGAAGAAACCTCAAAAAAAAAAAAATTGAGGAAAGGTGCACATTCAGTGAGGCCCCAGAGCATGTTGCGGGATCTCCAGGACCCATCAAGACCAATACTTGTGAGACCCAGGGAGACAAAAGAAGCAAAACAAAATCATGCCAATAAAGCCAAATTTTGTCTGCAGTGTTTGTGTACAAAAAAAAAATGTGATTGCATTGACGCACTGTTGCAAATTACAACCAACTAGATTTCCTGTCACAGGTTTATACTATCATGAGACATGCTAAAAAATTTTGCCTTTGAAAAATGAAGATTATACCAAAAATAACTGAGAAGCTTCTTGTTAGAAATAAAGAGTTGACTAAGTTGTAACCGGATAAAATCAAATATCAACAAAATGATTTGGTTAACAAACTCTGTTGAGATTTGAGTCTATCCAAACTTAGGTTTTTGAGTTTATAAATAGGATTCATGTAATTTCTGATTATCCAGAATATTCAAGATGTAGTTTTTTCGTATATTTGTGTTTCCTCTTTCTGTCTCTCTTCTTCTCTGCATCTTTTATATCTTAGATTTAGATTTTTTACACTTCTAAGGACATTTCAAGGGTAATGTGTTAAGAATGAAATATTGAAAAAGGATGAAATATTGAAAAAGGAATGAATCATAAACAGAAAATGACAGAGAAAGAGACCAACCTGCATCCATGCTCGTTTAAGGAGCAGCCAGAACTTTTTCCACCAACCACCCCTCCTGACAATAAGCTTCCTCCCAAACTTCATTGAGAACTTAGAACCTTCCAATTCAGTGATTGGAACCACACGTGCAATATTTGATGTGCTCTGTGAAAATGCCTCAACCAGGTCATCAATCTTCTTCTGGGAAGAATGGACACTTTCAGCAGAACTGTAATCCACGGATATCAGGTCGGCCAAAAACTCAGCAGGATTCACATGATCCGGACAAACATACCTATCAAACATCAGTTACCAGTATGTACAAAATCAGCAGAGATGTAGTGCATAGAAGATCAATTATCATCAAATAACCAAGCAGATGGTTCTTCCAATATCAGTTGCTCAGAGGAACACATGCACTTGCAGAAGAAATACTGTCAACTTGGGTTTTGGGAATAGGTAATACTGATTAACTTTTGACAAATCCCTAAGTCACTCTCCTAGTGGGGGGTTCAGCAGATACAACATCCAGTTATAGAATGTTGTTCAGTTGACACTCTAAATCACAATTCTACACATAGTTCCCCACCTCCCTATATCATTCTCACCAGGAGGAAAGAAGGGGGGCGGATATGGGGATAAATCATTCTCACATTTTTTTTGTTTTTCAAAAAAAAAAATATATATTAATAGGACGTTAATCACTTGGGTCAGCATAGTAGAAAAACTACCTTAGGTTCTGGGAACAGGTAGTTACAAACACATCAGTCAACTAAGAAAAATCTCCAAGTCACTCTCACAATGGGGATCAGTGGATACTATATCCAGTGAGAGAATATTCTGAGCAGTTGGACAGAAACTGAATCAAAATGTAAAGCAAGTTTTAATAAAATTATTATAGTAAAGATGAAGGATGAAGATGGATGAGGAACAACCCAAAATTTGCAAAATAAAACAGTGCTTCTTCTTTTGCAGGACCCGCATAAACAACAGCTCCTTCTGACAACAACATTATGTCATCAAATTTGCTGTAAACTGAACTTCTAGGTTGATGTATAGAGCATATCACAGTATGTCCATCCTGTGCTAACTGTCGAAGTGTCTCCATTACTTTCTCTGCCTGGAAAGCATCCAGCCCTGCATAAATCACACATCTTTAAAATAATAAATATAACTACAGAGTTTGATCAAGTGAATAGTTAAGTCTTGATGCTGGGAAGTCTCCGCAGATAATGCTATGACCTTCTCTAGCTGACTATTAAATTATTTTAAGAAGCAAAACCAATTATACTGCATAGTATAAAATATTATCCTTAACAAAAAAAAAAAATTAACACTGCACACAAAAAACATTGGTAGAGTTCAAAAGAAGGTAACAAGGTAGATGGAAAAAATTATGACTTTACACAAGCAATAGAACCCTTTGACAGAAACTGGCCATGCTATATATATTTGTGGCAAGTAAGAAAGGCTAAATTTTTGCATGTGGTAGCTCTGATCAAGATCATGTTTTGTTAAAACATTATTCAAATCAAGTTTATATTAGTCCTACAATGTAATTTCCCTGAAAATAGTGGGTTAATCTATTAATAGAACACTGAAGATTGCATACCTCACCATTTTCATATCATGAAATTTCTGTTACATGCTACCGAAACGTAATATTCTTCTATGAAATGACCAACAATCAGAGTAAGCAAGAAGAGACATAGAGTAAGCAGTAAGCATACCAGTGGTTGGCTCATCTGCAAAGATAACAGATGGACTAGCAATCAGTTCACAGGCAAGTGATAACCGCTTCTTCTCACCTCCACTAATTCCACGAACTTTTGCATCACCAACAATGGAATCGGCACAATTAACCTTCCAGGGAATACAATAAAAACATTTATTAGTAAAACTGGCATGTTTCAGATACATACTTGGCATTGAAATTTCTGCTGATCATGCCCGTACAGGGCGAAATTATAGCGGATATAATTGTATATTAACCATGTTGATCTCAATTAATGGTTGTTTTCTCAACCAATATAATATGTGACAAGTTGTATTTATGAAATTTTTTATCACTTGAGTTTTGAATCCGGTTGGCAGATCATCCATCATCCATCAAGTTGTTTACATAGGTATAGAACAAAAATTATTAAAATTATATACAAAATTTATTTAGGTTCGCATAATAACATAGTAAAATGCAAACGAGAGAGAAGTATGCAACACACTTTTACTGTTTTACATTTACTATGCCACACGTAGAACTTAAAACATAATTAACAAGTTTCAGGGAACATGTGAATCAGCTAAAAATAACAATTGAATCTTACCAGACCTATCTGAAATAATAGCTTGTTCACATATTCATCTCTTTCTTCCACCAAGGGTTCATTCGGAAGCTGGAGCTCAGCAGCAAGTGACAATGTCTCCCTCACTGTTAGTTGGGAAAAGAAAAGGTCCTCTTGTCTAACATAAGCAATTCTGCCAAGAAAGAAAAGAAGGAAAAGTAACATAATTAGAATAGGGGGGGGATTTTCATCTGCCCCCAAAATAAAAATCCTAAGAATATCATGAAGGGAACAGGTGATAGAACAAAGTAAAGGGAACTGCTTTCTCCTGAGTCCTGACAGGTAATATGAACCAGAATAGACATTAGGTAATGCTTCATCTCCATCTGTTTGACTGATCCAGATAGGATCTATCAATATTTTCAAACAGTTACTTTGGCAACAGTAGGGCTAAAGTTTGAGCACAATAGTGAGTAAAACAAAGAAACTAATTAAGTAGAACAAAACACCATTCCTCTGAATACTATACAAGGAGATTTTACAAAGTTAGCATATCTAAATCCCATTTTTATTCACAGGTCAACTTTTCACATTTTTCAAAGTTCAATGTGTTAACTTTGTTACACCATTCAATTATTGGAAGGGTTATGCAAATCAAATGCCCAACATCTTTTGACCAAACAATTTCAAAAACATGCTTTCACAAAAAGTGAATTACATTCTCGAATGAATTGAATGAATATATTTTCACATAGTATATACTAACATAATAGAGTAAAAACTCTATTACATATTTCACATTTTGCGTCTGGAATATGAATGACTGATTGAAGAAGTGTTTGAGTGTATTGGTGCGCTTATAAAAGTTGTCGGGGCTTGAGAAAGGCCGGTGTATGTGTCAATTCAGCGATGTTACACAAAATCCTTTTTACAGTCCCAAATGCAATCTCATATGCCTCGTTAGTCATCCAATGAGAATATACCTCCTTAGGTGAGTGAGATATATAGCTTGTTAAATTTTTTTACACTTGTTAAAAATGTGTTCATTCAATTCGAAATAAAGCGATATACACTTTTCATCAAAACATATCTCCATCTCACTAGATGAAATTCACTATCTCTAAAAATTAAAAAAAATGTGAGGACTGTAATCGGGGCTGTGTTTGGGGCTATAACTCACATTATCCATGTTAATTTCAATTGCTATGACAACAAAAAATTCCACATACTTGCAACCACCATGAGACCTTGGCCGTCCATTAACCTCGAGACGCCCAGTCAATCGCAACCGGGGAGACGCGGCGAGCTGCCCCGCCAGCACATTGAGCAGCGTCGTCTTGCCGGACCCGGACGGCCCCATGATCGCGAGCAACCTCCCGGGCTTAGCTTCCCCACTCACATCCGTCAATAGAAACCTAACCTAAAAACAAAAAAAAACCATAAACAGACAAACAAATTCAAAACACACAAAATCGGCGAAACGCGTACAGAGAGTGAGAGAGAGAGAGAGAGAGAGAGAGAGAGAGAGAGAGAGAGAGAGAGGTATTACTGTTCTTCCACGCTTGTCGGAGAGCGAGCACGTGATGTTCCTCCACCGGATCGTGACGGGGAGGACGCCTCCTCCGTCGGAGTCACCGGCGCCGGCGCCGGAACCTTCGTCGGCCGCCGGAGGATCTTCCTCCTCGGATGGTAGGGACGGGCCGGGGCCGGCGAAAAGGCGGAGGAGGAGGGCGGCGGCGAGTGCCGCCAGAGACTGGGCCACGCCGTTCCCGCCAAGTCGCAGCATCTGTTGAAAGAGAATGGAATGGACCGTTATCTTCGTCTTCTTCAGCTCCTTATCAGTGTTTGTGTTAGCTGGGATGTATCGTCTGCCACGTGTCCCCCAGGACGGACCGGTGGTTTCTCACGTGACCCTGAAGTCAGTTAGTTGGATCACGTGAGACACAGTAATTGTGGGCGTTTGGTAACTGTTGGGATAAAGAGTAATGGTTGGGTTAAGTCAGGGGGCAAACCCATTTATATTTGTATAAAAATAATCATGATAAATTATAGATTGTAGATATATCCTGATTTGAAATGAAAATAATGATATTTTGTTATATCCAAATGCTGGAATAACATTTATCTCTATTTTTTTTATTTTTGACAAATGTGAATATGAACAAAATTGATTGATTTTTTATCCTCTAAAATTAGGATAATTTATCCTCTAAACCTTAACATTTTTTAGGGGATAAAAAATCTATCAATTTTATTCATATTCACATTTGTCAAAATTGAGATAAAAAGTAAAGATAAATGTTATCACGGCCTTTAGGTGGAACAAAATATCCTCATTTTCATTTCAAAATTGGAACAATTGTCCGCAGTTTATCTCGATTATTTTTTTATACCAAACAGAGCTAAGTTGTCCTCCCACTCACTTATCCTCATAATTATCCCTTATCTCGCCACTTATCCCCTTATCAAATCCCACCACTTATATCCTTGTCAAACCAGTCTAAAAGTAGAATAAAGGGTAAAATGCATTTGGACAGCTCAAGTTTTCTAAACCTGCAAAAACACCTATTATAGTTAAAAAATATGCAATTACACCCGTGCAATTTGATTTTCTATTAAGATGAGATAAAAGTACGATTTTACCTTTTTAATTAAATATTTATCATGTTTTCACTATTTTTTTGTGGGTTGTTTTCACATTTTTAATTAATTATTATGTGACTTAATTATCACAAAAATGCATTCAGATGTATTTGAATAATTAATTATTGTACAAGTTAATATTCATAAAACACATATAGAATTCATTAATTAATTTTTTCTATGGATATTTAGATATTTAAGGGTAAAAAAATAATTTTAAATTATTTTGGTTACTTCTTAATGGAAAAAATATAATGACAAGGGTGTAAGTACATGTTTTTAAACTTTAAGGGATGTTTCTGTAGGTTTCAAAAACTTTAGGGTCCAAATGCATTTTACCATTGAATAAAATATACTCCTACGGTCCTACCCGATTTTCATAATACTTTTCTTAATGGAAAAATTATTACTCAAATTACCATTATTTATAAAGCCTTCTATTACCATTTTATCACTAAATGAACTAATTAATTTATCTTATATAATTATTACCCTTTTTGAACCATTTTAAGATGTTTTACAATATAAATAACCATATGTTAATTTTTATTAATAAATATATTATCTTCAAAATTCTATTATATTCATAATATAAATTAAAAAATGTCAAATTGTTTCATATATTTTTTCACAATTCATATCCGTCATCTCTAAATTTTTTTGTAAAAATAAATTTATTAAAATATAATAGATTAATCATAAAAAAATATTGTATATCATAAATATAATTATTGTGATTATATTTCAATGAGTAATGTGTGAAGTATCTTTAATATAATAATTAGATGATGGAGGGATAACAATAATTTTATGCGCAGCATGAATATAGACGGAGAATTTTTTGGATAATTTTTTTTAAAAAAAATATTTGGGTATTTTGTATCTTTATATGATTTTTTAGATATATTTTTTATTTTTATATCATTTTAATTATAAAAATGAAACAGTTAAATATATGTCCCATTAATTCATTAATTTTTTTTTGCCAAGGCATCAATTTTACCATATATGAAGGGTTAAACATAGTCATATAAATCGTGCACACATTGATATATCTTTTAGAATAAAGAAATTATATAATGCGGCCAGAGACCGAGTCCGGATCCGGTCAAAATTGGCTCCGATCAATTCCATAAATACTAAGTTGTACAACTCATTGATCAAACTACACAATCTATATATTAAACTGCACGACCAATTATTGGGTATATATTGATTCTTTAATTGGATACTACTGATTAGGAATCGACTAGAACCAATAAGAGAGTGGAACATGTACATATTGATTGTGCAATTCAATTAATAAGCTGTATAATTCGATTAATGAGTCATGTAATTCAATATTAACATGACCGACCCGGTAACTGTGGAAGGGGCTACAAACAATACCGAGTGTGTCAGCGCTCTTTTAACACAAATGTTGCACTTGATTATCCACGACCTGCACTTTATATCAATGCATTAACATATGGATACATTTAAGTGGCCAAATCCAAATAAAATAATAAATCCACAATTTCTGTACATTTTCCATCTCACTAACCAACTGATGCTCCAAATATTGGATACAAATTGAAATAGCTTCCCTGGTTCACAAACAGTGAGAGAATTTTCAAAAAACCCCATGTTGTGCTTGCTAGAATTTTAAGATGATGAGTACACCAACACAAACTACAATGTACAATGCCTTGATAACAATGCAACAGGGCTAGCTTAATCTATACTGGGGCAATGCATTTGGATAATCAGCGTAAAAGGGGGCAAAAAAAGTAAAAATAAAATATAAAAAATTGCATCAACATATTGATAGATACTAAGGTAAGCAAAGACAAGGCTCAGTAATGTTGAGATTGGAAGATCTGATAACACTTGTATACTAAAAAGTCTTGAAGGCTCAGTTCAAGAAACAGAAAATCACCTACAATTCTCAATGTGCGAGAAAGATTTTCATTTTCAACACCAGCCCATTGTAGGGGGAAATGTTATGACCTCACATATATCCTCTCCAGTTGGCTTGACATGAAGGTTAGAGTTGGAGGTGGGCAAAAAAAAAGATTAACATTAAGAAGTGCACAAGAGTAAGGAAAATATAATGTTACACCTGGAGATGTTGATTTTCACAATATTGATGAAGAAGTTAGTATTAACCTATCATATGGGAGATTAGGATTGTGGGATTACTATCCATCCAAATGCTAGAGAGACCTTATGTTTACATAGGGAAAACAATCATTATGGAGTCATTTCCACATGAGATGATCGGTCTATACCTAATTGTGTAGATACACAACTTGATTTGTGCTAAGTTTATACCTCACATCTCATGTGGGGGACATACAGGATTTTTGACATGGGATTATGTGTATGCCTCATGCCAACTAAGCAAAAATCTTCACTATTACTGTGGTCATGTTAATAAGAAGGAAGAACAACAACAATCAGTACAATGAACGCTTGTAAGCTCTCACCCTCACCAACTTGGGGAAATATATTGGCCTCCTTTTTAAAAGCTTAAATGTTGAATAAATCATGTCAAGGATATGGCAGTCTAGCATGAAATACTTTCTATGCTGTAGATGTTAGTCTTAATGGGCATATGAGGCACATGATCAGTTCAAAGCATACAACCATTTACAAGTTTTACACACTGCAAGAACACCTCATCATAAAAGGTATTAAAACAGAGTCATGGACCATAATTCGTCCACCTTACAGGCTTACATACTAATGCTATATGTTAGAAAATTAGATCAAGTGCCTATAATATAGAATATTGGAAATTAGACCATGTAGATCATTCAACATAGTTATTCTATATGCCCTAAAAATTGAATAGAACAACACCTATCTTTAGTGTTATTGATGTATCGCGATCATGGACCATTCGATCGACATTGAAGACCACTAAATGGATGATGATGATTGATTTATAATTTTGTTAATTTTTTTAGTTTGTTAGGATTTTATGCATTTGTTAGGATTTACTATATTTAGATTTGAATTTCAAATATTAGTTGGAATTCGAATTTGAATATTAGTTAGGATTAAATGAAAATGTATTAGTTATCTTTATAAGATTTACATAATCTATTAAGATCATGTTTAGTTTAGATTGGAATAATCAGTTGAGATCCTAATCTGTTAAGGATTCTCTATTAAGGATTCTCTTCTATAAATAGTCATATAACCTAATTGATTATTCAGATTATTGATTAGTTGAAGTTTATTTATTTTCTCTATTGTATTTTGTTAGGATTACTAACATTTAAATAGAACTACCAATTATCTGGCATTTCATCGGAAATCAACGGATATTTGAAGCCCAATTTCCCTGACATCCTTCTATTGAAGAATCAACAGCCTTGTTGGAGCCTGCAGATCTCGCATCCCTGAAGGTTGATCGGGTCAGCAAAAGAGCGTGATCTTCACGCTACATCAGTTATACATACCTTTCTCCATTATTAAAACATTCTAAAGTGGAAACTGTGGTACTCAATACCATATACCTTAGATAGAAATAAAAATCATAAGAGGTTCTGCATCTAGGGAATAAGCCAGTGCATGTTCCAAACCACCAACCAAGGCCTGATATTTTCTTTTGCTAAGTAAAACATCAAAGAGGCCTTCATTCAATAGCATGCGCCACTGCAGGGTCCATTTGAATAACTGTGATAAAAGAAAAAATAAGGGGAGAAAGGACAGAGGTATTGGAACTTGGGGATCAAGGATAACCCAAAAAGTACCAAAAAAGCTTGCTTAACCCAATGACTGTTATAGAACATGTTAAAAGGGCCGCCAAGACCAATATTGTGAAGGTTATCTTGTCCCTTATACAAAAAGAAATCATAGTGCTTTGGTTGTTAAGCAGTTACAACTAAAATATATCAACCCAAGCTCTAATGTACTTTCACAGAAAGGACAAATAACAGATTTTCAGCTAAGGTTTCATCAAACAGCAAGCAATAGTGTAGCCATCAAACAGGAATCCCAAGACTAAATACTAAATCAAAAGCACACACAGATATAGAATACAAACAAGATCAGCCAAATTTCTGTTCTAGATTGGAAACTCAAAATACATTCATTCTTCTCTATCACCAACAAGAAACAAACAAAAGCTTTCTCGAACACTTTCAAATTATTAGAACCATTAAATACACAATCAATCCACTGTGCATGCTGTTTAATCTCTTTTTCGAATTCAGGTTTGGAAGCCTTAAAGAGAGACTAATGGAATATAGAAGTATTCCAGTTATTTTCTTTTTTCTTTTCTTTTTTTTGAAAATAATGCTTTATGGGATTTGATAACTTGACCTCCTTCATGGAGAGCCAACTAACCAAAGTTGGGTTGGAAGGTTGATTTCAGATATAATTATGTATCATTTCCAACTAATTCATCTCCTCTTGGCTTTTGAATTGATGACAACCAACGAGATAAGTAAGAAACAAAGCAATTATATATACACATAAGAAAATAGATAATACTTCGCTCCCAATATAGTCAGTCGGAGACAACATGTGTTAAAAGAGATCAGATGACTTGAGATACAACAAGGCTTTCCTTTGCGGAAATGCACGGTTACTAATCGCATCAAGAGTATTGAGAACAGTTTTTGAGGTGAGTAGAATAAAGCTAAAGGTGCATCCAGGAAAACATCCTAAAAGGATATTCTCATCTCAGAGCAACACTTTAACAAGGCTGCTTACAATATCATCAGTGACAAGTTGACTCAAAAGGATCTTCAGAGCATCAGGACTCGGTCAGCTCATGGTCCCTCCAGTGTACACACTTTCAAATTTCCTCTTTGTTTCTCCTAAATCAGTGAAAATGAGTTATTTTCACTTTCCAAAAGTTATTTTATGGAGTCACGCAAAGGCATTTTCCTCGACCAGAAAACATGAAAAAAAAAAGTTTCAGTAATACCATAAACATAATAATCTTTGTAAAAGAAAAAAAATTAAAATTAAAAGGCATGGCAACGAACATAAACTTAATGACCTCTTGAAATCTTGTCATCGCCGCAACACGCCAACACTCATAAAAATTCATCCATGTGGAGGTTATGAAATGCATTGTTTGGTCAAATATCAATACAATGATGTTGGAGCAAAGATGACTCCCTCAGAATCATTATTTACAAGGAACCATTCTTTCTAATAATAAACATAAATATAAAAAATTGCAAATGGTTTTAAAATACACTAAAATTTATGAATATAAGTTTTAATTTTTTTATCATCTGGTTGTAGAGTCGGATGTTTCTTCATCTGATAAACCTGTATTCTCCCATATGATTTACTATACACGTACCATATTGAATGGAATATTTGCCAAATATATGCCATACATGATCTTTGTGACTATGCTCTAATGCACTTACTTAATGCAGATCAACAAAAGGTTCAATCAATCTTTTTTAAACACATCTGTGAGTTCACATACTAAACCTTTCACCTTTAAAGCTGCCATCTTTACACCTGTTATACAAATATCATACACACTCATCCAAATCAAAAACCTACATAAGCTAAATTTTACATGCCAACAAATCCATCTTCGTCTATTATAACAATATCAAACAAAAGATGCTTGATTTATGGACCGAGTGTTTTCGAAGTGATGTTACCGCCAAAGTGCGCCGTATGGAAACGGCAAGCCTGATCGTGGTTGAGGGAGACGTCGAACTGCTTCTTACAGTTCTGGCACGTCCTTAGGACTCGATCAGAGCTCCCGCCGCATCGGACGGATGATCTCCGGTCGTTCAGAGAGCTTCCGAACCGTCCGATCGAGCTTCGGACGCCGAATTGTACAGATCGGATGCTCCGGAGGTTCGGAGAGGGGACGGAAGGGATCGAAATCGGCGACGTCGAAGCGATCGCCATCTCCGGAAAAACGAGAGCGATTAGGGATAGGGTTTGATAGGGGTCCATCGTCCGGTTAACGTAATATTTAACATCTCCGACTCTGGATCAATCACTGCCGTTGATGTTGTTTTTAGTTTTAACTTCCTGTGTTCTTTTTTATTTATGAATTGGTCCCTCAAAAGTTACATTTTTGGATATCCTAAACTTTATAATATTAGTTTAGAAATCCTTTCATGTCCAAGTGGAGCTTGGAGACATGGCTAAGGAGATTTTGTTTTTGTTGGAAATTAAAAGCTGCAAAAGTGTTTCCAAACACTGGTTAGTTAAAAAATGTGACACATTTTATAGTTTAAATGTCATATTAAAATAATTTTTTTGAAAAACAGAAAAATTATGGTTCATGAGAATCAATTTTCAAAAGCAAAAAATAATGATCTCTGATGATCAAATCGTGTTTTCAAATACACTCTAAAGTTTAAATAACTCTAAAATTAAAAATTAAAGTTGTCAAATGATCTGGTCCAATAATGCTGATGCATCGTGTTGTGTCAACATGTACTTCGATTGTGATCGGGTCAACTGGTTATGATAGTGAAGGAACCCAATACAGTTTATTATATTGGACGATTGTGTTCTATGACATGTAATACTAGCTTAATAGGTTTGTCTCGTTCGTGCCCTCCTCTCTTTCAATGAAAAACTATTAAGGGTATGTATGGATATGAGATTGAAAATTAAAGATTCATTTAAAAATGTTCTTCAATATTCACTTTTCTCAATTTCATTGGTGCTTAAAATCTTATCTTTTCACTTTGTTTATATTAAAACAATTATATTTATGCATTTGACTGTTTTGAGAATTGACCAAAATGCATATCCAAATGGACCTCCGTTAGGATATGGAATAGCCCAAGGAATAAGTAAGAATAAAACATAATAGTTGTTTTTATTGTTTAGATGCATGGAATACCTAGGGATAAACTATGTCGGAATAAACTGGTATAAAGTGGTATATGGATTCCAATCAACCCCTGGAATTAAAGTTATTCCATGTTATTCCACTCAAAGAATATGTGGGCACACCGCACACGGTCAAATCAACCGTCATCACCTCTAATAAATCACATGTCAAATCAACTATCATTATTTTTTCACTTTTTATAAATTCTTATTCATACGTTATTCACATTTTACCCAAACAACAAAAAATTTATTATTACGTTTCTCAACAAGAATAATTCAAAACACAACCAAACACAAAATCACTTTATTCTTATTTATATTCATTTAGGCCAGAATAACTATATACCCAAGAATAAATCATATTCTGTATTCAAGGGGATGAAACTTGGTGAGAGGTCATGAGAGAAATAAGTGAAAAAGATCTGATTCACTTATTTCCAAATAAAGAAACATCGAGGGCTTGAAAATAAAAATCCCATCTCATGACACATGAGTCTCACCAAACTTGGTCTCAATCGTTTTGTTCCCACAATCGTTCATCGAATCAAAAAACCAAAAAAAAAATCTAGGGCTTTTGAAAAGGGTCCTCCAAATTGAAATCACATATTCCTCCGAAGTCCGCCGTCAATGGCGAACAACAACGGCGACAACGACAAGGAGCCAAGCACGGCTCCCAAGCCGGACAAGTGGTACGACATAAGACTTGGTTCCTCCTTCAAGGACCAATCGTCCACCAAGTTCTGCACCCTCCGTTGTAAGCAATCCCGAATTTGATTTCTCCGTTGGTTTTGATTTGGTTGTTCTCGAATTGATTTTTGGTCCTTGTTGAATCATCTACGGGAATCTGAATACATAGAGGTTTCGGACTTTCAGTTAAAAAAATTTCCTTGTAATATGGATTGATTAATTTTTTGTGAATATCGGGTTGTAATCGGAAAACATGGTAGTGTTTGGGAAGGCGATGATGGAGCATGCTCCATGTGAAAGTCTGCAATTGCCAATTGGGTATTTGGGTGCCAATGTACGATGAGAAGCTTGTGTAATCCTTTCATGGGCACAGATAACACAGTCATTCTTGCATTCCCATTTGTATCCCCTACTTCCATCCAATCTAGTATATACTATATACTAAGTTAGGCTGTATATGTATGTATACACACACACACACACACACACACACACACACACACACACACATGGAAAAAGGTATGTATTCAATTCATTCAAGTATATATTTCATTTTTCTGTAAAGGTATGTATGTTACTAGACGAGTGTATACCAAAAAAAAATTTTCAAAAAATGTTTTTAATATAAAAGGTGCCTACCACCATTTCATTAGAGATTGGGACAAGGGCCCAAATTTCAAAACATGTTTTTTTTTAAGGAAAAATGGTAGGCATTTGCCCTTAATTATACTGCTAAGAAAGGGAATGCCCAAATAAAGACAAACAGTACAACCCACCAAAGAGAATAGAGTAGAGGAGAGATCCACTCTATCTCTTGGTAAAAGCACCAAAAGCAAAAAACTCTACTCCTCGAAAGTTATGCACTCCCTAGTAATAAGAACCCACTTAGCACCAGCACAAGAGGAATCCCAAGATTTAATGAGACTAACAACCATTTCCCAAATATTCTCCCCATACACTAGAGTGCCCCTAAATAAAAAATGATTTTGGGCAAGCTAAAACACTCATGTCACAGTAGGACGAGAAGGTAGGACACCTTTGCTCTGACACTCTTGTCACGACTAGCTCAGACCGTCTTACCTGCCACAACCCCTCCAGGGATGTAAAATCAACCACGATCTCAGCGATTGCCATCAAGCGGGCCCAGACTTGTTGGACCAATTGACATCACAACATAAGATGATACGTCGATTCCTTCCAAATTCGGCATAAAAGACATGTGGTGTCCGTGACCGGCGCCCATTTCACCCGGTATGACTTCGTAAGGAGTTTTTTCTTATACATAGGCCACAAAAAAAACTTAACTTTCAAGGGTATCTTAGGCCTCCAAATCTCTCCAAATTTCTTAGCCATCCCCTCGATTGGTTCTTGTGGTGCAAATTTCTAAATATGTTGGGGGCTGCAAATGGGATTGTAGAGATGAATGTCCCTAACATTTTTTTCATGCATTGATAGCACATGGTACGATCCAATTGGGTTAACTGGTTAGCCTAGGTTATGGGATTTAGGCCTGATTTGAAGTATGAACTATTAAGCACCCAGCTGTCAGCAACACTACCACCTAGGTGTTTTTGTTGTATATTTTTATTGGCGAGGCCTTTGGAGCATAATAACACTGTCACCCATGTTGTGTACAAGGGTTCTTTCTATCCCCTATAGTGAATGTGCTAGACAATCACTTGTGACATTGCTTATCAGTCATGGTTCTCTGATATTATTCTGTTTATTTTTTCATATGTAGAGCTTTATAAATTTTAATATTTTTCCTTAAAGACGACATGTGGGGGGGGGGGGGGGGGGGGGGGGGCTTTTTGAATGCGGGGTTGCTCATATATTGACCATGCTTTCTGAGTAATTCATGATCAATGTATAATGTAACGATAATTGATAGTCTAGTATAATGCTTGCCCAGTTGCACATGCAACGTGCATTAGAAGCCAGGAAAGAACCTGGAATAGGTAAAATGTATTATCAGAGGACTGTAATTGGAATTCATTCGGAGCGTAAGGAGAGCAAATCCTGTTTTGAAAGCATGAGCAGAATCAGGAATTTAAATTTTGCAACAAATTTCTTTTCAGTTTCTCCTCTGTTCCTCATCCTGGTTATTATTATTATTATTTTTTATTACTTGTAGATTTTTCATTCGAGAATATGTATTTTTGTTTATGGATCAGCTAAATCTTGCATTTAATGTGCCATGATTTTTGTTTCTTTTCATCTTGCTCTTTAAGGATAGAGGATGGATCTTAATCTAAATATTGTGTTTCTAGATGAATTTAAGCCTGCATCAATTGATAAAAGTCAACCTGGGTATTTCCACAAGAACAAGGAGAACCGTGTTACAGTCGAATTTCACAACAACCAGCCTGGGAAACCCAAGGTAACCTTCAATGGAAGCATCGAGGATTACAAGGATAATGATGGGGTTCTGTTTTTTGATGGTGAGACTTTTCGTCTTGAGCGGCTGCACCGAGCAGTTAAGCGGCTTAGGCTTCTTCGGGAAGTCGGTGAATCTACTACTGGTGCTACATCTGCTTCTACTGTAGCAGCCGGATCATTGCCTGTAGAATCTTCTCCATCTCCTCTTGGCAAAGTGGCAAAGCCACAACCAGCAAATAAGCCTGTGGTTCACAAAGTCCCAGTAAGCTTTTCTGGAATTGACGAGCGCTGATCATGCGGGCTCACACTTTTCGTTTGTCATAAAAGATAATGCCCATCTTCTTAATGTACTGAAAAATCAGTATTATGTTTTATTAGTGTATGTGATTTGATTAACCACATACTTGAGATGCAATGTCCCAGAACAAAAGCAAGAATTCCTTTTTAAATAGGCAATTAAACATGAGTCATTTACTTACTTGATATATAGTGATCGATGATCATTCCTGTAGCACTGATGATAACATTTCCATCTAATATTGGATTTTTTTTTGCCAGGGTGAAGGCCTGTTATTTATTTGTTGATATGAAATATCTTGGGCAAATCCCTTAGAGCTTAACACTCAATAAAACATATAAAGTTCATTAACAAAGAACTTCTTTTTAAATTCTATATTGACAACTAGATCCTAAATCTCTATTGCTGTACTGTATGTAGCTAGTTTTTGTTTTTCAACATTTAATGACATAACATGAAGCTGTTTTCACCATTTAGTTCCGGTAAGCTTTCATTTGTGGATGCTGATAATGTCTTTCTTGTTTGTGTGCAAGTCCCATCATACACTCACACACACATTTATATACAGATCCATGATTTGAACTTCTCTTTATTGTGGTTCTAGGTGGAGGTCGAACGAATCGATATCGGTGAATCAGGCAGCCCAGGTGTGCCTTTTTACTCATCTACTGGCTTTACTTTTTTAGAAACTAGAATATCCATCTTCCATAAAATGTAAAGGGGATTTCATTACTTTACGGTCCAGTTCATAATTAAATTGCAAGTAGTTTGTTAAAAAAAAAGAATCTTTTTTTCCTGTAGTTTTGAAAAATCAAAGCCTTTTTTCTTTTTTTTTTAAATTTAAATTCTACCAAACATGAACACAAATCTTGGGTCTAGCTAAGTAAGTGAAAACCAAACATTATGGGTCAATTTGATTGTTCAAGAATAAAAGGCCTGGACCATATCTAGCTTAATTTCAGCCCAGACCGGAATAGCTAGAACCTTTTCTTATCATGACGGCTGGTTGACTAATTGGAATGTGTTCATACTTCTGTTTATTTGCCAATTCAGAATGTGACCCAAATGCTCCAACAATGGGCATGCAGAATCAACGGTATGAAATCCCCTTTTATATTCTTTACCCCCTTTTCTTCATCTAGTGGAAATGCTACCACACTTATCACACCATGTCCAACCCCACCTTCCTGCCCCCACACTTCTTGGAGTGAAAATAAGCATGGATCCAGATATTCCTGAATAGGTTGATTTTCTTGAACTCCGGCTGAATCATCTTGCCTAGGAGGCTAGGACTTGATCTGTAACAGTCCATAATGATCAACGTCAAATCATGAGTGATCCAATGCCTCAACTTCTTAGTGATGTTACACAATTGACATTGAGCATTGCAGTATTGAACCCATTTTCTCTATTTTCTTTGGTTAAGAATTTCTTGAATTTACGAGTTGCCTAGGCTTCCCTTTCTCCCTATTTGTCAAGTAATACTGAGCTGAATTATTTGACTATGTATCCCTTGCGTTAAGCCCTCTTTGAGTTCACTCAATCCTTTGATGGCACTTGATTCACTTGATATAGTTATGAAATTACATTTATTTATTAATGATCCATAATTCCTTGCATGCACGCCTTGGATCTTTCAATGAGCTTCCAGGCAATAAATATCATCAGATGAACATTGTTGGCTTCTAGTATTGGGAAGATCAATTAAATCAGTTTATCTGTCTGGTTGCTTAGATCTATAAAGACTGAACATTTATTCGGTGGCAAAATCTGTCTTTGGCATGTGGTCCATTCTATTATACAATGGATCTCTCTCCAGCAAATTATTGAAGCCATTTTTTTATTAGGGCTAGTATTTTTATAACTCAGGTCCAGAATGCGCATTCCTCCTCCTCATAAATCTAGTTCTAATATATTCTGTGGGAAGAAGGAATCAATGAAATTTTGTTTGGGTCACCCGTGAATGGCCACAAGACTGAATGATTATGAACGCCATTTTCTTGGTGTTCCAACTAAATGAGAATGAGAAGGGTTACTAAACTGACCTGAATCAAACTTATTGCTTTCCTGAATTGACATCTAACACCTCGTGTCTCCAGGTGCAAAACCCACTAGCAGGACCACTGATCATTCTTTAGCTCCATCGAACCAACCGTTCGTTTCATCGGATCCAACGGATTTCCAAGTGGAGGAAGAGCCACTGAACATATTGGACGACGACGATGACGACGATGGAGGAATAGCTCTAAAAACCCTTGGATTCGACATCAACATCCCAACCGCGCTGAACGACACAGATGATGATGAGATCGCTGATGTGGACGTCAGTGACAATGGCGAAGGCGAGAAGGGACCCAATGCAGCCGAGGCCCTGCGTGCACAGGTCAATGCGGTCGAGAGCGGGGAGGGACAGACGTCCAGCTCGAGCGGGAGCAGCGGCAGTGGTAGTGGCAGTGGAAGTGGGAGCAGCAGCAGCGACAGTGATTCGAGTGACGATGACTCTGCCAGCTCAGGCGGTGAAATCGATATTTGAAAACAATATTTGTGTCTTTAATAACCGATATTCATTGACAAAGCCTGGTTTAATGTTGTTTGTAATGTAAACTGAACTTGGTGTTTCAGTTCTGTTTTGTTATGTTTTTATGCCTTCCCTAAACTGGGATTCTTGGGAATTTTGTTCAGATGCAACATGGAAGAATCAGTGTATTTACTTTAGGGTGAACTGTTTGGCTTTTAAAGTGGTAGGCCATTTGTCAGTGGATACCTGGCTGAAATATATCTGTTGGCTTTGGAACACAAAATTTTGTGGTCCCTAAATATACAATGTAATGTTCTATATTTTAGTCTCAAGGAAGTACATTGCTTGATGATTATTGTGGTTCCCATATTTACTCAGGCATTTAGGAATTCTTCTAATAAATTTTAGAAAAATGTTGGAGATGCTCCATTTTCCCTATAGAATAACCTTATATATGTGATCTCCCATGATATTACATTCTTTCAGTGACATGAAACAGCAAAACCTTTTTTTGTTAATTGATTCTCCATTTGATGACTAACTGAATCATTCACAACTTAACTCATGTAACCCTACAGGACACGTGTGATCACTGAAGAGGACCTACACATATAAGAGCTTTAGCTATCACTTTTTTGCTTTTATAAGGAATCTATACATAGTTAACATATTTAACATATTAAACAAATCTCTGAAACATTTGAGATGACAGATTTTTCCATGTTGTACGAATCTAAAAAGACTTTCACTATATTTTAATCAAATTTGGGCTGCTTCAAACTCACAAAGAAAACTTTTGATGAAAAATGTGTATGGGTATGGAAGCAGCTATATTAATTTGTTTATATTGGTAATAACTAGGTTAGGGTGTTAATATAGTATTTGAATAAAGCTTGGTAGGTGTTAGGTTGCTTAAATTAAATTATATGGTATTGGTTGTTTAAAGTAAATACTTTTGGCCCCCGTTTGGATAGCGGAATTGAGTTATTCTGGATAGATAACTATGCCAGTATAGATAACAAATCTACAAGAATAAAAGATTTTCTGTTTGGTTGTATTTTTTTTATTCTTATTGGAAAACGTAAGAATAAAGGTTGAGTTGTTTGTTTGATAAAGAATAAAATATAAATAAAGTGTAAAAAAGTTGATTTGACATGTGGGTCCATTGATGTATAAGAGGTGTTGATAGGTGATTTGATGTAATGATGTGTAAAAAGTTGATTTGACATGTGGGCCCATAGGAATAGATAAGGTGAGTATAGCTTATCCTAGGGGTTGCTTAGAATTGTTATACTCTCTTATACTCGTTTAAACTGGCATAGTAATACCAAGTTATACCATTCAAACAAACAACTATTTTTCCTATCCATTCTTATACCACCCTTATACCACCTTATTCCGTTACACAAACGGGGGTTGAGGTTTATAAATGGCCCGTTGACACGGCCCGGTTAGGGCACGTGCCATGTTGTGTCGGCCTAATGGGCCATGCCCGAGCTGTGCGGGCTGGACCACCGCCATTCCATGGTACTTTGAAAAAGGAAAATGTTAAACTCAGACAGCGATTGGTTGTATAATTAGATAGCTTTTTGTGCTCGTAAAAAGCTGCTTCTACAATTGTGCGACCAAACATTTTTACTATAGCAGCTTCTTGCAGATAGATTTCAGGTAAATAGTGTAAAAAAACTGTCATTTTTAAAAGCTAGGGGGGTGAACTTCCTGCATAATTAGTTTTAAAACCCAGATTTCTGCGGAATCAGTTTTGCAATCGCGCAACCAAATGCACGATCGTTAATCACTCACATTCACCAACCAAAACTCAGACCTCATATGTTTTCATTTTAAAAAAATAGTAAATATTATCTAATAAGATATACGTTTTTGATGAAAAGTGCATATAACTCCATTTCAAATTGAATGAACCAATTTTTAATGAGTGTAAGAAAATATTTAATGTAGTATATATAACATCTAACAAAGTGTATGATTCACTGGATTTCTAATGTGGTATATATAATTATATTTTGAACTGAGAAAAAAACTGAGTGTGACAACACTTTTTGAAAAATGATATATCCAGACCCTGTGCAGCCCCAATGACGATCCATATAAGATTTTTTTTAAATCATATTTTTTTTATTGAATTGCATGTTGTTATATGAAATAAAATATATATTGTAATACATTAATGCGTTTTTTTGTATTGAAAAAATAATTTTTTTTATGTCATACACTATTATAGAAACTCAAACACTATGATAACGTAGTATATACTAACATAGTGTATGATGTTGCAAAACAAACTGCAAAATTGATTGGGTTTATTAGCACTTTGGTGCTTTTACTTGCATTTCTCATTTTTTTTGCAAGCTCATAATGTATAATGTATTTGTGCAAAATAATAATACGGTGGAGAACCCAAAAGGCCAGAATAAAGCCATCTTTGGGGAGTCCACATATATTACAAGAATATGTGTGGAACATGTTTTTGGAGTAGTATATACTATATACTGGTGGGGCCGATTCATGCACACCAAACGCTCCCACTTTATGGTTCTCCATTATTGCACGTTAAACATCATATATACTGTCCCTTAATTCTGCATTACAATAATACACAACGTGTTCACCCGTCACAACTATAACGTTCTATTGTTCGACAATCACATCAGTGCCTCCATTAAAATAATTATAAAGATTGTTTGCATAGGTACCTTATAAAATTTTATTTAAAGAACATTAATATATGATTTAAAATTTGTAGGGAGATATTTTAGAATAAAAAATTGCAATGTGTATATTAACAAAATAAAATTTTGTAAATATATAATATATATGCACATAAACTAAAATTAAAAAGTGCACACCATTCGATCGGTGTGTCTTTTGACAACGTTTGATGAATGAAAGTTGTTCGAATAAATTTTAAAAAACTTTTTTTTTTAATATACAAAAAAAACTACTTTTAACTGATTTTTATAAAATCGTTTTTCATAAAAAATATTGTATTAATTTTAACATAAAAAATAAATAAAAATTTAAAAACAATCATTACAAAAACATAATCACTTTGAATGTAATAATTTGAATCAACGCTGAGTTGAGTTTGGAGAACCAGCGGGTGGACAATAAGGTAAATGAATAAGTAAAAATTAAATGGTCGGTGAAAACAATTGTACTAATGTTGTAATTTAAATAGAATACATGAAAATAAAAATATATAAACAAAACACACAAACATATAAAGAAAAGAAGTAGACAGGTGAATTTATTTTTTAATTGTTGGTTATGAAATGCATGACAAAACACCTCAATTTATGTCTATGGATGGATTTAAAAATTGAGAGTTACAGGGGTTAAAAGATAATGGGGGTGATTAGTGAGGGTTAATTAATGAGTTGAAGAGTGAGAGAGGTTATGAGTTGAAGAGGCGATGATTATCCATTTATTCATAACAACTTATTGTTTATTTTTTTTTGGTTGATCTGTATGACCATATCTTTTGGTTGAAACTTAGACAATTGTACTAGTCGTTGTTTTTTTATTTTTTATTTTTGGTAAGAAATATTGTACTAATTATTTATATGTAATATGTTCTATCGACTCATCCCCTTTTTATATCATATAAAAACAAAATAATATGATGGGAATCAATTATGGTGCGATGAACAGGCGGCTGCGGCAACACGGGCGTCCGATCACGGGTCTATCGCATTCGACGGTCCGATGTGAATCGTTCATCACCGTCAGATACGATGGACCTGTGATCGACGGCCGTGATCGTGACCGCACCCGCCGTCCGCTGCACGTAATTGCCCCCATAATATGATATACCCAAAAATACATTTTTTTTTTTTGCTAGGGCCACAGGAGTTATTTTTATAAATTTCCTTGGGATCAATCTATAAATAGTTTTCTATATAAGGAGCGATTCGTAATAAAAAAATCCCCCATCCGTACAACCCTCCCATCTCAAAAACGAAAATCGATAACCTTCACTGCCAAAACCAGAATTTTTAAAAAATTTATTCATTTTTGCAAACAAATCCATCGATCTCTCACTTTTCCAAAATTTTCCAGGAATAAAAATCAGTTCGAACAGAACACACGAGAGAGAGAGAGAGAGAGAGAGAGAGAGATGTTTCAAACGAGATCCGACGAAACCCTAACCCTAGATCGGACCAGAGGACCTGCACTTCTATGACCCATCGCGGCCAGGGAGGAGCTCCGCCATGGCCGCCGAGAAATGGCTGTTCCCCGTCCTCTCCGCCGTCTTCCTCTCCACCCTCCTCTTCCTCTCCGCCCTCTCCGGCTTCTTCGCCTCCACCTCCTCCTCCGCCACCTCCGCCTCCTCCAAACCCCTCATTATCTCCCCCTCCACCACCTCCTCCTCCCTCCCCTCCTTCGCTTACTACATATCGGGCATCCGCGGCGACGGCCCCAGAATCCTCCGGCTCCTCCTCGCCGTCTATCACCCGAGGAACCACTACCTCCTCCACCTGGCATCCGATGCGTCGGACGGCGAGCGGAGTGACCTCGCCAGGGCCGTCCGATCGAGGATCCCCTCTGCGCGGATGTTCGGGAACGTCGATGTGCTGGGAAAGCCCGATGCCGCGACGTTCATGGGGTCTTCGGTGCTCGCTTCGATGCTCCACGCCGCCGCGGTGATGCTGCGGCTCGGTGGGCGGTGGGATTGGTTCATCACGCTCAGCGCCGCCGATTACCCATTGGTTTCTCAAGATGGTATGCTTTTTCTACTTAAAAATGAGATTTTTTTTTAAAAATTTTGATCTGTTGAGTGTTTCTTGATGTGATTTCATGATTTGGCTGAAGTTTTTTATTTGACTGAAGGTGTAACTGGGTATGAGTTCTTATTATTGTTGTTTTTGTTTCTGAGACCATCCTGATTTATATTAGTTTCCTGATCTATATGTAAAATGTTATTTTTGAGTTATTTTGAGTTTCAATTGGGGAATAATTAGCACTCTTTTGGGTCTGGGTTCCGGTAGTGTTACAGTTTTGATGCAAAGAAAATGAAATAAAAGTAAAACAAAGAGATACCTAGGTCTCCAAACAAGCTATCAACACTTGCAATGAACCTAAGCTATCCACTCGGATGCCACCAGCACCTGCACAATGGATCCCCCAATTTTAGTGAACCTGATCATTAAATATGATTTTTCTCCTTTGAAAATGTTGGCATTGCGAGCAAGCTATATGGGCCAACGAACAACGTGGGCGAGGTTGGGCGCACTTTAGTGTTTGAAATCTTCTTTTTTGTGTTGATGTTACTGGATGACAGATTTTATGATCTTTGAAGTTGCTGTTATTTTTTTTTTTTTTGAGCAGATGGCATTGTATCATCTTAAAATTGAAGAAGATGCTAAGGGATTAGCGCATTGACCTCGTGAAATCTACCATTTTTTTGTGCAAATATTTTATTAATCGGGATTTGTCCCATCATAATTTTACCAATCAACTCTTGGAGAATATTTTGGATGCTTAGTTTTTTTTTAAAAATTTTTGCAATTTTTTTTATAAATTTAAATGATTTGGGTGATAGTTCGTTCGTTGTACACCATTTTTTCCCTTTTTTGCTCATTAAATGATGACTTGATCGGTACCCCATATGATGGTTTGTGCTCATGTATGACTGCTCTTTAAATATTTTATTTAGCACTAATATTGCTTGTTTCTTGTTTACATTTGCTCAGAAATTCATTTTCCTATCTTTTCTGTTCAGACATGTTTCATGCTTTCTCCTCTGCTCCAAGGGAAACCAACTTCATTGATCACACTAGTGATATTGGATGGAAAGAGTAGGCAAATACCTTTTGCTGAACATGTTACCTTTTGCTGTCATTCATTTATATATACGTAACCTGAAACACAATGCTTGCAGTTATCACAGGGTGCAGCCAATTGTTGTCGATCCAGGGATTTATTTGGCAAGGAGAGTCCAAATATTTCACGCAACTGAAAGACGACCAACTCCGGAGTCTTTCAAATTCTTTACAGGTAAACTTCTTTCCTTGAATAGCACTTTCATAATCTCTGATACTAAGGTCCACAAACACTTATGTTTTTTTTCATTTTCCCAATCCATTTGACAGGCTCTCCTTGGGTGATTCTCAGTCGACCTTTCGTAGAATTCTGCATCTTAGGCTGGGACAACCTGCCCCGCACTCTCCTTTTATATTTTACAAATGCCCTGATCCCTGAAGAGAGCTACTTTCATTCAGTCGCCTGCAATTCCCAAGGCTTCCAGAACACAACAGTAAACAGCGACCTCAGATACATGGTGTGGGACAACCCTCCAGGGATGGAGCCCCATTTCCTCAACGTGTCCGACTATGATGAGATGGTTCAGAGCAGTGCTCCCTTTGCAAGGCAGTTTCACATGGACGAACCAGTCCTCCGCAAGATCGACAGTGAAATCCTCAGACGGGGTTACAATCATGTTGCCCCAGGGCCTGGTGCACCGGTGGTGTGAGGCCATGGTTTGACCAATGCTCCAAGTGGGGAGATCCCAACACTGTGAAGCCGGGACCCCGGGCAGAGAAACTCAAGGAGCTTGTGATGAAGCTTCTCGAGGAACGGGATTCACAGTCAGGTTGGTGCAAATAAATGGGGGGGAATTGAGCATGACTGACGGCCATGACATGGATTGTTCAACAAAAGGTCCAATACGTTCAGAGAGGATCACTTTATGAGGTGCGTGGTTCCTCTTTATACCAAAGTATCCTGATTTTTGTTTCCATTCTTTGTTGTTGTGTTGGTTGACTTGTGATGAGAGGAGGGTGGGTAGGTGGGGAATTGGGTGATTTTTTTGGTGATTAGGCTGTTGGGAGAGTGGCCTTTTGATGATTTATTTTTTTGGTTGCTGGTCACACGGAAGTGTTTATAAGATATGACATCTCTTCAAAAAGAGCCACTAGCAGTCTTTAAAACAATAAAAGGAAGCCCTTTTCTTTTCCATGTACCTTTCTTCCCCCCCCCCCCTCTCACTTTGTATGTCTTAAATGAGTCATTAATTATTTCTTTAGCCTGGTCAGCTAATACATAAACGGTTTATTGTTTATTGAATTCTTTAATTTTGCTTCTTTTGGTCCAACATTTAATGATTAAACTAAAATATATGAATAGTTTGGAAGCCTTGAGGGGCATGTCTTCATTTTTGTGAAGCGAGACTGATTCATAATGTGCAATTCTTGTAGAGTAGGCAGGCATAAAGAGTGATTCAACACATTGATGGGTCACCGGTCTTCTGAGTAAGAAGATTGATAGATCGATATAGAATACAGAATTGATACACATTGAAAGGCCACCAAAACTCAGTGTCTGAAATTTAAAAGTTGGGTAAAAAATGGGGCCAATCGTAATTTTATTCCACCAAAAAAATGTTATGGATAGTCATTCATGTGGTCACTTTTGCAGGATGCAACGTGTTTGAATATTTTTGAAGGCATATACTTGTCTAGTGAAGTATTATTTGAAAGAATTAAATGCATACGTTTGTATCCTCATAAAGAACATATACTCGATTACCCCCCATTTGAGGCGTGACATTGAGTTATTCGTCCTTCATAGCTATACTGGGATTGATAACAATCAATGCTGAATAGGTAAATTTTTTGCTTGGTTGCCTTTTTAGTTATTCTCATTGGGAAACGTAAACGTGATTTTTTTGTTATTGATTCACCTTTGATAAAGTAAGGATAAGTGATAGATAAGAGAAGAATAATAATTTTTTTTACTTTTTAAATGACAATTATACTCTGCATAAATTATTGTGTTTGAGAATAAGTATGAGAGATGTGTGTGTGATATGATAAATGTGACGATTTTGGAATGTGTGCAGAGTGTTGGATGAAATAAATTTTTTAAAATGAAATAAATTTTTTAAAATGACAGAGAATGATATTTATATCCATTGGAATAGATAAGCCTTGATAAACAATTCCAGCATTTTCTTAGAATGGTTATGAGACTTTATCCTAGCTTATTCAGATATAGCTATTAAGGTTTATTCTAGCAAAACAAACAGTTTTTTTTTCGCTATTCTCCTTTATTCTTCCCTATTCCTTGCTCATGGTCCACCCCAAACGGGTGGTAAGAGATTTGACTGCATGAATAATTACATGAATGAGTGTATTAGTGTCCATTAAATATTGCTGAATTAACTCAAACGAGCCCAACATGAAGTGCTTTTCCTGCTCTAAACCAACAAAATAGTAAACCAACTACAATGGTAACAAAATAATAGAACTGCAGGTTGTTATTTATTACTTGTTGCAATATCCCAAGATAAAAACATAGTCAAATAGTGTTCTCCAATAAAAATTGGGCCTGTTTTATGGGAATATGAAACGGGTTCTTCTTTTGATGAGGGGAGGAAGGATTTGGTTTTGGGGCTTGGTCTGAATCTGGGACAGTTTGAGGAAGACTAGGTATTTATTGTTCTTGGTAATGGTGTTTGTTGTCATGCAAATGTTGCTGTAATTTAGATTAATTTTAATTTGGAAATTTTTAGGGCCAGTCATTCCTATACTCACTTTTGCAATCCCAACATTTTTTGATGTTTTTGGATGGTATGCACTTGACTAATGAAGTATATATCTTCACATAAACTGAAGTATATACTCGAATAATATGAATGAATACCTTTTCACATTTTTCCTAACATAGTATATGAGATTAGAGAAGGTAATATACTAAAGTTAGCATTGTAGGAATGATTGATTCTATCAACACCCTTTAAATATTTTTTTTGAAGTAGACTTGCATAGGTTATACAATGCATTATGTGAATCAAATGACATTCCATAATGTGGGGGTAAATGAAGATGTATTTTGTTGCCAGTGAATTTTTTTTGAGTTCCACATCTTGCATTTGTAATGCTTGCTTATGTGATGCATCTTCACAACATAAGCTTAGCTAGGGATGTACTTGAAAATTGCAATGCAGAACTATATATTGACACAAATACATAACACATCATCAGCTTTGGGCAACCCATTCTTTTTAATATAATTAGGGGCGTATGCTTATCTTTTCTTCAAAAAATAAAATAAAAAAGTACTTTACACCCCAACGTCAGCATATGATGGCATCATTTTTGGCTGATTGTATAATAAGACTTGGGGGAAAATGTACATAACCTCTGAAAGTTTGTTTATATCTATATCAACCTATTTCTTTTTTAGAAAATCCATATAACTCCTTAATTGTTTGGGTTATATTGATATACCCCCCCTGCTGGTAACACTTTTAAATTAGGGTATGGTTAAGTTAACAATACACGATTAAATTATTATTGTACCCTCGTCACTTTCACCCACACCTAATGAAAAATGCATATAACCCGAGACCGGATCCGGTCAGTGCAGAGCTCGGTCAGTTCGGTCAGTATCGAATTGCACCACGTTCAAATCGAACTGCATCACTTATAAATTGAACTGCACAATCAATTGTTAGGTATATTTTTCACCCTCTTATTGGATACGGATGATACTTAGGAATTCATATTTTTTCTAATAGTTGATTGAATCCAATAAGAGAGTAAAAAATATACCCAACAATTGGTTGTGCAGTTCGATTTATAAGTGATGCAGTTCGATTTATAAGTGATGCAGTTCGGTACTGACCGAACTGATCGAGGTCGAGCACTGATCGGATCCGGTCCCATATAACCCCTTAAAAGTGAATGAATATCCATATTGACCTCTCATTTTTTTTAATATCCATATAAACCCACTATTTTCTCATGGACAAATATTTTAAGCCCCCTAGTTTGTTTTCTACTAAATAATGAATATTCTGTTTATTTTTTTAATTAAATTTTAAGAAATATTATAGGTATATTATATCTATATGAAAGTATTGCAATTGCGTTTATTTAAATAATATCATGAGATGTTTAAGAAAAATTCAATATAATATTTCTAAATAATCAAATACCTTTCATAAAAAAAATACTCCACCATGTTTATTTCTCAATGTGTTAAGAATAAATTATTGTTTATTATTAGATTAATCATATACAAATTTTAACGGGATAATAGTAGAGGGTGATTTGAATTAACCGTGTATTTCATGGATATTTTGAAAAATTAGATGGATATGTATATTCACAATCACCTGAGTCATCTTTGAAGGAACAGGTTGAACTCTTTACGACTTATAGCACATAAAGTTATTTTTTGGGGGGAGTAGGACAACATGCTTGCGCCTCAACATTACTATATGAACTACAAATGCGGCCGGATTATGTGAGAATTAGTTGAAATAGTATCTGTAAAGATAGAATAAACAAGAATTTGTATGTTAGAATTTATTAATATAAAATGACATGTATTTCAGTCAATCCTTAGAATTAAGTTATTCCATATTATTCATCTCAAGGAATATATGGTTTATTATCAAATCAATTGTTATTTTTCATATAAATCACCTATTAAATCAATTGTTATAATTTTTTCACATTTTATAAATTTTTATTTACATCTTATTTACATTTTATCTAAATAAAAAAAACTCTATTATTATACTTTTCAACTTAAAAATTTTAAAATACAATCAAACAAAAAATTATTTTATCTTTATTTATATTAAAATAATTATAAATATGATAATAATTTAGTCTCTTTGGAAAAAAAACATAATAAATGACTGCAGACATGCTTTGGAAAATGCAACCTACTGGCGTTTGTCATGAGGGCATCCCATCAAGCATTTAAGCGGGAACCCCACCTTGTTAAAGAAAATATATTTAATTTCTTGGGGGTGGGAAGGAGAACAAAGGGGTATCCCACCCAGTCTCTCTTTCTCTCCCCCCCCCCCCCCCCTCCCCTCTCTCCATTCGATCACCCCACCCAAATTTTTTTAGGGGTGGGGTTAAACGCCCCCTTTAGGATGTCCAAGAAACTTTAACATGTTTGTGGTATGTTGGATTTACATATTAAACTAGTTTGGTGTACGTGCTTTGCGACGTAGTACTTGAGTTTTATGAAAATTATACTAATAAAATGAGTGAAAAAACATTAAAGTCCAGATAAATATAACCCCCAAGAAATTGAATGAATAAGATTAACATGAACCTGTTTATAGGGTATAAGGTTTATTTGTGAAACCTCTAGAATTTGGGGGTGGATTTGTAAACAGCCAAAAAAAAAGGATAAAGATATACGTTTTTTATGAGGGACGTGGTTATAAATATTAGGGATCTTTTTATAGCATATATAGAGGTTTTCTGTTAAAACGCTAGAACCTGGAGGTTGATCTACAAACATCTCAGAGAAAGCAAAATATGCTCAATTCTTGTCTTTAGGATTGATGACGCTTTATATATAGGATACAATATGGAGTCCTATATGCAAAATGCCCAACAAATGAATGCACTCATATGTATCCATTTGTCTGGATGCGTGTACATTCGTCTAGTAAAATTCTGAAAGTACCCTAGTTGGGCGACTCCTACCAACTGTGCCTTTTGGGCTCAAATGGATCTGATTCTATTTATACTTTTAGCATTTATTAAATGAGATTAAAATATTTATTTTATTTTATTTTGACCCACAAAAAAACAAAAAAATAAATATTTATTTTATAATTTTATAGGTATCTTAATTAAAAATATTTAATAACTAATATTATGATATTTATAATACTAATAATAAAAAATAACTCATATTATAATATTTATGATACTAATAATTTTTTTTAAAATCTTTTTATCGGAAGTTAGAATCCCTTATTGAAGGGGGGGGGGGGGAGAGAGAGAGAGAGAGATAGAGAGAGAGTTAAAAATAGGTGGATACACTTGCTGCGTGAAATGAAGAAAGGTTTATGAAAATTTATAGAACAATTAGTTTTCTGATCATTAACGCAACCAAAACATTGGTTGAAATTACATGAAATTTGAAGTTTGCGAAGTTGTGTTTTGATAGCAGGGACCTGATTATAAATCTAAATATCTGAATGAGGGACCTATTTATAACATAAATACGGATCTGATTGTGAAACAGGTAGAACCTGAGGGTGGTTATGCAAATACCCCATAAAAAGACAAAATTTGCCGCATGTTTTCAGGGACCTGGTTATACTACGAGTATGTCTGTCAACGGGTCGCGGGTCGACCCGGACCCGACCCGATGAAAGACGTAAAATACCCGACCTGAAGGATCCGAGACCCGATATGGACCCGATCCGAAGGACCCGATAATACAAACGGGGTGGGTCCGGGTCTACCTCAACCCGATCTCATGGACCCATTGGACCCGATACTATTTTAAGTCTTGGCTATAAATCCTAGAAATAAGTAATAACTAATAACCCTTCCCTTTTGTTTTTATGACCCAATCCAAGTGTCTACTACCCAACCTAAGTGTCCACTTTTCAGGCCCACCCAAGCCCACTATATCAATAACCATTTAACCCGCCCAGATCCCAAACTCTAACAAACTATATATCATTAACCCACCCAAGTATGTAATTTGTTTTGAATCAATCAATAAAATAATTAAGTGACGGCTTATCCAAAAAAAAATCACATCCGTTTCTGTTTGAGTCAGTCTATCCCAACGTGTGAAAACAAAACAAAATACGTGAGACTCCCTTTTGCACCCTCATCACAGCCGTCCATCATCAGATTAGAAAAGAAGTTGGGTGCGGATATCGACACCCCACATAGTAAGAAACCCACCCCTTAAAAAAATAAAAAAATATAGCAGTAGGATTAAACCCACCCCAAGGTCGGCGATCCCTCTGACGATGGTGATGAATTATGGTCGCCAGAGGTTCCGACGAGTGTACCAATCCAGTTGACATGCCTTCTGGCGACGGTGGTGAATTGTGGTTGCTCGAAGGCCCGACGAGCTAAATTCATATTTTTACAAGTTTCAAATCAAATATACAAATTTCAGACAAATTTCACATTTAAACACATATAACAGACAGTCATAACAGCATTTAAAACACATCCAAATATGACATTCGCATTCCATAACCAACCGTTCACGTGACTACATAACAAAATACATATTCAAATTCCACAACCATTCATGTGACTATATTGATTTTTTCATATATAAAAATAAATAACATATCCAATAAAAAACAATTACTTTCTTTTTTTCAAGAAATAAAATAAACATAAAAATAATTTGAACATGTATTTTGTTTTCTAGAGATAATTCGTTATAGAATGCTAAAATCGTATTTTGATGTGTTATAATGCTAACATCATATTTTGATGTGTTTTAAATGCTGCTATGACTGTCTATTATATGTGTTTAAATGTGAAATTTGACTATTTGGTTTGAAACATGTAAAAATGTGAATTTATTCTCTCTTACTTTAGTTCGCCGGGCCTTCGGGCGACCACACTTCACCACCGTCGCTAGAAGGCATGCTGACCTGGATTGGTACACTCACCGGAACCTCTGACGACCATGATTCACTACCGTCGCCAGAGGGATTTCCGACCTCGGGGTGAGTTTCCGTTTACTGCTACAGTACATAAATTTTTTATATTTAAAAAAAGGGGTGGGTTTTAAGAAATTGGGGGTGCGGATATCCGCGCCCAAAGAAGTTTCAACATGCTTCCTCTCTCTGGATGCCGCCTCAACAAAAAAAACCCTAACAAGCCTCTCACAACCCAATCATGACCCTCATTCCAGCTCTGCTCCTAACAAGCCTCCCACAACCCAATCATGACCCTCATTCCAGCTCTGCTCCGGCGACACCAACTACATCTCCCACTCACAGCCCAACCAACCCAACCTGCTGCTCCGTTGCCATCCCTACGTCCATCTTATGTAATATTTTATGGTGGCCCTTTAAATATATTTTACAACTAATTAATTAAACTAAGTCTATGTATGGTCAATGGTGATTCAAATTACTGTTCAATTTAATTAAATCCACACATTCCATTAGTCATAAATAGTAATAAATTAATGAAATCATATATTGGTTATAAAATTTATAATTTTAATAAAATCATATACATTGGCAATCTCATACTTGTACCAAATATCCATAGCCCTTGTTATACATTGCTTCATTTAAATTGCTTATATGTGTTATATACTTATATGTATTTGTATGTGACTTATAATAGACTCCTTTATAAAAATATATGAATATGTTGTATATTTTATATTTAAATACACTAGGTAATTGTATAAATTACTATTTGATCTACACAACTAATTTAATAAATTAGTAATAATTAATAAAATGAAAGTCATCAATGATTGTGAAGTGAATTACATAATCATAAAGCTATTCTACATTAAGCACATCATTAAATCAGCACCCAATTGCTCTGAACCTAACTCACAAATTTAAATCAAATCACACATAGTGATATACAAAGATTCACATACTTCCTCACCATTAAGACAAGTAGATTAATATAAAGCATTCACGAGGTTACAAGTACTAACAAAGCCTTGATGCTTTCCAAAGACATAGACATAGGTTAATTAGTAGCATTCTAGTTACTACATACAAAAGAATAATGCTAACACAGATAACATGTCCATACAATATTACATTACTATCCTCCTATTATAGGTGGCTCAAAAAAATAGATAAGTACTGAATATATAAAGCAATAGTCATGGGTCCATCCTAGGGGGCTTGTGAGACACAGGCTGGAGGTTGGTAGTTCATTCCTTGTCTCTTTATCCAATCAATCTTCATTGGATCTGGGGAAGCCATGAAAATAGTTCATTCCTTGCCTCTCTGTAATGTACAAGAATGAAAGAACACCATACAAAACACCATACTTCAAGTTAGGAGACAAAATAAATATTTACACATAAGCTAAAACACTCACAAACATGCTTTTATACATATATACATTGGTCTTTGACTATGGATTTTTATCAAAGACATACAACTTAAGATACATATCAAATATATATTGCATTTAAGGTGGGATGTGGTTATATACAATCATAGGCTGCAGTTGGAACAACGTGATCATAAGTATTCAATCAAATACTATGCAACATCCGAAAATGAAAAAAATGGACAATTACAATATAATGCTATAAAAATAGATGAAAAACTTGCACAGACCTAAATAACTATTCCAAAAAACATAATTAAATTAACCAAGATTCAAATTATGAAACAGCGATTCACCAGTTTATACTCTAACATGAAAGCCTTTCTAACATTTGTACATTGAGTACACTAACAGATAAGATCCAAGAAGAACACCAGGCAAAATCACCCAATTCACACCCAGAATTAAGTAGAAAAACCATAGAGGCAACAATCAGACCTAGGAACCCACTTCTTTGTCAATGTTCAGGTAAAATTACTCCTCAAGCCTGATGTTTTCCTCTTGTAGTTAGCCTTCAAAAACATAATCCTCATAGCTATTTATGTTTTTCTGTTCAATAAATCTAATTTTCAAAATCCAAGTGCATGCCTACCCTTCTCATTAAAAAAATAGGCCCTAATCAAACATCCACAATGCATAGATAATGAAAATTAACATGGCTAAGCGATATAAATCATAGAAATTATTAAAAAAACAAAAGGGTCTCAGACCAAACAATGTGTTAACAAGAACAACTTAGATCCAACATAGAAGGTTTTGTATGAACAGCTCAATGAATGTCACACCCAAATATGCAAATCCTAATGA
The DNA here is from genome assembly GCA_030737845.1 of Acorus calamus. NCBI lineage: Eukaryota > Viridiplantae > Streptophyta > Magnoliopsida > Acorales > Acoraceae > Acorus > Acorus calamus. The sequence continues at coordinate 16,829,179 of CM060858.1, read as the reverse complement.
ATGTTAAAAATAACCATTCCGGGCTCAAATCGAACCGTGCAACATAACCAGAACATCATATACACACAAACTACGTCTACGCATAGTCACAAATTCGGGATTCGGTAATCAATCGGTATGGATTATGTTCGGTTCGAATTGGATTATTCGGGGATGGATACGAAAAAAAATTCGGTAAAAATTCAGGAATATAAAAATAGTTTATATATATAATATAAGAATGAAAATATACAAATATGCATCATAATCATAAAATTAAATTTAAGATGTCAAATTCAAGCATCAGGTGATTATAATCATTAAATTAAAAAACAAACAAATGTGATCAATTGGCCATATCAACTGATGATTCATCCATTAAGCACAAGCTTCTTCACTTCACCCTCTTCACACACACGAATAATCAAACAATTGACACATTCAACACAAATCACCACCCTCACCAACACAAACACCATAATCTCACATAAAGACTTTCTCAAACATCTCTGATCCACTAACCAATCAATCTCTACACACTAAATCATACCTCCAAATTGAAATCGAAATCCACAATAACACTAAATCATACCTCAGGGAGGTCATGTACTGGATCCCACACTGCATCACTGAGGTTGGAGAGGGATTGCCTCGTCAGACGGACGGCCGTGATGGAGTCACAGGTGCAGCATCTCGAGGCACAGTTGGGGTGGAAGGGGGGGTTGCGGAGGGGAGAATGTGGTAAGAGCCCCACAGAGCCTGATTGTAGCGGGCCTGATCTTGAACACCGCAGACTGAAGCTTTCAAGAGGGAGACATGGTTAAGCCCACGAAATCTAGGGTTTTTGTTATTTCGCAGAGATGAAGAGATGAGGGACATTACAGTAGAGGAAGAGAGAGGGTCTGGCAAGAGTTAGTGTGATGGGAAGGCTCAAGACACGTATATGCAGAGCAGCAGATGGGTGTAAAAGCAGGTGAGGATTAATGGTTAGAATTGAGTGATATTTTGGTGTATTTTGTGTGGTCGTGATTTGCTTACAAGGATTGGATCCACTGATCAAGTGGTCCAAATTAAAGATGGGTGTATCATTGATGTTTGTTAAATTAAGTGGGAGAATATTTTTTAATGATAGTGATGGTTATTTTTATTCTCAGGAATAGATAAATCCTCATAAACTATTTTTACCTTTTATTAGAATTTATTATCAAGTCTTATGTTAACTTATCCAGGCATAATTATCAAGGTTTATCCGCACCAAACAAACAACGAATAAAGATCATTCTGCTGTTATTCACCCTATTCAATGTTTATGTGAGTTCCCAAACGGGGGATAGAGGATAGATGAATGCAGAGACAGATGACATGTAGATAATGTTGGTGGTTTGTAAACTTTATAGTTTTATAAATGCAAAGAAATGACATGCTTGTTCAGGGTGAAAAGTTTGGTGAGGGGCGGGCCCTGAGATTGATGATTTTAGAGGGGGCTTTAGACGAATTTCTGATTTGAGACCCCAATATATTTATATAAAAACTATTAGTGAGTATTACATAATTTTAAAAAATATTTCAAATAAATTCTCAAAAGTTTTGACAACTAATAATATCTTTAACTATGTTCAATTTTGAGTCACATGATGTTTTAATGCTCAATCTTTTGTATTTTTAGAAAAAAACTTGTTTTCTATAATAGTCACAAAGACCAAAAACAAAAAAATACAAATGAAAAAAAGGTTTTGTTAACGAGTACCCTCAAGCACTGGTTAAACCACATTTATTGATACCTTTTTAGGTAACTCAATAAATTAATTATGATATGAGTATAAAAAAATGAAAGATTTTTTTAAATATCAACAACACCCCTAATAAATTCACCACTTTTTTTCTTCTTCCCTTCCACACTCAATTTTTTGCCTCCCATACACAATATTTAAAAATGAAATAAAAAGTGTCATAGACATAAATAAGATATTTTCAGAAAAAAATGCTCTATTTAACAATATTTTTTATATAAAGTCAATTTTTTTTATATATTATTTAATCGATTACTTGTGAACATTGTAATCTCTTGTTACTCATAAAATATAAAAAAAAAATGACTTTATATAAAAAAGATTGTTCAATTGTTTGGTATATATATATATTTTTTTACCTAAATAGGGCATTTTTTCTGAAAATATATTATTTATGCTTGTGACACTTTTTATTTCATTTTAAATATTGTGTATGGAAGGGAAAAAATTGGGTGTGGGAGGGAAGAAGAAAAAAATGGGGTGAATTTATTAGAGGTGGTGTTAGTATTTTAAAAAATTATTCATTTTTTTATACTCATATCATAATTAATTTATTGGGTTGCCTAAAAAGGTAACAATAAATGTGATTTAACCAATGCCCTAAGGGCACTTGTTAACAAACTCATGAAAAAATACAAAAAAACCGGTTTTGTAAAAATTAAAAATTAGAAGAAATAAATAAAAAAAAAGCTCACTGAAAAAGATAATAACAAATCCATTTTTTTTTATAAAAAAGGAGAATATGCAAACATCAAAAATTGCTTAAATCTTGGGGTTCATTTTAATTTACTGATTTGTTAAAAAAAATCTTATTATATTAACAAAAAAATCCTATAAAATAGGAACAACATAAATAAATATTAATTAAATATAAAGAGAAATAAAAATAAAGCTATGTATAAGTTTTTTAAAAACCTAATAAAAAAAAGTGATGAATCACAGAGAAAATAAAATTAACTTTCAATTAAATTTAAGTTGATGATGTGGGTGCATATTATTGAAAATGATTTGAGTAATGTACATCCCACCTTCAATTGAATTAATTGTGAGAAAATGATTGGTTATTATATGCATTTAATTTTTAATATGTTTAATCAATAAATTTTGTATATTTGCTTAATTTGGTTCTCAATTAAGCCCAATTGAGTCAATAGAGATTTATGGTATAAGGGTAGATTTCATCTTCTTTATCATTAATTTGAGTTTTTTTTTTCTTTTCATTCCTGTTCTCTTTTGAGAGTGGTGTTGTAGTAATATATTGACACAGATGAGATCTCTTTTGATATAGAATAGATTATCCGAATAATCATCCTTTGTTAGTTGGGGATTAGATTTGAATTTTATAGATTTGTTTTAGGTTTTAGATTTGAATTAATTTGATGGGGACTTTTGAATTGTCAAGATTTATTTTAGATTTTCTTATTCAATTATGACCAATAAATAGATCTGCCATCATCATTGTAAGACAAATTTAGAATTAATAACATTTATTTTATTTTATTTTTGTTTGTGGATTCAAGAGCTCCTTGTAGATTCAAGGTGTTAAGGAGAAGAAGATGTCTCCGATGTGAATTCAAGGATTTAAAACATGGATTTTCTTCTCCCGTCGCGGCCGCGTCATTCTATTCGTCTTATCCTAACCATCAGAGGTTTGAATAAATATATGAACTCCAGATCATTTCTAATGATCTTTTGAACATTCTTGAGGTGTGTTTGGTTGGCCTTAATTATGGTCCAAACGGATTGAGTGATAACAGTGACACTTGATAGATTATTGTGTCACAATAAATACATAAACATCAAATTATTATTAGTCATTTTATGAGAATGGGATGATGTCAAGGCTTACCTGTTAGTATTGTTAATTAGGATTTTGTATGTTGCGTGGACTTTATATATTTATATTTAATTAGCTACTAGATGTTATTTTATAAAAAATATATTTATGAGAATAATTAGAAGATTAACCAATTAATTTATAGCATCCTAGACGTTTCATTGACAAAGCAAAACATCAATTGTTTGTGATATGTATTCTACTTTCATTCATGCACAAAATTAAACTACATTATACCGGTGGTTATGAGTCATGGAAACACCAAAAACCATTGGAATGAGTTACGGAAATGCTAAAGATTATTTAACATTCATGTATTTATACATAACTTATGGATTAATGGAGAATGAGTTATGGAATCACTAAAGGTCATTAAAAACTCATGTATCTGTGCATGACCCATGGATTAATGGAAATAATAAGAATACTAATTCGATGCATAATTCATGTGTTAATAAATTGAGTTATGAAATTACTAATGATTTTTTATGGAAAAACCAAATGGTGATAAAGATGTCTATATAATGGTGATGTCCCATATTATATTCTCACTCTTACACATCTACAAATTGTGTGAGAGATTCATATACCATCTTGCTACCCATCAAGCTAGGTGATATTAGTAACATGAAGATCTCAACCAAAGAAGATCAAATCTTAAGTTCTTTTGATACACCGCTCACCTTGATATCATGGAACAAAGTAATTAATATTTTGTGTAATTGTATCGTAGAAAAATCACTATATTTTTATACATCAAAATTATATCTTTAAAATAAAAAATTCCATACAATGATAAAGTTTAACAACTATTACTTTCAAGTGGTTGAGAGGGAACTGATCAGATGATTATATATATACATTTATATATACATTGAGATTTTTTTTAAAACTTTATGGACAGAATCCACACACACTCAAGTCCAAACGGGCTTTTTTTTTTCCACCGAAGCGAGGCTCGAAGATAATGTACATTTATTCAAAGGGCAAAACTATTCCCACTACCCGACTTACTATTTCCCACTACCTAAAATTACGAAAATGCCATTATTTATTTTATTTTTTCATCTCCCTTTCCCACTATCCAGTTCGACAGCATCCAGTTGAAGTGTTCTTCACTGGGACGACAGAGATCTGTCGAACTGTATGAATAAGTGTCGACAGAGGTCCAGTCGAAGTGTGTTTCACTAGGACGACAGAGACCCGTCGATCTGTCTGAGCAAGTGTCGACATGGATGTGTCGAATCCTTTAAAATAACAACTTTCTTTTAAGAATCAATCAATTATACAATCATTTAAGTCCTTATCAAAAACAAAAATGTTATTTAAGTTATTTAAGTCTTTTTGAAAATCATTCACATATATATTTATTTAAGTATAAGAAACAAAAATATCAAACAAAGAGTTATTTGAACCAAATAAACAGTAAACATTTCATATAGAAAAAAACATTATTTTCTTTTCTAAATAAGTGGAGTTTGTTTATAAAAGACTCCACTTGTTTAGAAAAGAAAATAATGTTTTTTTCTATATGAAATGTTTACTGTTTATTTGATTCAAATAACTCTTTGTTTGATATTTTTGTTTCTTATACTTAAATAAATATATATGTGAATGATTTTTAAAAAAACTTAAATGACTTAAATGACATTTTTGTTTTTCATAAGGACTTAAATGATTGTATAATTGATTGATTCTTAGAAGAAAGTTGTTGTTTTGAAGGGTTCGACACATCTATGTCGACACTTGCAAACACATTTCGACGGGTCTCTGTCGTCCTAGTGAAACACACTTCGACTAGGCCTCTGTCGACACTTATTCAGACAGTTCGACGGATCTCTGTCGTCCCAGTGAAGAACACTTCGACTGAACGCTGTCGAACTGGGTAGTGGGAAAGGGAGACAAAAAATTAAAAAAATAATGGTATTTTCGTAATTAGAGGTGGTGGAAAAGTTAAGTAGGGTAGTGGGACTAGCACTACCCTTATTCAAACTCTTATCTATTCTTTCCAATTAATGCATGAAAAAGGCCTCGACAACATTTTGGGTGATTGCCAGAGTGAGGAAGTATTTAATATTTTTCCCATTCATAGACACGACTTTGTTTCATTGAAAGCTTCCATATAATTCGTTTTACACATTTCGGTTTGCAATTAAAAAGTAGTCTCTCAGCCATTTATACACTCTGTTAGTGGAGCATATATAGTATATGAAAATCATTTTTTTAAAAAATATGTTAGTTTATATAAATATATATATTATTTTTTATAATATTATATATTTTAATGAGTGAGTATATATATTACGTATGTGAATACACAAAGCACACATGTCATTTTCATCATTTCATTTCATTAATGTGACATCCTCACGTAGCTTGATTGCCACGGTAAATGCAATTTATTGCTTTCCCTGTTTGGTGATAGAAATGGTGAATCAACAACTCCAATGTGAATAATTTTATTTGAACATAAAATAATTATATAAAAATAAAAATATATTTAAATTTATATTTTATTGTAATTTAGTTTTATCTGGATAAATCTGGATGGATAAATATATATAAACTAAGGAAAATGTTCAAAAAAATTGTCTAGATAATAGAAATATCAAAATAATTTCTTTAAAGATCTTGTAACATAAAATGATTTTACTACCCTTCTATTTAAATTCTCTCTTACCCTTCTTAACCAAAGAATGATATGAAGGGTCCACGCACGAATTGGCGTGGCGGTAGGGACATTGGGCCTCCATGCGGGTGATCTAGGATCAATTTCTGCCCATGACAGATGGAAAAACTGGTTTATTGGGCTTTATGCCCAGTCTAACTATGCTCTGGATACAGAGCCATCATACCGAAGATGTTTGTTTGTGAATGAGTTTTTTTTTAAGTATTTCTGAATAGAAAATTAAGAGGTGCATTACCCCAAATAGATAATTATCCGAGCAATTTATGATTGATTGCAACAATCAATTTCTTTTGGTTGATGATATGTGAAAAGCCTTTTTTTTTTCGTTAAGGTGTGCCGCATGGGCATAATTTATATTAGAACAAACTCAGTTTACAAGATGAGAGGTATACCTCTCCCTTGTATTGCATACAAAATCTAAACATTGCATAACAGAAGAGAGATATGGGCCTATTAAACTTCTAATATGTGAGTCCTGTAGTTGTAAACACCACATGGACTCAACCCTCCCACGAGCATATTTCGCAAGCGCTTCAGGAGCAAGGACCATCTCTCTAGGGACCTTGGAAAATGCCAAATGCTTGGGACTTCTCTGCCAACGATGAAATTCTTCTACTACATCATGAATTTGAGAAGGACCTGGACCTCCAGATAAGATGACTTGTATGAGTGACAGAGAATCTGAGCATATATGCAATTTAGTGATCCCCAAACCCTCAACAAAACGAAGCCCAATCCTCATAGCTTCAGCCTCCATTCGAAGTGGGGTCGCCCAAGGCCAGCCAGCAAAACCAGCGCCAAGGATTTGAAACGGACGTGGGTTTACCACTACAAAACCAGCTCCTGCACCTCTGTTAGGTAAGTCAACACTACCATCAGTTAGTAAAATAATTTCACCATATTGTTTCCTCAACCCTTTAACACAATTGGGCTGTGGAGGAGAATTCTTTGGAGTGACAATGCTGTTCAACCAATCAAACTTGTCAGAGTTTGTGGTTAAACTGAACACACACTCCTTTGTTTGTGTCAGAGCTCGGGTAGCAATCACTCTAGGCTGGGGAGTTATTTTCCTGAAGATCCAGTCATTCCTGCTCTTCCACAGGTGATATAATATAAGGGCTAGAAAGGCTTGACAACTTATTGGGTCTTGACAATCCTTCCACACTACAGGAGAGAAGACTTGTAACCAGTTCTCTGCCCTCCATATATTTGGTGAGGGATGTAATCTAGGTGGGGTATACCTCCAGCATTCAGCCCCGATACGGCATTGAGAAAAGAGATGAGTAGCAGTTTCTGTACCATAATAGCATAGTGCACATGTGGTGTCCATATGTATACCTATAGAATCCAGATGTGATTTGGTTGGCAGCCGTTCCCAGCAAAGTTTCCAAAGGAAATTTTTTACTTTTGGGTATAAGGGGAGAGCCCAAATATACTTCCATTCCTTAGTCTGCGAGACTTGAACTTGTGGTTGCCAAACTGCATACACATCTCGAACCTTAGGTGTTTTTGCAGTCGAGCCATCCCAACACCAAGTTGATTTGCCAGAATTATGGCCACGAGGAGGCTCTGTTCTGATAATAAACTGTACCCAATACTCGGGCAAAATTAATCGAAGAATATCTGCCTGCCAAGAAGAATTATCCACCACCTGTGATAGTTTAAAATCCAAAATAGCCCATTCCATATTAATCATAGTTGGGATTCTAGAAAAATGGATGGATAGAATCCACGGATCCCTTAAAATATCAATGTCTGACAGACTACCCGGGAGCTTTCGAATGAAGGGGCGAATGGTTCTAATTCCTTGACATAAAGCCCTCCAAACTGGTGAAGCTTTACTGGCGTTCCCCAACTCCCAAGGATTTCCATTCCATTTGTATTTCAATGCAAAGTATGAGGTAATAGCTGAAGTGTTAATTAAAAATTTAAAGGCTATTACTCCAAGCATAGCTTCCCGCATTATAGACAAACGTCTTAAGCCCAGGCCTCCATTAGCCTTATCCCGAGTTACTGCCTCCCAAGATATTAGATGAATTTTATAGGACGATTCATATCCATTCCATAGAAAAGATCTAGCTGCCTTCTCAACATCCCTCATTGCAGTCATTGGCATAGCAGCTGATAACATGAAATGTTGGGGAAGAGCATTCATCACTGACTGAATCAAAATAGTCCTTCCTGCTAGAGATAACAGTTGGCCTTTCCAGCCCTGTAGCCTTCTTGAAACCACATCCATAATTGCTAGCCTCCTTTGCTTGTTTAGATTATGTCCCCCAATTGGAAGACCCAAGTATTTCCAGGCATAGGGGGCAATTTGGACCCTCAAAATCCTGCTCATCCAGCGAGTAAAACGTTGCGGGACTGAGGGGGAAAATCTAATGGAGCTCTTTTGCCAATTCACTATTAACCCAGTGAGCCGGCGTGTTTCCTCCATTACTTGTTTAATTTCTTTGCATTGTGTAGGTGTTGCCGTACTGACAATCAATAGATCATCAGCATACATGACATGTGTGAGGCCTGGTGGAACTAGCTGACCATTTAAACGAATATCAGGTTGATAACCGCAAATACGACCCTCACATTGAGCTTTTCTGAGCATACCAGAGATCACCTCTGAAAGAAGGACAAATAAATATGGGGAGAGTGGATCCCCTGTCGTAGTCCCCTTCCAATTGTAAACCAGTCTGTTGGAGTCCCATTAATGAGAACAGACATTCGGACCGTAGAGATACAACGTTAAATCCAACGACTCCACAAATGAGGAAAGTCATAAATTTCCAATACCTTATAAAGTGCAGACCACTCCACGGAATCATATGCTGCAGCAAGGTCTATTTTAGCAGCCACCAACGCATGTTTTTCTTTTCGCGTTCGAAGAGAATGCATTATCTCTTGGACTAAAAGCAGATTGGCGTGGATTGATCGATTTGGCACAAATGCTCCCTGCTCCGCACCGACCAAGTACGGAAGGACTTTCTTCAGTCGATTGACCAGAAGCTTCGAAATTATTTTGTACTTTGTATCACAGACACTTATAGGTCTGTAATCCTTGAAGACCTTAGGATTAGACACCTTGGGAATCAGAGCAATATGGGTTGATCCCCAAGACATTGGTAATTCAGATGTGCTATAAAAGTGTTGAACTGCTTTAACGACATCAGACTTTATAAGTCCCCAATATTTCTGGTAGAATTCACTAGGATATCCATCAGGCCCAGGAGCTCTGTTTTTCGGTAATCTTTTAACTGCCCCCTCAATTTCATTTTCCGAAAATGGGCACACTAATTCTTCCTTCATATCATTTGAAAGTTTTTTAGGAAGAATGTCAGGAGGGAGCTCATTAAGCTGCTCCATTTTAGACGCCCATTGATCAGAAAAATATTCCTTAGCATACCTTCAAATTTCCTCTGGAGAGTTCACCTTTTGGCCTTGCAAGGTATGAATTTCAGTAATCCGATTTCTAGCACATCTTCGCTGTAGTTTGGCGTGAAAGAAATTAGAATTCCTGTCACCCTCACGCACCCATTGCAGTCGAGATCGCTGAGCCCAAAAGGTTTCTAGTTGACTTTGTAAGTCTGAAAATGTTGATAAGGCTGTTTTCAATTGTGAAGAGTACTTTATATTAGTAATATTCCCCTGGTCTTGGGCAATAAGAAATTGTACATGCTTTTGTGCTTGGGCTACCCGTGAAGGTAGATCACCAATGACATGTCGATTCCATCGCCTTAACGGCTCCTGAAGACGACGGAGTTTGTTTTGTAATCGTCCCATTGGAGATGCTTGTGACCAATACCTCCAATTCCTGTCCACAATGTCAAACAGTTCCGGATATGCAAACCAAAATCTTTCGAAACAAAAAGGTTTCCGCCCCATAGGAGGGGGACTCTCAGTAACTAACAGAAGTGGGGCATGATCAGAGTATGTTCGAGGTAATACTTTCACTGATGTAGTTGGGAACTGAGAAATCCATGTTAAGTTAGCAAAAGCTCTATCCAATACCTCCCAAGTACGGGCCTGTCCCAATCTATTATTACACCATGTAAATCTTGGGCCCTTAGCGACTAGAGGACAAAGTCCATTGATGTCCTTCCATTGTCTGAAGGCTACTACTTCCGGGTTGACCGGAATGAGGACCCACCCTTCTTATCTGTCGGGTCCAACAAAACATTAAAATCTCCAGCCACAACTGATGGAAGACCGGTACAGAGTACTTCAATTTTTTCTGTCCAAAGCTGACGACGAACTTCAGCATGTGGATTAGCATATACCCCTACGATAAGGAAAGGGTCTCGCTGCGGTTGATTAACAATCATATAGATGGCCTAATTTGCTCCAAGAGAGCAATAGATAGGTTCAGATTTTTTCCAGCATACCATAATTCCACCTGCATGCCCAGTGCCTGGAATGCCAACAAAATTCATTTCCAAACTCAGAGAATGACAAAATCTGTACATACCAGCCTCATTGGCGTGGGTTTCCAAAAGGAATAACTCATCAAGTTGGGCAGATCTAATCAAATATTTACAATGTCTGCTTACCTCGCGTCTAAGTAACCCACGACAATTCCAAAAAAGTATCTTCATTAGATTATTGTATAAAGGGTAGTCCTCGCCTCTTCTCCGTAGGAGGATCAGTCACGGTTGAATCATCTAGCTCCATCTGCAGTCACTCAGCCTGCTGAGATTTTGGGATCTGATTTCCTAGATCCCTACCTCCTTCCGGCCAAGAGCGTTGAACCAGAGCTAAAGCACAAGATGATGATTCCTGATTGATAGTGTCCATCAATTTTGGTCTTTCCGGGACATGAGACTCATCTTCCTCAAGAACCCTTTTCTTAGATGCTCGACTTATAGCTTCTTTCACCAATGTCAATGCCTTAGACGGAGAATTCTCCTCGTGCTTCCCTTTAGGTTGAACTACCGCTGGAGAGGTAGATAAGGTTAGTTGTTGAACTTTATTCTGAGTAGGAGTCCAAGCTGGTTGAACCACCGGAGAGGAGCGCAGATTCCCCTGCCAGCCTGTAGTCTGCCGGATAGTCTTTTGCTCAGCTCCATCGATATGTGTTTTGGGACCCGCTAAGGAAGATCCTACCTTAGGATTGGGTAAGATAATCTGCTCATTTAAGCGAACACCAGAATTACTCCCCATTATTTTTGAGGTGTCCTCTTTTTTATTATTCGAACGAGCTGAGTTTATACTTCTCTCAACCTGCGCCTGACCCTTCTCTGACTGAGTTTTATTCTTGATCCTCCGTCTAGGAGGCACAATCTTCCATTGTCCCTCCTCACTATCTGCCCCAGGGCTTTCCTTTTGTCGAGTTTCCTTTTGAACTGATGTATCACCCCCTCCTGGACCCGCAAAGGATCCAGATCGTTTACTTGATGAGGCAGGAGTACCCTCTGGTGATTTGGTTGAGCATTCAGTAGATAAGTGCGTGATACGGCCACATTGTTGACATACATTGGGTATTCTCTCATATATGAAGCTTTGCCAGCGCCTCTCCTCCCCAATCCAAATGCCTGGGCATAAAGGTAATCGAAGATCCACTTCAATGAGTGCGCGTGCATATCTGCAACGACCCGTTTCTTCAACAGTCGTTTCCACCTTAATAGGAGTCCCCGCATATACTGCGATCTCAGCAAGGGTGAGTCCATCCCAAAAATCTAATGGGAGGTTTTGAAATCTCACCCATATAGGGGTCACTTCAAAAGATGCAGTGGAAGGATCAAAGTTGTCCCTCCACCTCTGTAAGCATAAGAGGTGATCCTGGATAATCCAAGGCCCCCCAGACAATACGGCCATCAGATCATCCTCTGTACTAAATTTAAAAACATAGAACCCATTGGCTAAATCTCCTACAAAATACGAGTTCTGTACAGGCCACAACTGTACTAGCCTACGCCGTAGATAATGAATTTGAATCCTGGGGCCCAAAAATTTTCCATACAGCGTGTGTTGCCATTTACGCCTATTTGCTTGTAATCTACCTTCATCAGGCATATATACCATATTGGGATTACGTTTAAGAACTCGGATTACCTCCTCTGGAACGTTGAAGGTCAGACCCGAGTTGTTCATCCGATTTACAGCATCTGCATAGGACGGTCGCAAGTTTGTCGAAGCATTTGACGCCGTATTAGCACCCCCTTGTCCATTGAAAACATGGCCTTGAACAATCGGCGACAGAGATTGAATCCCTGGTTCGGAAGGATTATCACGGCCGATCGCCGGTGTTTGGGGTGCCGAGGAAGAAGAAGGGGAAGGAACAGTGTTAGGGATAGGTTGTTTCTTTTGAGTCATAGGAACAGTTTTTTTTCGAGTCATAGGAACACTAAAAAAGCCTTATTTGTGTACACAAAAAAAGTTAGGTCTACATGAAGATGACAAGTGTTTAATGAACATGTTCTTATTGTCTAGACAGAAAAAATCAAGGGGAAATTAATTACATATCCCTCATCATAACGCCATATTAATTTTAAATCCCTGTAACTTTTCAATTTAACAATATGTCCTAGGTACTTAATACATATTATGTCTTGGTTCATATCACTAACGAGAGTGATAACTGCCATTAACTTTTTTCCATTTTATCCCCATTCTAACCGTCTATATGTTGTAATGTATTGTATGTATATAGTTAATCAACTGCACATATAATCTTTCTATGTACACTATTACCATTATGTGTACACTGATATTATTCTGTGTGCACTGTTATCATTTTATGTACACTATTAGTAATCTGTGTACACTAATGTGGGTCATTAGAGAGCAAAAACGGAAGAGAAAGGGGACGGTAGGGCGCGCACGAGGGGGAGGGCCGCAATTTATAAGAGTTGGGGAGAGAGAGGGGGGGAACACAAAGAAGAGAAGAGAAGGGGGTTGGGGGTAAAAATGGAAGAAAAATGGTTAAGGTTAACAAAGAATAGATGGAAGGACTCAGACATAATAGATGTTGATACCTGGTGACCTATTGGTATGTTGAAAAGTTGAAGGGACTTAAAATTAATATTAGAGTATTATGAGGGACCTGTAATTAATTTTCCCAAAAATCAATATCAACAATATTCACATGGCATATTTAAGGATCTTATCTGATAACTTTGTAATCGGTCGATTATATAGATTTTTTAACAATCCAAATCTATTTAATAGAGGCTTGTATCAAACTTTGCCACCTTTAATGATTGATATATTCACTCTAATAAGTTATTATCATATGAAGAAGAATTGAACATGAATAAAGGAATGAAAAAAATTACATGCATAACTTTGTTATAAAATAATCTTATTAATTTGACTAGTTATGGTTGATTTGATCATTGAAGAGATCCTTTAAAGTTAATTTTTTTGTTTATTCATATCAATCATTTCTTATATAATTTTTTTCTTTTTATTAAAACTCTTTAATTAAAAATATATTATGAGAGATATAGTAGTTACGGATGTAGTTGTGAGTGTGCTCAACCTCACGCCGACCCCAAAAAATGAAATTTTTGGAAATTCAGAACCTTGACACGGTTCATAATAAAACATAATTTTGATGGTAAAAATGTTTTTATTTTTATATTATTATAAATATTTAATCAATTTAATAATCCAAGTAGTTAATTTTTGCCCTCACAATGGACATGTGATTCTATCACTTTTTATCCTGAGTGTTTTTGTGGTTGATGTAAATCATGTCGTGTCTTGAATTGTTTTTTTTTTGGGTTATCAAATCTTTTTACATATGTTTATATTTTCTTCCATCACAATGACCAATTCTAATGTTTTAGTCCAATTAATTGTTTTTTAACAAAATCAGCCAGTTTATGAAGTACATTAATCAGAGGCATGGTATGAGTCAATCTTAAGCTGTGGGTAGGCTCGCAACTATTTTGGCATAGATAATTATTCCAGTATAAATATGGAATACAATATTTTCTTTGGGATTTTTTTATATTTATTATCATTGAAAAACATAATAAAATAATTTTTTTTGTTTATTTTAGTTGATAATGGATAAGATGTGAATAATAATTTATAAAATGTGAAAAAGTGATTAACTGATTTATCCAAATAAATAAATATTTTTTTTTTATCTAAAAACTATTTAAATAATTTTAGTTTCACATGGGGGTGGAATGAGAAATTAGAATAAGGAGGGCCAGAGAGCCAAGAAAATGAGTAAGATAAAAAAAAAAAAATATAGATATATGACAAGTTAAGACAAAATTAAGACAGTTGAACATTTTTTTACATATTTATATTCTTATATCTAATGATATGTAATAATTTATAAAAAAACCTAGAAAAAAAGTGAAATCTCATTATTCCCATCACAATAAATAGAAAAAAATGAAGCTTCAAAAATTAACAAAATGAATATGAATAAAATATTTGATCACAAAAACATATAATAATATCTTTAAGCTTATATTTTACAAAGAGATTTTAAAACCCAGAATATTTTGAGATTCAATATTGTGATGATGAAAAATGGGGAAATTAATTAGATGTATCTGGGGACACCTCTGTAATAACAATAGGTTCCTTGACTTTTTCTTATTTTTTTAGGTTCCTCAGTTAGTAGTGGTATTTTGTTTAGGTCATTCCATCCAACTTCCATCAATTCTATATTTTTTTCTCCCTCTTTTACCTCCAAATGAACATGATTTGTCTCTCTATCTCCCTAACCTCTGTCTTTCTCCCCCAAACATCTCAACAAGTTGTGAGACCACCTCCACTAGACCCCCATTGCGCCGATTGTGCCCCCCAACCTCTCCCAACCATCTCCCGCGTCCCATCTGCGAGCCCAACCACCTCTCACGACCCCATCCACGAGCCTAACCCATCTTTTTATCCCCAAGTGAACATGATTTGCCTCTCTATTTCCCTCAACCTCTCTGTTTCTCCCCAAACAACTTAACAAGCTCTAAGACCACCTCCACCAGTCCCCCATTGCGTCGATTTTGACCCCAACCCCCTCTCACGACCCCGATCTCACCTCGGACCCGGATTAATTGGCATGATTAATGTCCCCAAGTACATTATTATACATGTTACAATTTCCTATTTCATTCTGTTTTACACTGTGTACATTGTTATTCCTATTGTACACTGTTATACTTGTTACAGGTTGAGTGTGTTACACTGTGTACACTGTTACACACCTTGTTTATATTGTTATACCTCTTACAGATTTATATCAGGTTCTATGTTACACTATGTACATTGTTATTCTCAATGTGTACACTGTTATACCTGTTATAGGTTCTATATGTTACACTGCGTACACTGTAATGCACATTTTGTTGACTATTATACCTGTAATAGGTTAGGCTCATGGACGGGGTCGCGAGAGGGTGTTGGGCTCATGGATGGGGTTGCAAGAAGGGGGTTGGGATTGCGGACGGGGTCACAAGAAGGGGGTTGGGGCCGCGGATGGGGTTGCAAGAAGGGGGTTGGGCTCGAGGATGGGACGCGGGAGACAGTCGGGGGTGCGATCAGCATTGGGGTCGTGATCGGCACAATGGGGGGTTGGTGGAGGTGTTCTCATAGCTTGTTGAGTTGTTTAAGGGAGAAAGAGAGAGATTGATTGAGATAGAGAGATAAATCATGTTCACTTGGAGGTAAAAAAGAGAAAAAAAAATAGAATGGATGGAAGGACCTAAACAAAATGCCATCACTAACTTAGGGACCTAAAAAAAAAGAAAAATTCAAGGGACCCATTGTTATTACAGAGGTGTCCCCAGGGACCTCTAACTAATTTCTCCATGAAAAATCATAGGGTTGTTTTATTTTGAAGTTTTCATAAACTATACGATTTAGTGATCGATCTCCCTTCATATTATAGTTTAAATCTCCAAATTTAAATGATATGTTCCTTTATAATACCTGGTAGGGACCTATCACTAAATTGTTTGATTTTTTTTGTTAAAATTGGAGACTTAATATATAATATGAAGAAAGGAGAAATCGACCACAAAATCATATAGTTCACGAGGACTTAAAAATAAAAACCCACATCAAAATAAACAAAAATGTCTATTTTTTGGAGATACGTTAGTGCTCAGTGAAGCCTCAGAATTGTCCATCCGCGGAGTGAAGTTCGCCTGCCGATGCTTTGGCCTTCTTTCTGGGCTCAAGATCAATTTTTCAAAA
>CM060858.1:16470088-16802735 GCA_030737845.1 Acorus calamus | reverse complement strand
TCAGCCAGTATCCACTGACAAATGGCCTACCACTTTAAAAGCCAAACAGTTCACCCTAAAGTAAATACACTGATTCTTCCATGTTGCATCTGAACAAAATTCCCAAGAATCCCAGTTTAGGGAAGGCATAAAAACATAACAAAACAGAACTGAAACACCAAGTTCAGTTTACATTACAAACAACATTAAACCAGGCTTTGTCAATGAATATCGGTTATTAAAGACACAAATATTGTTTTCAAATATCGATTTCACCGCCTGAGCTGGCAGAGTCATCGTCACTCGAATCACTGTCGCTGCTGCTGCTCCCACTTCCACTGCCACTACCACTGCCGCTGCTCCCGCTCGAGCTGGACGTCTGTCCCTCCCCTCTCGACCGCATTGACCTGTGCACGCAGGGCCTCGGCTGCATTGGGTCCCTTCTCGCCTTCGCCATTGTCACTGACGTCCACATCAGCGATCTCATCATCATCTGTGTCATTCAGCGCGGTTGGGATGTTGATGTCGAATCCAAGGGTTTTTAGAGCTATTCCTCCATCGTCGTCATCGTCGTCGTCCAATATGTTCAGTGGCTCTTCCTCCACTTGGAAATCCGTTGGATCCGATGAAACGAACGGTTGGTTCGATGGAGCTAAAGAATGATCAGTGGTCCTGCTAGTGGGTTTTGCACCTGGAGACACGAGGTGTTAGATGTCAATTCAGGAAAGCAATAAGTTTGATTCAGGTCAGTTTAGTAACCCTTCTCATTCTCATTTAGTTGGAACACCAAGAAAATGGCGTTCATAATCATTCAGTCTTGTGGCCATTCACGGGTGACCCAAACAAAATTTCATTGATTCCTTCTTCCCACAGAATATATTAGAACTAGATTTATGAGGAGGAGGAATGCGCATTCTGGACCTGAGTTATAAAAATACTAGCCCTAATAAAAAAATGGCTTCAATAATTTGCTGGAGAGAGATCCATTGTATAATAGAATGGACCACATGCCAAAGACAGATTTTGCCACCGAATAAATGTTCAGTCTTTATAGATCTAAGCAACCAGACAGATAAACTGATTTAATTGATCTTCCCAATACTAGAAGCCAACAATGTTCATCTGATGATATTTATTGCCTGGAAGCTCATTGAAAGATCCAAGGCGTGCATGCAAGGAATTATGGATCATTAATAAATAAATGTAATTTCATAACTATATCAAGTGAATCAAGTGCCATCAAAGGATTGAGTGAACTCAAAGAGGGCTTAACGCAAGGGATACATAGTCAAATAATTCAGCTCAGTATTACTTGACAAATAGGGAGAAAGGGAAGCCTAGGCAACTCGTAAATTCAAGAAATTCTTAACCAAAGAAAATAGAGAAAATGGGTTCAATACTGCAATGCTCAATGTC
Source organism: Acorus calamus (assembly GCA_030737845.1). Lineage (NCBI taxonomy): Eukaryota > Viridiplantae > Streptophyta > Magnoliopsida > Acorales > Acoraceae > Acorus > Acorus calamus. Next base: position 16,801,340 of record CM060858.1, on the reverse strand, counting down.
AATTGTGTAACATCACTAAGAAGTTGAGGCATTGGATCACTCATGATTTGACGTTGATCATTATGGACTGTTACAGATCAAGTCCTAGCCTCCTAGGCAAGATGATTCAGCCGGAGTTCAAGAAAATCAACCTATTCAGGAATATCTGGATCCATGCTTATTTTCACTCCAAGAAGTGTGGGGGCAGGAAGGTGGGGTTGGACATGGTGTGATAAGTGTGGTAGCATTTCCACTAGATGAAGAAAAGGGGGTAAAGAATATAAAAGGGGATTTCATACCGTTGATTCTGCATGCCCATTGTTGGAGCATTTGGGTCACATTCTGAATTGGCAAATAAACAGAAGTATGAACACATTCCAATTAGTCAACCAGCCGTCATGATAAGAAAAGGTTCTAGCTATTCCGGTCTGGGCTGAAATTAAGCTAGATATGGTCCAGGCCTTTTATTCTTGAACAATCAAATTGACCCATAATGTTTGGTTTTCACTTACTTAGCTAGACCCAAGATTTGTGTTCATCTTTGGTAGAATTTAAATTTAAAAAAAAAAGAAAAAAGGCTTTGATTTTTCAAAACTACAGGAAAAAAAGATTCTTTTTTTTTAACAAACTACTTGCAATTTAATTATGAACTGGACCGTAAAGTAATGAAATCCCCTTTACATTTTATGGAAGATGGATATTCTAGTTTCTAAAAAGTAAAGCCAGTAGATGAGTAAAAAGGCACACCTGGGCTGCCTGATTCACCGATATCGATTCGTTCGACCTCCACCTAGAACCACAATAAAGAGAAGTTCAAATCATGGATCTGTATATAAATGTGTGTGTGAGTGTATGATGGGACTTGCACACAAACAAGAAAGACATTATCAGCATCCACAAATGAAAGCTTACCGGAACTAAATGGTGAAAACAGCTTCATGTTATGTCATTAAATGTTGAAAAACAAAAACTAGCTACATACAGTACAGCAATAGAGATTTAGGATCTAGTTGTCAATATAGAATTTAAAAAGAAGTTCTTTGTTAATGAACTTTATATGTTTTATTGAGTGTTAAGCTCTAAGGGATTTGCCCAAGATATTTCATATCAACAAATAAATAACAGGCCTTCACCCTGGCAAAAAAAAATCCAATATTAGATGGAAATGTTATCATCAGTGCTACAGGAATGATCATCGATCACTATATATCAAGTAAGTAAATGACTCATGTTTAATTGCCTATTTAAAAAGGAATTCTTGCTTTTGTTCTGGGACATTGCATCTCAAGTATGTGGTTAATCAAATCACATACACTAATAAAACATAATACTGATTTTTCAGTACATTAAGAAGATGGGCATTATCTTTTATGACAAACGAAAAGTGTGAGCCCGCATGATCAGCGCTCGTCAATTCCAGAAAAGCTTACTGGGACTTTGTGAACCACAGGCTTATTTGCTGGTTGTGGCTTTGCCACTTTGCCAAGAGGAGATGGAGAAGATTCTACAGGCAATGATCCGGCTGCTACAGTAGAAGCAGATGTAGCACCAGTAGTAGATTCACCGACTTCCCGAAGAAGCCTAAGCCGCTTAACTGCTCGGTGCAGCCGCTCAAGACGAAAAGTCTCACCATCAAAAAACAGAACCCCATCATTATCCTTGTAATCCTCGATGCTTCCATTGAAGGTTACCTTGGGTTTCCCAGGCTGGTTGTTGTGAAATTCGACTGTAACACGGTTCTCCTTGTTCTTGTGGAAATACCCAGGTTGACTTTTATCAATTGATGCAGGCTTAAATTCATCTAGAAACACAATATTTAGATTAAGATCCATCCTCTATCCTTAAAGAGCAAGATGAAAAGAAACAAAAATCATGGCACATTAAATGCAAGATTTAGCTGATCCATAAACAAAAATACATATTCTCGAATGAAAAATCTACAAGTAATAAAAAATAATAATAATAACCAGGATGAGGAACAGAGGAGAAACTGAAAAGAAATTTGTTGCAAAATTTAAATTCCTGATTCTGCTCATGCTTTCAAAACAGGATTTGCTCTCCTTACGCTCCGAATGAATTCCAATTACAGTCCTCTGATAATACATTTTACCTATTCCAGGTTCTTTCCTGGCTTCTAATGCACGTTGCATGTGCAACTGGGCAAGCATTATACTAGACTATCAATTATCGTTACATTTATACATTGATCATGAATTACTCAGAAAGCATGGTCAATATATGAGCAACCCCGCATTCAAAAAGCGCCCCCCCCCCCCCCCCCACATGTCGTCTTTAAGGAAAAATATTAAAATTTATAAAGCTCTACATATGAAAAAATAAACAGAATAATATCAGAGAACCATGACTGATAAGCAATGTCACAAGTGATTGTCTAGCACATTCACTATAGGGGATAGAAAGAACCCTTGTACACAACATGGGTGACAGTGTTATTATGCTCCAAAGGCCTCGCCAATAAAAATATACAACAAAAACACCTAGGTGGTAGTGTTGCTGACGCTGGGTGCTTAATAGTTCATACTTCAAATCAGGCCTAAATCCCATAACCTAGGCTAACCAGTTAACCCAATTGGATCGTACCATGTGCTATCAATGCATGAAAAAAATGTTAGGGACATTCATCTCTACAATCCCATTTGCAGCCCCCAACATATTTAGAAATTTGCACCACAAGAACCAATCGAGGGGATGGCTAAGAAATTTGGAGAGATTTGGAGGCCTAAGATACCCTTGAAAGTTAAGTTTTTTTTGTGGCCTATGTATAAGAAAAAACTCCTTACGAAGTCATACCGGGTGAAATGGGCGCCGGTCACGGACACCACATGTCTTTTATGCCGAATTTGGAAGGAATCGACGTATCATCTTATGTTGTGATGTCAATTGGTCCAACAAGTCTGGGCCCGCTTGATGGCAATCGCTGAGATCGTGGTTGATTTTACATCCCTGGAGGGGTTGTGGCAGGTAAGACGGTCTGAGCTAGTCGTGACAAGAGTGTCAGAGCAAAGGTGTCCTACCTTCTCGTCCTACTGTGACATGAGTGTTTTAGCTTGCCCAAAATCATTTTTTATTTAGGGGCACTCTAGTGTATGGGGAGAATATTTGGGAAATGGTTGTTAGTCTCATTAAATCTTGGGGTTCCTCTTGTGCTGGTGCTAAGTGGGTTCTTATTACTAGGGAGTGCATAACTTTCGAGGAGTAGAGTTTTTTGCTTTTGGTGCTTTTACCAAGAGATAGAGTGGATCTCTCCTCTACTCTATTCTCTTTGGTGGGTTGTACTGTTTGTCTTTATTTGGGCATTCCCTTTCTTAGCTGTATAATTAAGGGCAAATGCCTACCATTTTTCCTTAAAAAAAAAAACATGTTTTGAAATTTGGGCCCTTGTCCCAATCTCTAATGAAATGGTGGTAGGCACCTTTTATATTAAAAACATTTTTTGAAAAAAATTTTTTGGTATACACTTGTCTAGTAACATACATACCTTTACAGAAAAATGAAATATATACTTGAATGAATTGAATACATACCTTTTTCCGTGTGTGTGTGTGTGTGTGTGTGTGTGTGTGTGTGTATACATACATATACAGCCTAACTTAGTATATAGTATATACTAGATTGGATGGAAGTAGGGGATACAAATGGGAATGCAAGAATGACTGTGTTATCTGTGCCCATCAAAGGATTACACAAGCTTCTCATCATACATTGGCACCCAAATACCCAATTGGCAATTGCAGACTTTCACATGGAGCATGCTCCATCATCACCTTCCCAAACACTACCATGTTTTCCGATTACAACCCGATATTCACAAAAAATTAATCAATCCATATTACAAGGAAATTTTTTTAACTGAAAGTCCGAAACCTCTATGTCTTCAGATTCCCGTAGATGATTCAACAAGGACCAAAAATCAATTCGAGAACAACCAAATCAAAACCAACGGAGAAATCAAATTCGGGATTGCTTACAACGGAGGGTGCAGAACTTGGTGGACGATTGGTCCTTGAAGGAGGAACCAAGTCTTATGTCGTACCACTTGTCCGGCTTGGGAGCCGTGCTTGGCTCCTTGTCGTTGTCGCCGTTGTTGTTCGCCATTGACGGCGGACTTCGGAGGAATATGTGATTTCAATTTGGAGGACCCTTTTTAAAAGCCCTAGTTTTTTTTTGGTTTTATGATTCGATGAACGATTGTGGGAACAAAACGATTGAGACCAAGTTGTGGGTGAGACTCATGTGTCATGAGATGGGATTTTTATTTTCAGGCCCTCGATGTTTCTTTATTTGGAAATAAGTGAATCAGATCTTTTTCACTTATTTCTCTCATGACCTCTCACCAAGTTTCATCTGTTTGGATTGAGAATATGACTTATTCTTGGGTATATAGTTATTCTGGCCTAAATGAGTATAAATAAGAATATGATGATTTTGTGTTTGGTTGTGTTTTGAATTATTCTTGTTGAGAAACGTAATAATAAATTTTTTTTATTTAAGTAAAATGTGAATAAAGTATGGATAATGATTTATAAAATGTGAAAAAATAATGATAATTGATTTGACATGTAATTTATTAGAGGTGATGTCAATTGATTTGACCATGGGCCCATATATTCTTTGGGTGGAATAACCTGGAATAACTTTAATTCTAGGGATTGATTGGAATCCATATACCATTTTATACTAGTTTATTCCGACATAGTTTATCCCTAGGTATTCCATGCATCTAAACAATCAAAAACAATTATTCTTTTTTATTCTTACTTATTCCTTGGACTATTCCATATCCAAATGGAGATCCATTTGGATATGCATTTTGGTCAATTCTCAAAATAGTCAAATGCATAAATATAATTGTTTTAATACAAACAAAGTGAAAAGATAAATTTTAAGCACCAATGAAATCGAGAAAAGTGAATATTGAAGAACATTCTTAAATGAATCTTTAATTTTCAATCTTATATCCATACATACCCTGAATAGTTTTTCCATTGAAAGAGAGGAGGGCACGAACGAGACAAACCTATTAAGCTAGTATTACATGTCATGGAACACAATCGTCCGATATAATAAACTATATTGGGCTCCTTCACTATCATAACCAGTCGACCCGATCACAATTGAAGTACATGTTGACACAACACGATGCAACAGCATTATTGGACCAGATCATTTAACAACTTTAATTTTTAATTTTAGAGTTATTTAAACTTTATAGTGTATTTGAAAACACGATTTGATAATCAGAAATCATTATTTTTTTGCTTTTGAAAATTGATTCTCATGAACCATAATTTTTCTGTTTTTCAAAAAAATTATTTTAATATGACATTTAAACTATAAAATGTGTCACATTTTTTAACTAACCAGTGTTTGAAAACACATTTGCAGCTTTTAATTTCCAACAAAAACAAAATCACCTTAGCCATGTCTCCAAGCTCCACTTGGAATATTATAAAGTTTAGGATATCCAAAAATGTAACTTTTGAGGGACCAATTCATAAATAAAAAAGAATACAGGAAGTTAAAACTAAAAACAACATCAACGGCAGTGATTGATCCAGAGTCGGAGATGTTAAATATTACGTTAACCGGACGATGGACCCATATCAAACCCTATCCCTAATCGCTCTCGTTTTTCCGGAGATGGCGATCGCTTCGACGTCGCCGATTTCGATCCCTTCCGTCGCCTCTCCGAACCTCAGGAGCATCCGATCTGTACAATTCGGCGTCCGAAGCTCGATCGGACGGTTCGGAAGCTCTCTGAACGATCGGAGATCATCCGTCCGATGCGGCGGGAGCTCTGATCGAGCCCTAAGGACGTGCAAGAACTGTAAGAAGCAGTTCGACGTCTCCCTCAACCACGATCAGGCTTGCCGTTTCCATACGGCGCACTTTGGCGGTAACATCACTTCGAAAACACTCGATCCATAAATCAAGCATCTCTTGTTTGATATTGTTATAATAGACGAAGATGGATTTGTTGGCATGAAAAATTTAGCTTATGTAGGTTTTTGATTTGGATGAGTGTGTATGATATTTGTATAACAGGTGTAAAGATGGCAGCTTTAAAGGTGAAACGTTTAGTATGTCAACTCACAGATGTGTTTAAAAAAGATTGATTGAACCTTTTGTTGATCTGCATTAAGTAAGTGCATTAGATCATAGTCACAAAGATCGTGTATGGCATATATTTGGCAAATATTCCATTCAATATGGTACGTGTATAGTAAATCATATGGGATAAGTGCGGTACAAGTGTATAGATAATTGAAATAAATTAAACTATTTTTTAGATGCACATAAAAACATATGTGTTGGGTGTGAAGGCAGCGACCATAATTAGGATTTGCTTTATAAATCATGAAAAATGTGATAAATCAATTAAAATAAATGCATACTCGGATTCTCAAGGTGTTATGCTCAGTTTGACGTATAGAAATAGGTTTGGCCAATAGATACATGTGGTATCTAATTATTGAACTTCTCTGAATGTTTAGAAAAGTTCTGAGTACTTTATAACTATGATTAGAATTCCATAGGCATAGGGATCGCATTGTTATTTTACAATATTCCATTTAATTGGTATATGATTTTTTTTTTTGAATGGTAATACAGGTTTATCAGATGAAGAAACATCCGACTCTACAACCAGATGATAAAAAAATTAAAACTTAGTCATAAATTTTAGGGTATTTTAAAACCATTTGCAATTTTTTATATTTATGTTTATTATTAGAAAGAATGTTTCCTTGTAAATAATGATTCTGAGGGAGTCATCTTTGCTCCAACATCATTGTATTGATATTTGACCAAACAATGCATTTCATAACCTCCACATGGATGAATTTTTATGAGTGTTGCGGTGATGAAAAGATTTCAAGAGGGATTTGTTGATTGGAGTTTTAGGCCTTAGGGTCATTAAGTTTATGTTCGTTGCCATGCCTTTTAATTTTAAATTTTTTTTCTTTTACAAAGATTATTATGTTTATGGTAGTACTGAAACTTTTTTTTTTTCATGTTTTCTGGTCGAGGAAAATGCCTTTGCGTGACTCCATAAAATTACATTTTGAAAGTGAAAATAACTCATTTTCACTGATTTAGGAGAAACAAAAAGGAAATTTGAAAGTGTGTACACTGGAGGGACCATGAGCACCCCTGATGCTGGCCGAGTCCTTGAATATTGGCATTGTTGTGGCTCTGAAGATCCTTTTGATGCTGGATGCACCGCAACTTGTCACTGTTCTTATGATGATTAGTAAGCATTTAAAGGAAAGCCTTGTTGTAAAGCTCTTTTAACACATGTTGTCTATATTTATTATCTATTTTCTTATGTGTATATATAATTGTTTTTGATAAAGAGTCATTATTATGAGAATATTAACTCATTATTATGAGAATATTGACTTTTTATTATCATTATTAGGATTTCATTAGTTTCCTAGTTTTCCTAGTTTCCTTTTCTAGTATTTTAGGGTTTCTTTTGTCTATCTATAAATGGAGGCTTTAGCCCCTCTAATACAATAACAATAATTCTATTTTCCTTTATTCTATCATGGTGTCAGAGCCACCTCAAAAACCTTAGATCCACAAATATTTTCTTTTTCTTCTTTCCCGCTCCGATTGAGGAATTTTCAATCGGAGCGAGGGAGGACTCTTGGTATTCATATTTTTTTTTGGTTGCTTTGTTTGCTTCTCGTGCGAACCCTATTCGTTTGCGCCATCGTTCTTCTTCTCTCTCCGCTGTGTAATACCACCGTGCCCTCCACGAGAGTCTCTCCGCACACCTCTAGAGCATCTACGTGTTCACAGCCTCTACTCGTGCCTCCACAAGCCCTCGGTACACCTCTAGATCTCATACGCGCGTCATCTGATCTAGTGGATTAGCGACTCTGACTGACTCAAGAAGAGCGGGAGCGACTCCGACTGACTCAACGAGCGGGAGCGACTCCGACTGACTCAAAAAGAGCGGGAGCGACTCCGACTGACTCAAAAAGAGCGGGAGCGACTCTGACAGACTCAAAGAGCAGGAGCGACTCCGACTGACTCAAAGAGCGGGAGCGACTCTGACTGACTCAAGAAGAGTGGGAGCGAAGTGATGGATTCCAAAAGATAGATGACGACTATTAATTCACAAAATCGAGTTCTTCGATTATTGAAGGTGTTTGTTATTTTGTGCAAAATCTAAGGGTTTTACCCTTTAGAGTTTGGGATGAGGTGTTAAAGAGTCATTATTATGATAATATTAACTCATTATTATGAGAATATTGACTCTTTATTATCATTATTAGGATTTCATTAGTTTCCTAGTTTTCCTAGTTTCCTTTTCTAGTATTTTAGGGTTTCTTTTGTCTATCTATAAATAGAGACTTTAGCTCCTCTAATATAATAACAACAAGAATTTCATTTTCCTTTATTCTAACAACTTTGTTTCTTACTTATCTCATTGGTTGTCGTCAATTCAAAGGTCAAGATCTACAGAGATGAATTATTTGGAAATGATACATAATTATATCTGAAATCAACCTTCCAACCCAACTTTGGTTAGTTGGCTAGCTCCTCCTCTCTCCGTGAAGGAGGTCAAGTTATCAAATCCCAGAAAGCATTAATTTTCAAAAAAAAAAGAAAAGAAAAAAGAAATCAACTGGAATACTTATATATTCCATTAGTTTCTCTTTAAGGCTTCCAAACCTGAATTCGAAAAAAAGATTAAACAGCATGCACAGTGGATTGATTGTGTATTTAATGGTTCTAATAATTTGAAAATGTTGGAGAAAGCTTTTGTTTGTTTCTTGTTGGTGATAGAGAAGAATGAATGTATTTTGAGTTCCAATCTAGAACAGAAATTTGGCTGATCTTGTTTGTATTCTATATCTGTGTTTGCTTTTGATTTAGTATTTAGTCTTGGGATGCCTGTTTGATGGCTACACTATTGCTTGCTGTTTGATGAAACCTTAGCTGAAAATCTATTATTTGTCCTTTCTGTGAAAGTACATTAGAGCTTGGGTTGATATATTTTAGTTGTAACTGCTTAAAAACCAAAGCACTATGATTTATTTTTGTATAAGGGATAAGATAACCTTCACAATATTGGTCTTGGCGGCCCTTTTAACATGTTCTATAACAGTCATTGGGTTAAGCAAGCTTTTTTGGTACCTCTAAACTTATCCTCGATCCCTAAGTTCCAATACCTCTGTCCTTTCTCCTCTTATTTTTTCTTTTATCACAGTTATTCAAATGGACCCTGCAGTGGCGCATGCTATTGAATGAAGGCCTCTTTGATGTTTTTCTTAGCAAAAGAAAATATCAGGCCTTGGTTGGTGGTTTGGAACATGCACTGGCTTATTCCCTAGATGCAGAACCTCTTATGATTTTTATTTCTATCTGAAGGTATATGGTATTGAATACCACAGTTTCCACTTTAGAATGTTTTAATAATGGAGAAAGGTATGTATAACACTAAAGATTGGTGCTGTTCTATTCAATTTTTAGGGCATATAGAATAACTATGTTGAATGATCTACATGGTCTAATTTCTAATATTCTATAATATAGGCACTTGATCTAATTTTCTAACATATAGCATTAGTATGTAAGCCTGTAAGGTGGACGAATTTGGGTCCATGACTCTGTTACTTGCGGTGTGTAAAACTTGTAAATGGTTGTATGCTTTGAACTGGTCATGAGCCTCATATGCCCATTAAGAAAGTATTTCATGCTAGACTGCCATATCCTTGACGTGATTTATTCAACATTTAAGCTTTTAAAAAGGAGGCCAATATATTTCCCCAGGTTGGTGAGGGTGAGAGCTTACAAGCGTTCATTGTACTGATCGTTGTTGTTCTTCCTTCTTATTAACATGACCACAGTAATAGTGAAGATTTTTGCTTAGTTGGCATGAGGCATACACATAATCCCATGTCAAAGATCCTGTATGTCCCCACATGAGATGTGAGGTATAAACTTAGTCTAGTACATGCACAAATCAAGTTGTGTATCTACACAATTAGGTATAGACCGATCATCTCACTTGGAAATGACTCCATAATGATTTTTTTTCCCTATGTAAACATAAGGTCTCTCTAGCATTAGGATGGATAGTAATCCCACAATCCTAATCTCCCATATGATAGGTTAATACTAACTTCTTCATCAATATTGTGAAAATCAACATCTCCAGGTGCAACATTATATTTTCCTTACTCTTGTGCACTTCTTAATGTTAATCTTTTTTTTTTTTTTTGCCCACCTCCAACTCTAACCTTTATGACAAGCCAACGGGCTGGTGTTGAAAATGGAAATCTTTCTCGCACATTGAGAATTGTAGGTGATTTTCTGTTTCTTGAACTGACCTTCAAGACTTTTTAGTTATACAAGTGTTATCAGATCTTCCAATCTCAACATTACTGAGCCTTGTCTTTGCTTACCTTGGTATCTATCAATATGTTGATGCAATTTCATTTATTTTATTTTTACTTTTTTTGCCCCCTTTTTCGCTGATTATCCAAATGCATTGCCCCAGTATAAGATTAAGCTAGCCCTGTTGCATTGTTATCAAGGCACTGTGCATTGTAGTTTGTGTTGGTGTACTCATCATCTTAAAATTCTAGCAAGCACAACATAGGGTTTTTGGAAAATTTTCTCACTGTTTTTGAACCAGGGAAGCTATTTCAGTTTGTATCCAATATTTGGAGCATCAGTTGGTTACTTGGTTAGTGACATGGAAAATGTACAGAAATTGTGGGTTTATTATTTTATTTGGATTTGGCCAGTTAAATGTATCCATATGTTAATGTATTTGGTATATAAAGTGCAGGTGGGGGATAATCAAGTGCAACATTTGTGTTATGAGACTGTTTTAGCCCCTTCTACGTTCAAAAACGGTCTCCAACTACATTATATAATTACTTTATTATAAAAGATATATCAATGAGTGCACGATTTATATGACTATGTTTAACCCTTCATATATCCTAAAATTGATTTTTAATGAATTAATGGGACATATTTTTAACTGTTTCAATGAGAAATATATCTAAAAAATCATATAAAGATACAAAATATCCAAATATTTTTTTTGAAAAAAAAATTATCCAAAAAATCTCCGTTTATAGTTATGCCACGCATAAAATTATTGTTATCCTTCCATCATTTAATTATTATTTTAAAGATACTTCACACATTACACATTGAATATAATCACAATAATTATATTCATGATAACAATATTTTTTATGATTAATCTGTTATATTTTAATAAATTTATTTTTACAAATTTTTTTAGAGATGACGGATATGAATCGTGAAAAATAATATATGAAACAATTTGACATTTTTTTAATTTATATTGCGAATTATACAATTGAATTTTGAAGATAATATTTATTAATAAAAAAATTACATATCGTTATTTATATTACGAAACATCCTAAAATGGTTCAAAAGTGGTAACATATATAAGACAAAGTAATTAGTTCATTTTAGTAATAAAATGGTAATCTTATATAAGGCTTTATAAATAATGTCTTGAAAAACTATTGATTTGAGTTTTTGGGTTTAAAATAAACTTTTTTAGATATATTATGAAAATTAGAGTATTATGAAAATCTGGACATAGTATATTTCATGCCACTTTTTTACCGATTAATTTAACAAAGAGTTAAAGTTTTAAAAATAAGTTGTCAGAGATAAAAAGTCTATCAATTTTATACATATCAACATTTGTAAAAAATGTAACAAAAGGTGAAGATAAACATTATTTCAATTTTAAGTGAAATAAAATATTATCATTTTTATTCAAAATCGAAACAACTGTCATTTCTCCCACCCCTTATTCATTTGAGAAACCCGCCCCCAATTACTGTTTCTCACGTGATCCTAATAACTGACTTCAGGGTCACGTGAGAACCCACCGATCCGTCATAGGGGACACGTGGCAGACGATACATCCCAGCTAACACAAACACCGATAAGGAGCTGAAAAGGACGAAGATAACGGTCCATTCCATTCTCTTTCAACAGATGCTGCGAGTTGGCGGGAACGGCGTGGCCCAGGCCCTGGCGGCGCTCGCCGCCGCCCTCCTCCTCCGCCTTTTCGCCGGCCCCGGCCCGTCCTTACCATCCGAGGAGGAAGATCCTCCGGCGGCCGACGAAAGTTCCGGCTCCGGCGCCGGTGACTCCGACGGAGGAGGCGTCCTCCCCGTCACGATCCGGTGGAGGAACATCACGTGCTCGCTCTCCGACAAGCGTGGAAGAACAGTAAGACCTCTCTCTCTCTCTCACTCTCTGTACGCGTTTCGCCGATTTTGTGTGTTTTGAATTTGTTTCTGTTTATGGTTTTTTTTTTTTTTTAGGTTAGGTTTCTATTGACGGATGTGAGTGGGGAAGCTAAGCCCGGGAGGTTGCTCGCGATCATGGGGCCGTCGGGGTCCGGCAAGACGACACTGCTCAATGTGCTGGCGGGGCAGCTCGCCGCGTCTCCCCGGTTGCGATTGACTGGGCGTCTCGAGGTTAATGGACGGCCAAGGTCTCATGGAGGTTGCAAGTATGTGGAATTTTTTGTTGTCATAGCAATTGAAATTAACATGGATAATGTGAGTTATAGCCCCAAACACAGCCCCGGTTACAGTCCTCACATTTTTTTAAATTTTTAGAGATAGTGAATTTCATCTAGTGAGATGGAGATATGTTTCGATGAAAAGTGTATATCGCTTCATTTCGAATTGAATTAACACATTTTTAACAAGTGTAAAAAAATTTAACAAGCTATATATCTCACTCACCTAAGGAGGTATATACCTCGTTAGATGACTAACGAGGTATATGAGACTGTATTTGGGATTGTAAAAAGGATTTTGTGTAACATCGCTGAATTGACACATACACCGGCCTTTCTCAAGCCCCGACAACTTTTATTAGCGCACCGATACACTCAAACACTTCTTCAATCAGTCATTCATATTCCAGACGCAATATGTGAAATATGTAATAGAGTTTTTACTCTATTATGTTAGTATATACTATGTGAAAATATATTCATTCAATTCATTCGAGAATGTAATTCACTTTTTGTGAAAGCATGTTTTTGAAATTGTTTGGTCAAAAGATGTTGGGCATTTGATTTGCATAACCCTTCCAATAATTGAATGGTGTAACAAAATTAACACACTGAACTTTGAAAAATGTGAAAAGTTGACCTGTGAATAAAAATGGGATTTAGATATGCTAACTTTGTAAAATCTCCTTGTATAGTATTTAGAGGAATGGTGTTTTGTTCTACTTAATTAGTTTCTTTGTTTTACTCACTATTGTGCTCAAACTTTAGCCCTACTGTTGCCAAAGTAACTGTTTGAAAATATTGATAGATCCTATCTGGATCAGTCAAACAGATGGAGATGAAGCATTACCTAATGTCTATTCTGGTTCATATTACCTGTCAGGACTCAGGAGAAAGCAGTTACCTTTACTTTGTTCTATTCACCTGTTCCCTTCATGATAGGATTTTTATTTTGGGGGCAGATGAAAATTCCCCCCCTATTCTAATTATGTTACTTTTCCTTCTTCTTTTCTTTCTTGGCAGAATTGCTTATGTTAGACAAGAGGACCTTTTCTTTTCCCAACTAACAGTGAGGGAGACATTGTCGCTTGCTGCCGAGCTCCAGCTTCCGAATGAACCCTTGGTGGAAGAAAGAGATGAATATGTGAACAAGCTATTATTTCGGATAGGTCTGGTAAGATTCAATTGTTGTTTTAGCTGATTCACATGTTCCCTGAAACTTGTTAATTATGTTTTAAGTTCTACGTGTGGCATAGTAAATGTAAAACAGTAAAAGTGTGTTGCATACTTCTCTCTCATTTGAATTTTACTATGTTATTATGCGAACCTAAATAAATTTTGTATATAATTTTAATAAATTTTGTTCTATACCTATGTAAACAACTTGATGGATGATGGATGATCTGCCAACTGGATTCAAAACTCAAGTGATCAAAAATTTCAAAAATACAACTAGTCACATATTATATTGGTTGAGAAAACAACCATTAATTGAGATCAACATGGTTAATATACAATTATATCCGCTATAATTTCGCCCTGTACGGGCATGATCAGCAGAAATTTCAATGTCAAGTATGTATCTGAAACATGCCAATTTTACTAATAAATGTTTTTATTGTATTCCCTGGAAGGTTAATTGTGCCGATTCCATTGTTGGTGATGCAAAAGTTCGTGGAATTAGTGGAGGTGAGAAGAAGCGGTTATCACTTGCCTGTGAACTGATTGCTAGTCCATCTGTTATCTTTGCAGATGAGCCAACCACTGGTATGCTTACTCTTACTCTATGTCTCTTCTTGCTTACTCTGATTGTTGGTCATTTCATAGAAGAATATTACATTTCGGTAGCATGTAACAGAAATTTCATGATATGAAAATGGTGACGTATGCAATCTTCAGAGTTCTATTAATAGATTAACCCATTATTTTCAGGGAAATTACATTGTAGGACTAATATAAACTTGATTTGAATAATGTTTTAACAAAACATGATCTTGATCAAAGCTACCACATGCAAAAATTTAGCCTTTCTTACTTGCCACAAATATATATAGCATGGCCAGTTTCTGTCAAAGGGTTCTATTGCTTGTGTAAAGTCATAAATTTTTCCATCTACCTTGTTACCTTATTTTGAACTCTACCAATGTTTTTTGTGTGCAGTGTTAATTTTTTTTTTTTAAGGATAATATTTTATACTATGCAGTATAATTGGTTTTGCTTCCTAAAATAATTTAATAGTCAGCTAGAGAAGGTCATAGCATTATCTGCGGAGACTTCCCAGCATCAAGACTTAACTATTCACTTGATCAAACTCTGTAGTTATATTTATTAGTTTAAAGATGTGTGATTTATGCAGGGCTGGATGCTTTCCAGGCAGAGAAAGTAATGGAGACACTTCGACAGTTAGCACAGGATGGACATACTGTGATATGCTCTATACATCAACCTAGAAGTTCAGTTTACAGCAAATTTGATGACATAATGTTGTTGTCAGAAGGAGCTGTTGTTTATGCGGGTCCTGCAAAAGAAGAAGCACTGTTTTATTTTGCAAAATTTGGGTTGTTCCTCATCCATCTTCATCCTTCATCTTTACTATAATAATTTTATTCAAATTTGTTTTACATTTTGATTCAGTTTCTGTCCAACTGGTGGAAGAAACTGATCCCCATTGTGAGAGTGACTCGGAGATTTTTCTTAGTTGACCGATGTGTTTGTAACTACCTATTCCCAGAACCTAAGGTAGTTTTCTACTATGCTGACCCAAGTGATTAACGTCCTATTAATTTTATTTTTTTTTTTGAAAAACAAAAAAAATGTGAGAATGATTTATCCCCATATCCGCCCCCCTTCTTTCCTCCTGGTGAGAATGATATAGGGAGATGGGGAACTATGTGTAGAATTGTGATTTAGAGTGTCAACTGAACAACATTCTATAACTGGATGTTGTATCTGCTGAACCCCCCACTAGGAGAGTGACTTAGGGATTTGTCAAAAGTTAATCAGTATTACCTATTCCCAAAACCCAAGTTGACAGTATTTCTTCTGCAAGTGCATGTGTTCCTCTGAGCAACTGATATTGGAAGAACCATCTGCTTGGTTATATGATGATAATTGATCTTCTATGCACTACATCTCTGCTGATTTTGTACACACTGGTAACTGATGTTTGATAGGTATGTTTGTCCGGATCATGTGAATCCTGCTGAGTTTTTGGCCGACCTGATATCCGTGGATTACAGTTCTGCTGAAAGTGTCCATTCTTCCCAAAAGAAGATTGATGACCTGGTTGAGGCATTTTCACAGAGCACATCAAATATTGCACGTGTGGTTCCAATCACTGAATTGGAAGGTTCTAAGTTCTCAATGAAGTTTGGGAGGAAGCTTATTGTCAGGAGGGGTGGTTGGTGGAAAAAGTTCTGGCTGCTCCTTAAACGAGCATGGATGCAGGTTGGTCTCTTTCTCTCTCATTTTCTGTTTATGATTCATTCCTTTTTCAATATTTCATTCTTGACACATTACCCTTGAAATGCCCTTAGAAGTGTAGAAAATCTAAAGCTAAGATAAATATAAAAGATGCGAAGAGAGACAGAAAGAGGAAACACAAATATACAAAAAAACTACATCTTGAATATTCTGGATAATCAAAAAGAGATTACATGAATCCTATTTATAAACTCAAAAACCTAAGTTTGGATAAACTCAAATCTCAACAGAGTTTGTTAACCAAATCATTTTGTTGATATTTGATATTATCCGGTTACAACTTAGTCAACTCTTTATTTCTAACAAGAAGCTTCTCAGTTATTTTTTATATAATCTTCCCCTTAGGATGTTAAATTGTGATTCTCAACCTATTAGAAAATTACAGTGGTTTAATTGTTGAAAAGTCAAGTCATTTTTCAAGGCAAAAGTTTTGAGCATGTCTCATGATAGTATAAACCTGTTACAGGAAATCTAGTTGGTTGTAATTTGCAACAGTGCGTCAATGCAATCACTTTTTTTTTTTTTGTACACAAACACTGCAGACAAAATTTGGCTTTATTGGCACGATTTTGTTTTACTTCTTTTGTCTCCCTGGGTCTCACAAGTATTGGTCTTGATGGGTCCTGGAGATCCCGCAACATGCTCTGGGGCCTCACTGAATGTGCACCTTTCCTCAATTTTTTTTTTTGAGGTTTCTTCTTATTTATTAATATTAATGTAGAATTCTTTGCCAGGCATCTCGTGATGGGCCTACCAACAAAGTTAGGACAAGAATGTCAATTGCATCTGCCATAATCTTTGGATCCGTCTTCTGGCGAATGGGCAGGTCTCAAACATCTATACAAGATAGGATGGGACTACTTCAGGTATGCCTCTCAGTGACTTCCGCAAGTCCCTGTTAATCAACCAACAATGTTCTTATTGCTATGTGGTATTATTTTAGTTTATTATGGAATGAACAACTGTGTCCATGCGCTTTGTTTTTTGTGGTCTTAAGTACTTTGGTCAACACATCCAAATGGACTTGTTTAATTTACTATAATGTTATCATTTCCTGCATTAGAATTTGTTAATGTGGAAGAGATTAGAACAACTTTTCTGATTGCTGAGAGACTTTCATTATTGAAGGTCGCTGCAATAAACACAGCTATGGCGGCTCTTACAAAGACTGTAGGTGTGTTTCCCAAGGAACGTGCAATTGTGGATAGGGAGAGGACTAAAGGGTCCTATGGTTTGGGACAATATTTGTTGTCTAAGTTGTTGGCGGAAATCCCTGTTGGAGCAGCATTTCCTTTAATTTTTGGTTCAGTTTTGTATCCAATGGCACGTCTTCATCCTACTCTTTCGAGGTGCATTTCTTGTTAATTTAACCTCAAGTCTCCTGGTTATGCGTTTACTACATACTATACTAAGAGCAAAAGAACTTCATTTTGTAGGTAATTTCTATGAGTAATGTGATTTTTTTTTATCTTGAAAAAAAAAAAGAAAAAAAAAAGAGCCTGTTAACCCCATTTTGAGTGTGTGTGTGTTTAATGTTTCTTTAATCCATAAGGTCTCTTCATAATGATTGTATATGTTTATTTTATGCATTTTTCTATTAAGAAATATGTTGAGCATTCTCATTGAATTAAGGCTAGTTTTTTTTGAGATACAGATTTGGGAAATTCTGTGGAATCGTCACGGTGGAGTCATTTGCTGCATCAGCAATGGGTCTAACTGTTGGTGCTATGGTTCCTACTACTGAAGCAGCGATGGCCTTGGGTCCATCTCTGATGACTGTTTTCATTGTTTTTGGAGGATATTATGTAAATTCTGAAAATACTCCAGTGATATTTCGTTGGATACCCCGAGCTTCTCTCATAAGATGGTAACTTCTCAAACTATGTCAAGTCATAGTTTGGTAAAACTATCATACTAATTCCTATTTGTAATTCTTGTTACAATTTCTTGTTTCCAGGGCTTTCCAAGGATTATGCATCAACGAGTTTAGTGGCCTTAAATTTGATCATCAACACTCCTTTGACATTCAAACGGGAGAGCAGGTTAATCAGTTCTTCTCATTTAATGAAAAAAACACTCGGGTTGTGATTATCCATAATTCTAATTGTAATTTAGTATGCTCAACCATTTATGTCTAATAACAAAATGAAATCACACCCCCCCCCCCCCCCCCGGCCTTGTGATGGTGGGGTTACCATAGAATTTCAATGGCCTTTTTTTTCTTGGAATTTTTTTTTATGACTTTTTCTTGGAATTAAGTATTAGTCAAATCTTATCCTATCAGGAGGAGTAAGACTCTAACTTACTCAAACCCAAGACCCCTCAATGAAGATCGATGTACCTCTACCAAACTGCCAAGAGGTGTCCTAGTCCTGGGCTATTGAAATTTGAATTTCTCTGTGACTCCTGCCTACTTGATCTCTCAGAATGTGTGCCTCATCAATTGGCAGAAATATTTATGGAAACCATGTTTGCTCTTTCCATATTCAATATGATATTCTCAGTCTAACACAGACTGGCCTGTCATCTTGTTTGCAAAATCACCTGTGTTCATGATGTAGTGACTGGATTTCATGTGTTTTCTGACTTGAGTCTGCCCCAATTGCAGGCACTAGAGAGGCTTTCCTTTGGAGGAAGTCGTATCAGGGACACGGTGGTCGCACAGGGGAGAATACTGATGTTCTGGTACTGGACTACATACCTTCTGCTGCAGAGGAACAAACCCAAGTACCAGCAGCTTGAGCCTCCACCTCCACAACTCCAATCACTCGAGTAACGTAGGTTCCAGTTAGATTGAACCATAGTCATGTACACTAGCTATTCAAATAAACGTTGCATTCGCGCGCATGAACATGCTAGGCACTGTCTTTTTGTAGTAATGTGAACCTCGTCACTGCTCAAATATGACTTGAAATCTAGTTGACATTTTATTTTCTACTGTGAATTGTACATGAGCCTTTTGTTCTTTTTGTTTCTTTGATTCAGTTGCCTTGGCTATTTTGGGTGAGTGGTTTCTCTTGAAACTCATTATCATGTGAATGGATGAAAAGAGCGTTGTTACATTGAATCTTATTTGCAGTTTTATTTGAGTCCTGATTAATTTGACCAATTTGATGACCCGAATTAATTACAAGGATGTGTTACTTTTTGGTATGTGTGTGTGATCAGTTTTATGATTGGGCAATATCACTTTGCATCACCATATTGTTCAAGGTTTTGGCTATTATATCATTTTCTTGTAACCTTTGTTATATGCAAATTTTGAATGTGTATGTTTTATGTAATAAACATATGTATTATATATATTAACGAATTGTATATGTTCATTACACAAAAACAAAAAAGAAGGCGATATTTCATCTAGTGAAGTATAGATGTGCAAGTCTGTTTCTAACATTTTTTTTAGAAAATAAAAAAATGCTATATTGAGACTTGTTTGTGACCTCTTTTGCACATGTTTTAAATTTTTTTTAATTTATATACTTTTAAAACACATACTCATGTGTCAAAACATATATTTTTATAATAAAGTATATATTAAAATAATAAAATATACACTATATAAATATAGAATTAATAATGGGACTACAAAATAGACTCGTTCACTGTATAATTGTATGAGTGTAGTGTAGATACCCCAATTTTAACCGTCCAGAAAGATGAAAATACTTCAAGTAACATCTGGAAATAACCCACATTTTGGGCATCAAATAGAAACAAACCTCAGAAAAACTGAAAAACCCTAAACCCCGGCCCAGACCCTAAAAACCCTAAACCCTGGCCCAAACCCTAAAAACCCTAAACCCTGACCCAAACCCTAAAAACTTGGCACAAACCTAAAAAACCTGGAAAGGGGCGGCTAACCAAAACTAGCCGCCCCCTACCAGGCGACTAGTTTCCACTAGCCGCCCCCTGGCCGACCCTGAACCGCTTCCCTGGATGGGACATAAAGCAGCATTAAATGCTGATCATTGCGGCGGGTTGTGACCTTTAGCCGCCCCATCTTGGCCTGATCAAACTAAGTAACCGACTCAAGCCACCGCTTGTCAGAGATGGGACGTTTGACAGGTCATGATGAGGGCGGCTACCAAGAAGTAGTCGCCCCATGTTGGGCGGCTAATTTCAACTAGCCGCCCTTCATCTGGTCTCTGACAAAAGAACCAGAGAATTAATGAGGGGTCTAATCAAACACACTATTAACCAAACTACTCTATTACCCCCTAGATATTTTACTGCCTCTCTTTTACTATAAATAGAGAGGGTTCAAAACATTTCTAAGACATCCCCAATCTTGATTCACAAATCCACAATCACCAATACACCCTCATTCCCCCATTCCCAAGCTCATTCCACCACTTGAAATCCCTAGAGAGAGAGAGAGAGCCATTTGTGAGAGAAAAACTCATTCCCTACACAAAATCACCCTCTCAGTCCACCCTCTAAAACCCAGTTTAACATCTGCCAAAACCAAACCCATTCCCTACCCAGGTTCTGCCTAAATTCACCCAGGCCCCGGACGGCTAACCCTAGCTAGCCGCCCCCTACCCGAGGGCTCAAACCCACTAGCCGCCCCTTATCTACACCCCACCTGCACCCCTTTGTCCTAAGACTCCTTTAGTCAAGCCCCGAAGCAGAATATGATTACTTGTTTTTCACTTATGTGTACGGTATATCCGTGTCTCAGAGCGGAGACCCCACAAACTTCCCCCGCGAGGTGATCAAATCCAACCCAACTTTTCCTGCTTTTCGAAAAAGCAGGTGGCGATCACACACACACAGGAATCCCCTTGAGCCGCTGTCGGGCGCCTCGACCGGGAATGAGACCCCATCACCCTTCCGAGAGACGATCCGATCAAGCCCGCCAAGGCGCGCACCGGATCCGAATCCCTGAAGAACCCCACACACGCACCCTATTCGGATTTTTTCCAACACCGACGAAATCTCACACCGACATGTAGGTATTATCTATGGGTGCCTGCACCCTTCGCTTTTAGATGTACACCCCATTCTTTTCACACTCAACCCAAATTACAAGCATTCTTTAAACACCCCACTACTTAAATGAACATATGGTTTTCAATGCACACCCCTCCAACCAATCCCTATGAAACCTTAAAAGAAACGCCATAGCTTCTTCTCTCTCTCTTCCTCTCACTCCCTCCCCCTCTCTGCTGACAGCCCTCTCAGTGCCTTCCCTCAATATCACATGTCCACTCACACGCCATCATCATCCACAAGTACCATCCTTCACAGACATTCACGTTGGCCATCTCTTTCTTCATCAACATTCATGCTGGCCGTCTCTCTTCATTTTTAAAACAAGATTTGACATTTTGTTATTGCTAGGTTTATAAGCTGTTTTAATGTTTGAATATTTCAATAGTGTATGTTTGGGTTAACAGTTGAAAGTAACTTTGTAAAATTTAAATATTCAGCTCTTTGGATATATGTTTGCCTGTTTTAATGTTTGAATCGCTGAAAAAAATAAAGAATGAGATTAATCTGCTAGTATCATCGACATTTGTCATATAGCTAACCCGTCGACATACAAAATGTCGACACACCCAAAAAAAGACTGTCGAGTTCACTAATTGATTTTTTTGACAACACCACTGTCGACAGTAATAACAATCCACAACAAATATGGTGTCGACTAAATTTATAGAGACTACGAGTTGAGTTATGTAACCCATTCGACACAAGGGATGTAGACGGTGATACGAACTATAGACAATCATAGTGTCAACCATATCCAAGAGGCTATAGGATGAGTTATGTGTCCACTTCGACACAAGAAGTATCCATTTTCCACAATTATGCGACGGACATAGTGTCAAAACGCTTTGCAGAAGAGGTGTGCATAAGATCTGAATACATAAAGATACTTTTAACTAGTGGGGCTGTCCCAATAGGATACCCGACCCAACCCGGTTGAGATGGGTCAGGTTTGGGTTTGGGATAGGTTTGGGATAGATAAAGTGAAACCCGGCGGGTTTGGGATGAGAAATGGGTTTACATAGCAAAACCTGCCTCGAACCCGCCCCAGTTGCAATTAATATTAAGATTAAATATTTGTTATAATAATTACATAATTTATATTTTTCATTTAGTGTTTCAAAAAAAAATATAAATAAAATAAGGATGAATAAATTTAAACGCTAATTGAAATTTGAATTCATATAAACATACACCTGGTTGTCTTTTGGTATTCAAAAAAAAATTGAATCCTTATATTTGTTACTGGTTATGAAAATTGAAAGTTTATATTTCTTATTTTGTAAGGTTTATTCTAATAAATATTTATTTTTATTTAAAATTTTACTTTATATTAAATATTACATAAAAATATGTTTTAATATTTTTTTTTACAATGATGATACATATGCCCCAAGTTATAGGCCTCACTCACAAGCCCCATGAGGTGTCATCACCTTATTGGTTAGCTTGTTGACTTTTGAAAATGGGTAACATGACAAAATACGGATATGCCCTTCATTAAAAATTTATCCTATTAACCTAAATCCATTTTTTTCTTTTATTAATCTTTCACATTAATTCCAATTACTCTAAAATTTTCCTGTTTTAAAATTTGTTCTTATGAATTTTCTATTTCAGTTACACCAAAATTTACCCAAATTATACCAAAATCACCTAAATTGTTTTTCGTCAAAATTACATAAAAACTTACCTAAATTACACCAAAATTACCTAAATAACACAACAACAAAAAAACGTTTCAGTTTTTTTTTATTGCATGATACACAAGAATGTGTCATTTTTAGTTTCTTCCTTCAATAAATGTAACAAACAATTAAAAGAGATGATTTATTTTTAAATTTGTAAAACCAATGTAATATGTGTTGGTAAACGTTTCATTTTGTTACATTTATATATGAATGTAACAAAAAATAGTAAATGAGTTAAAACATTCATGATTAAAAAATCATGAATGTAACAATTAGTTGTTTTGGTTTTGTTACATTTATGTGATTATAACTGTTACAGAATGTAATAGTGTTGCATAAATATAAATGTAACAATCTTATGATTGTATAATCGTGCTGTATAAATGTAATAGTAACTTCAATGTAGCAGACTCCTTTGCAAAAGCAAATAAAAAATTTGCTCTTCAATGACTATTTAGATTGTAATGTAAAAAATGTAATACTTCCACAACGATATATACACCTGTAGTTGACTGTTACATTTACAAATGTATAAATCATTACACGTATGCGATTGACTGTTACAAATACAAATGTAACAAATACAAATCATTATGTATAACAACAATATATATTTACGTTGACTGTTACATTTACAAATGTAACACAGATTTGAAAAATGACTACTAACATTGTCAACAATATAGCAGTAGCATCAAACAAACTATCACATATAAAATGTAACAATATCTAGTGTTACATTTGGATATTGAGAAAAAAAAACAAATCAAAAATGTAAAAAATGACATTCAATCCATTAAAAAAATTCATGTTTAAACATTTAAAACAAAAAACAAAACACAATTCGATTACGAATCCAATAATGTCAAACCTGATCAGAGAGACATTGACATGAGATTCAAATCAAAGAAAAATGAAATTGGTCAAACCTGAAATGATCGCCGTTGATGTTACACCACGAACAACTTGCTTGGATCAAAAAAAAAAATGAAACTCTTCACACAAACTGGAATTGGATTTTTATTTGTTCTAAATATTCTGTTTTGCAATTTTGTATTGAATTGAAGATCGATTGAATTGGTTTATTTAAAAAAGAAGAAGAAAGAAACAGGCAAATCTCATATGATATTGTAACCCTTCCAATAATTTAGGATTCGATTATAAAATTAAATGCAAATGAGACATTTAAGGGTAAAGGGGAGATTTCTACCGTGTCACCTCATGGGCCCTGTGATGGGGCATATGAATTGGGGCCTAAATAACATTATTGATTTTTCAAAACATGTCTTATCCCAACTTGACCCGACCAAACCCGACCTAAATGGGACGGATTTATGATGAAAAAGTTAAACCCGTCACAGGTTTGAGACGGATTTGGAATAGAATTTTGTGGACGGGTTTGGATTTGGGATTCACAAAACCCGTCCCAACCCGTCCGTTGCCGTCCCTATTTTTAACACAATCAGATTACTAGGGGTGTGCACATGAAAACGAGGGGGTGCAATTAGAGCCACCCATTATTTATTCGGGCTGCCAAGGAACCGAACCAAAACAGCGTCTGTAGACCCGATCCGACCGGCCCACACAGTCATATCTTCACGTACGGTCAGGATCAAATCCTGAAAAACCAAAAGCTTCCACACATAAACCCTAACCCTAATTCCGCCACTACTATATAAGCTCAAAGCGAGAACCCCCCACAGACCCTCATCGCCTCATCCTCCTCTTCGTCCTCCATCACCGTCTCTTCCTCTCCCTCTCTCTCATTCCGGATCCAGCCATGGCCGACACTCTGACACCGAAGGGGGTCCTCCGCGGCCACACCGACTGGGTCACGGCCATCGCCGCCCCGATCGACAACTCCGACATGATCGTCTCCTCCTCCCGCGACAAGTCCGTCCTCGTCTGGAACCTCTCCCAGAAGGACACCTCCAACGTCATCGACGTCGCCAAGTCCGACTACGGCGTCGCCCGCCGCCGCCTCACCGGCCACTCCCACTTCGTCCAGGACGTCGTCCTCTCCTCCGACGGTCAGTTCGCCCTCTCCGGATCCTGGGACGGCGAGCTCCGCCTCTGGGACCTCTCCACCGGCGCCACCACCCGCCGCTTCGTCGGTCACACCAAGGACGTCCTCTCTGTCGCCTTCTCCGTCGACAACCGTCAGATCGTCTCCGCCTCCCGCGACCGCACGATCCGTCTCTGGAACACCCTCGGCGAGTGCAAGTACGTCATCCAGGACGCCGACGGCCACCAGAACTGGGTGTCGTGCGTCCGCTTCAGCCCGTCGTTCCAGCCGACCATCGTGTCTGGTTCTTGGGATCGGACGGTGAAGGTTTGGACCCTCTCAAACTGTAAGATCCGGTGCACTCTACAGGGGCACACCGGGTACGTGAACGCGGTGGCGGTGTCACCGGACGGATCGCTCTGCGCGAGTGGAGGGAAGGACGGGGTCACGATGCTCTGGGACCTTGCGGAGGGGAAGAGGCTGTACTCGCTTGACGCTGGGTCGATCATTCACGCGCTCTGTTTCAGTCCCAATAGGTACTGGCTTTGCGCAGCTACGCAGGACAACGTGAAGATCTGGGATTTGGAGAGTAAGTCTGTTGTGCAGGACCTGAGGCCGGATCCGTCGACAATCACTTCCCCAGGGAAGAACCAGGTATATTTATTGATGGGCTTTTGGAGTGATGGATTTGATTGGTTTTGCTGGTTTGTGGTTTTTTTTATAGATTTGTAATTTGGTTGTTTGATTTGTTTGTTTATGTATATTCTATAAATGTTGTTTCTTTAGTTGAATTTGATGTGGAGTAGATTTGATTTTTTGGAAGGTGTTATATTCTGAGAGGCATTGCTTTATGTGGTGGTGTTGTGTTCTTTTCATGGTTGATTTAGTTCTATAAGATTTTTGCCTGCTTTGGTGAATTTATTAGGGGTTTTAACATTTGATTGATTTTGACGAGTTGAAGGTGTGTATTTATTTACCTCAGGATATTGTTCTGGGCTTCTAAGTAGCTTACTGAAGATGAAGTTTTTATTCTTGAGATTATTTTTACTAAGGCAATCTAGTGTCATGGCTCATGCGTGCGTTTTCATGGAATTTTAGACAATTTATTCATTTGTTTGATTTTGCCTATTTGTCTATGTATGCACACACACAAAAATTTGGCATATGGTTATTTAGAAAGATTAAAATAGATCATGCGAAGATATGTTCTGAATGAGCTATAGTGTCATTGCCAACCTACACAGATTCGTTTTCAAGGTTTTAGGGCACCAATATGTATCTGCTGATCAGTATGTAGCAAATTCATTGTTTGTTTTCCTTTGGTATTGGGAAATGGCTCATCGATTATGACCTTAAGAGTAGCCTAACATTCTCTAAATATTCCTTGCATTTTTGTTAAATTGATGGACATAAGGTGACACATAGAACCTTCCAAAATATATATTTTTTTAAATAAAAGAAATATTGTGATCAAGAAGTTATCTAGGGGTGTTAATGACCTTGTTGATTTGTTAGCCTTGTCCATGATAAGCAATCACATCATCTAGATGGCTTTTATTTACCATGTCTTTTTATTTTTAGAATTTCTCATGTCAGGTGAACAAATGTTTGACACTTGAAAGAAAAGTATACTGTTATGTACTTTAATAACCTTGCTTGTTTGGGTTGATGCTTGATTTGAAAGAGTTAGGCAAAGCATCATCATCTAGTTTTCAGTATTCTTTGCAGACAGATCGTGAGATTAGAAGAAAGATTGATGTTGACTTGCATGACCTTATGGTAGTAAAAGTCATGCTATCAGTTGATGAACCAATGGTAGATTTTGCTGCTGTGACATCATTAATTGCATTGTCCTGTGTAAGAGTGTTCGGGTTTTTATATATATAATATATTCATGGTGCACGTGGGACAAATTCGTTGGTGGGTTGAGATGATAAGGTGGTGGATGTTTAGTGGATGATGTGAAATACAGATCAATGTTTCCTCGGTGATGCTAATTTTAAAGAAGTGAAAAGAATATGTAATTATGTTCAGCTTGTTTGCAATTTTTACATTCCAGATGTTGTTAGACAGTGTTTACTAATCTTCCATCCTTTTCTGTTAAAAGGACCCCTTATTATTTGTTATTAAAAGTGTGGTTCTTGGCAGTTTGTACATAGTAACTCTGTTGTTGTAAAATTTAGGTTTTAAGTGAATTGCAAAATATCTCATTCATTTTTTAAGGCATGTTGGATGAGTCAACTTTGTACTATTGGCGGAAGGTGGTAGATGTTAATCAAGTTGAAGATCCAAATGGTTATAATTCATATGAGCTACATTTGATCTGGAACAGTGAAAACATTTGGTTTGACATTATTACTTGGCTTTCATTTAATGTGATTTTTTTTCTGAGCATTGAAACATGGTTTGGTCTGATGGCATTAAGTGTGAACAGAGCTATGGGTAGAACATGGTGGTCATTATGAGTGTGGTTTATGAAGCTATCCATGCATTTTATGGATTAAAGATGTGGCTTATTTAAATTTTGTCCTCTTATTATGCCGATAACAGTCATTGTTTTTCTTTTCTCTGATTTTCCATCTTTATGCACCAATATGGATTGTGGTTGTATTGGTTGCAATATTTCATTTTTACAATGCTTGAGTTTTATATGGTGGGCTTTTTCATAACTGTTTTCTGTTGTCAATTCAATATCATATGTATGAAGTCTACCTTGCTGTTGGAGAACAAAAATGCCAGATCTGAGTATTTTATGACCAGGAATTTTAGAATTACACGTATGAAAATGAGGCCAGAGAAAGCCATAGCCCATATCACCTTTCTTTTCTCTTAATTCTTAAACCAACTAATGTTTTATCCTTGTGTCAGTTTGGGATCGAATGTTTGGTTTATTCACTTCTAAAGAATGGACAGTCATTCCTTGTTTCTTTACTGCATTGAAAAATATAATATCTTTGCTTTGATGATGTCTTTGTTTTCATCAAATTATGGATCGCATTTTAGAATGCATCTTCAAATCATCCTAGTTCTTGCTGATTTTATGTTGTTGAATAGTTGTCTCTCTTATGTATTCTTGAAGGGTTTGAATTATTTTGACACCGGAAACATCTTTAAAAACTATGTGCTAAAGCAGTGTAGTGATGCTGTCCTGACAAAGTTTTATTTTCTTGATTGAACTCACAGATGCTCTTCTGCACTAGCCTGAGCTGGAGCTCTGATGGGAGCACCCTATACGCTGGATACACCGATGGTCTCATTAGGGTTTGGGGTGTCAACAGCCGTGGTTATTAGACGTGAGAATTAGCTTCCCCGTTATCGTGAAAAAGGCTTTTAGTGTTGCTTGATTTTGTTATGGAATGAATGTCTAGGATGGATGTTGAGACCTTTGAGGGCTCCACGTCTTTTTTTGGTGTTTTTTAACACCCAGCCTGTGACCTGTTTTAAGTTTTATATCAACTATTTTGGTTTGGTTTAATTTATTGTTGGACCTTATGGAAGCTCCAGAGGTATGTCTTCTGTGAAATCTTTTTTTGAATTGAGTATTTTTTCTGGGTTTATGAATAATCATGTGCTGCCTAATATAGTTTTCTATTGTTTGTATTGTAAAATTAAAATTATCTGCCGCATTAATCATTTGATTGTCCTATAAGTTCTTAAAACAAAAAACAATTAAGGTGCATAATTGCCTTCTAACAAACTTTTGCATGAAAAGTGAGTTGTGAAGTCAATGATTTGAATGAGGATTTCAACTTCAAGGACCATATAGAAGTTGGTGTTCTCTCGTTGGCTATCAATATTTTCTTCATTGATTTCCTCTGGAAGAGACTATGGAGAATGGAAGATCAGGGACACCACTCTCCTTGCAAGGTCAGGAACTTCTGATGTTGTAGTGAAGCTAATATATGCGTGGGGAACAATATTATTAGGAAAATGATTTGCCTAACCCTGTTTGCAGCCAACTTATAAAAAGCGAAGTTTACTGCTTTATGTTGAGATATACTAGTTTTATTTTGGAAAAATGAAAAAACATTAAATTCTATGTACTAAGATAATGCATATAGGAGGTTTGGACAGGTTTGGACCTGTGCATCAGCATTCATAAGAATCCAAAAACATATGGTTTGAGAAAGAAATAAGTATACAGGTAGAGAAAAGGCACATGGTAAGAGTGAAATATGAAGGCCAGTGCTACCTAAATAAGAGGAAGAGATGGTATTGTCAATTATAAACGGACACGTGATAATTTTATATATCAAATGTGATATTTTTTTTCCAGAAAAGGGCAAGCTTACTACCATCATTTTTATATAAATCAAAAGTAGGTTACAGGAGTCCTGAATGGAAAATGAGGGGAGAGAGAGAAAACAAAATATAAAAAAAGTGTTAAAATGCTCTTAGAGTGAAGGGATGTATGGGAATTATCTATAGATGGATTATCTACCAATAGACTCCCTTCAATTCATACTCGAAAGTGCACTAATCTGCGATCACAAAACTATCAAAGAACAACAATGCTCCTCACTTCAATTTTGCTGCGCCCCCATTCCGTAATGTAGGAAACTACTATCTCCCAAATTTTTTCTGGTACGTCCGAGCATTCTTGAAGATCATCTCATGGGTCTTCCATAAGGACCACCGAGATGCTGGAATCACTGATTGCACAACAATGTTCGTGGTTTGAGAGAGCATTGGCTTACTGGTGATTGCATGATGATGTTCGTGGTTTGAGAGAACCTTGGCTTACTAAGGTTCTTCCCTACCACCCATAGCTCATCGATGTCTTAGAACAGTGGCAATGGGATGATGGTCTTCACCATAGCCCAAAGATCCTTGGACATCGGGCAGTGGCAAAAGAGATGGGCAGTCGTCTCCGGCTATGTGTCTATCTAACTAATCAATATATTGTATATGTTATTTATAACTACAAATCATATCTAATCTTAATCATCAATATAAAGAAATACAAGTAACATAACTACACACATTATTTGCAATATCACGTTTTGCCATGGACGTGCTGCATCATAACGTGAGACATCAAACCCTACCTTTTGGGGTTCCAGGGATCAAATCCTTGGCTTTATGAACTTCGGGCCATAAAAGTAAGACAAAAAAAGTAAGACAATAATTCTTTAGGCCTCATAAACTTCTAGTTCAAGAAGATTCAACGAACATGTCACACCACAAATTTAACATAAGAGTTTTGTGATTATGAGAACCGGAGTAGCATTAGAAATTTGGAAATATAGATGGTGTGTTCAGAAAGAAAAAAAATACAACGGCCTCTCAAAAGCCTCACCATTTTAAAAAAGAGTCTGGGTCAGTCAACACTGGCTTCGATCGGTCCGGTCAGTATCAAACTGTATAGCTAATGAATTGCGCCAATTGCGTGTGCGGATGGTGCTAAAGCACCGTGTGCATAACACCTTACCATTCATAAAGTAAACATTACTTTATACACACCTCACTTTATATAGTGTCAAACTTTTTCCTCTTTAATCGATGTGGTACTAAAACTTCAACTCAAAGTTTCTCTATATACCTTAGATTCAATCGTTTTGGGTGTCTTTTCTTTTGCTCTCTTGGTGCTTGTAAAAACTTCAACTTTGATTAACAGGCGGTTCTGGAGGAGGCATAGAAAGAAAATTGTATTGGCCACAGGTGCTTTGGGAAGTGGGTATGCAATATACAAGCTCTATGTGGCTTACCAACAAAGGGTCTCTTATTTGGAGACCCAATTGGAGGCTTCATTGCCTTTTTGTTCTTTCCATTGGTTTCTGTATGTTGAGGTTTATTTGGCTTCTGTTGGTTTTGGGTTTGGTAGGATGCAAGACCATTTTGAGAATATTCAGAGGATATCCGATTTGATGACATTGCCTCACGTGATGAGTGAATTTCGAGTAGATCTTCGCTTGATTCGATTTGGATTAGTTTTCTTGTTTTGTCCTCTTTATGTTATGATTTGGTGATTCTCCATGTTGGGTTTACTGTTGGAAGTAAGTATGGAAAGACTTATGGTTTGTGCTTTCTAGATTGGTTCATTTGATAGTAATGAAATAAAATTTTCTTTTGTTTTTTTTATAATGTGGATCGAATAATGTAATCATCACTGTTAAGGGCGTTGTTACACGTGGACGCTTTTGCAGTCATTTTTGCATACGCCATGTCACCTAACGTAGTATATACTCCACCATGTAAGTATATACATTGTTACAAAAATGTAAAAATGTACTTTATTAGACAAATATATATTCATTCAAACACGTACTTCATTTTTTTGCAATAGTTTATATTTTATTAGACAAGTGTATATTTCAACCCATAAAAAGTGTATACTTTAAAAAAAAATCAAGATGACGAGTTACTACAGAAAAAGTTACTACAGAATTGAGTAAGTATGACAGTTTTTTAATGACATGGGTAAGATAATCTACAATGTCGTGTAACTGTTAATCTACGTACGAAGTTGTCATTTTGTAGCATTCACATATACATGCATGTTTAAATGTTCATAAGCATGCTTGATCAGTTTTTACCAGTTTGCATGTATAAAAGGGGCCTTCCATTTATGTGATTTTCTGGTGTAAATGTATGTGACTGCTTATGTTGCCCCTGTCCTCATAATTATTCAGGGCATATGATATGAATATTCGACTCGACGTATGATAATAATTTTAGCATTTTAACATATGGTGGGCTTTTATGGTATGACATATAAGAATGCTTAGCTAATGGTACATGGTTCAGATTGATATTTGATTATTGGTAATTAATATTCTCTGTTACACAACCTCTGATTAAAATATTTGATGGATTTGTTCTGTATGTAGTAAGATGAGGCTGTTGAGAATCTTTGCCAGAAAGTTTTTCTGGCAACCGCTGACCATTTACCCAATCACAGGATGAAAGTGTTGATTTCAAATATGCA
This sequence comes from Acorus calamus, assembly GCA_030737845.1. Taxonomy (NCBI): domain Eukaryota; kingdom Viridiplantae; phylum Streptophyta; class Magnoliopsida; order Acorales; family Acoraceae; genus Acorus; species Acorus calamus. The sequence continues at coordinate 16,769,688 of CM060858.1, read as the reverse complement.
GATTGCAGCATCTAAAGTTCTGAAAAAGTATGTGAAGTTTTTGTATTTGTTGTACTCTATTCTAATGTCTATCAGTTGTCCAATTTTAAAATTACAAGCTTCCTCATTCCAGTAGCATTTTTTATAAATAAAATGTACACACGGAACTCATAGTCAATCTTGCCTATTCATATTTTTAGTTTAATCCGTAACAATGATTATAGAATATATTAATGACCTTTTGAATATTGGCAGATCCTTGTGATATTTATTCTCGAGCATGTGCATGCATTTCTCTGTATCTCATCTTATAATAGATCTGTAGGGAAAGAGAGAATTCTTTCTTCTTCTTTTTTGAAAAAAAAGTAGACTCACGCCACCAATCATATTCATTGAAGAAGAGATTAGTACAAGTCTGAATGAGTGATGAGAGGAAATAGATGAACATAATAAAATGAAAGTAAAGACATATTTGGACCATCCTCCCGTCGGGGTAGACAGGATGTTGACCTGCTGCTCGTTGATCATGAGGACAGAGGTGAAGACATCTAAGGGACGACCACGAGCGAGCCTCCATGAAGGCGCACCCCCCTCAGACCTACCGGTTCACACACCCAGCCGCGTATGAGTGCCAATGCCGCTGACTTCATGTCATGTTTTCAACGTAGACCCTCACCCCCTTGAAAGAGACAATTCTTGAACTGATCATTATTTCCATCTTTGCTAAAAAGTTAGTCCCCTTCAATCGATAATCGATGTGTACTACAAAAGAAATAAACACACTAATGTTTCCTCAAAAAAGAAATGCGTTAATGTTTCATGACACTGCCTATCAGATACTTTCTTCCTTGGCTTGACAACAAAAGTTAGTTCTGACAATTCTTGCTAGATGATGAATACCTTCATCAGAATTGAATTCATTATCATGTTGGGATGTTTAAGTTATCAAAATATGTCTGGTGCATTTTGTTTCTGTTCCAGTAGAATACATCTAATATGCGTTGTTTGTATGTTTAGTGGCCTTACTTGGTGTTGATGTTCTTGGTATCTTTTATTTTTATGATATTCTTCAAAAATCAAAATGTACCGAAAGCAGCTGTGGGATCCCTTCAGCATAGATGAGCTACATGAAACAATCATACAACTTCTGGAATCATATATGAGATCTGATTCCCCAAAGCAGTGGTCGACCTGCTTGTTACCTGAGAATACCGTTGAGTGTCTATCAGCAACCAAACAAATAAATTTTTTCTTTTGCTTTTTTATGACATAAATTACAACCAAACAAATATTAAGGGCATTGGGTAAGTATCTGATTGCTATACAATGGCAAGTAACTGATGTACTCAAACTAAACCTTCGTGGGTATAAGAAATGACATGAGAAAAGTGTGTCAGCATGAACTATATATGAATTATTTGGACAGTTGCAAGAATATGATGAAGTTCCATTCCTAATTTTGAATGCATGAAACCCATTAATCAATTATCATCTGTATTTTCTGCTGTGGTTTTTGGAGAAACAATATAAGGTAGGTTTTGGGGATAGTCACTTTATAAACAGTTACATTGTTTTAACATACTTTCATAGCTAAGTGCTTTGTTTCTGATGTAAGCATTTTCTTTTGTATTTTGTAGCAACATTTGACACACGGGATGATCGAGTAAATTTTTTTTTCGATGAACAAAGTTAGTCAACTCTCTTTCAAAAACAAACTTTGTACAAAGTATCAAAATAGAGCAATAATTAGGGTATTTGAATAAAAAAACTATATTACTCATGCGATGTCAGAAATTGCAATTATTTTGAATGGGTGCATCAAAATAATTATATGGAACATGATAAAAATTTGAAGAAACATCAAAACATTCAGCCACCAATCTGATTCAGTGTGTCAATGTAACACCGCAAAGAATGGCCATCACAACAGAGGTTATTGAAGAATTTACCATCACATCATTGCTAGCTGAAGGTTCAGAATCACCCAATCTCAGAGTACCAAGGTTTGAAGCACCGGCTCTTTCAATCCAACACCACCACCGTGTCTATGTGCCATCTATCACAAGCACTATGATATCCTTAATTGGGATCCATTTTTTGCTATTGGCTATAATAGTAATTCTCCTCTCCATCATCCTCTTTCGTATGTAAAGATGATGTATTTTATGTATCCTATGACAGGATAAAGATCAAAGCCTAGCTTAGACCCATAACTCAATGATTAAAACAAAATTTGGAACCATGAGGTGATGGTTTCGAATCCATGCACTTCATCTAATATAAAAAATCAAATTCTCAATGCTATTGAAATATGATTTTTGTACCAACATTTCAATTTCTGGATGCCTATGAACAAAAAGGCAAGAAGGTAAATTCACTAACAAAGATTCTCTACTCAAATGATGAGTTGGACATGTTACGCCCCGAGGCATTACCAATCATACAATAATCAACAGGGATCAAATAAGATAACAAGGCTACAAGAAAGTAGTGGCCAATAAAAAGAAATGATGCGGAAGTATAATATACAAATTAGTCTGTAAATCAAAAACATTATTACAAACTCGAATACACGATAACTGTCCTGTGAGAGTCCAAGTCTAGTCTAAATAAAATCATATGTGCAACACGCACGATTACTAGTGTATACACAAAGAAAATGGGATTGCTGACAGCCTCGCACTCGCCAACCGAAAGGTGGGACACTCTACGCACGAACCACGCCAGATAGATGCTCTAGCTCCACGCCAACCCAGTCCCTGATGAAAAAATATAACACACGAGGGGTGAGCTACAAGCTCAGTGAGTGGCAAGAATCTAAGCTCTACAATGATAACATATATAAATTCCATTTTCCCTCGAAGTAAAAGAAATATGGGAGAAACCAAACAGATAAATGTCACGTGGAGATGTGACCTTACCTCACCCATACCCCGAAAGGGGGGGGGGGGGGGGTGGAACATTTGGGAACCGGTATTCCATGCTCGCGATATCATCCGGTAGCCCTCTCCCAGGTAGCACTCTCCCTGGCGGCCTCCCGATGCGACAGCACCACCTAGGGAAGCTCCGACGCTGGATAGCTTCGACGCACGATGATACGGAGAAGAAACACTCCGACCTTATCCTCACCTTCACCCTTAGGGGTGACATGGAACTATTGATACTTTGGGCATTCCCAGTATAAATGTCACGTGACAACGTGACACCAACCTACCCTCACCCTCACCCCTAGGGGTGACATGAGACTATTGGAAATAGAAATTAACTCGTTAACTCGCTTAACCTTCCGGTAGCCCTCTCCCGGGTAGCCCTCTTCCTGACAGCCTTTCAAGATAGGTACGAAACCACAAAGGTATTAAAATACACATTGGGCATCCTATGATGTAGCAGCAGAAACCAGGATAGCTCCAACGCCGGGTAGCTTCAACGCGGATACGAGATAAGGAAGAAGCATTCCACGCTCACAATATGATCCTCAAGGATCAACTATAGTCATCTAGCAATTAACAATGCTAATGAATTCTCCTGAATTCTAATGCGAGTGTATCACATGGATGTCGAACAATCAACTACTATGCTTGCACATTGAAAATAACATATAATCCTAACAATAGATCATACCAACACATATCACATATAGGTCCTATTAATGAAACAAGCGCAATTATTATAGGAGAATATTCAGTCTCAAATGAGATGCATGGACCACATGTCCAAATAACCTAGCATGTAACAGTTGAACAAAACCAATACTCATGGAATTATATGCATCAACCAATGATTAAACCCCGCTAAGCATCTACTAACACGGAAGACTACCCACATATAGGAGTGCAATTAATTGAATACACAAGCAAAATATAGTACACTCTAGGCTTCCAAGCCTCTCACATAGAACAAGTGAGTAGAATGAAGGTTAAGCAATACAAGTCCTAGACTAGCAATCATTTCCACAGGACAGTAATAAATGATACAACTATGTCATTTTATAAGTACTACAAAACACGCATAGCCATAATATGAGCTCCTCTAGTGCGTTGATCAAACCACTAACCAAAGACCCGTTCATCACGAGTTCTACCATTGATAGTTTAGCTTGTACACACTATAAATAAGGCATGTATGCTCATTCACATTTGTATAAATACCACATAATGTGCTTAAACATTAACAAGCATAGACGATTTGCATCAATGATGGACAGCAAGTCTTTGAGCGGATTATATCATCCTTTAATCACAACATAAAATCGTGGAGACCAAAAAAAAAATTAGCCGTCTGTATCAAGATATATACATCATTGAAATTTTTTTATATTTTTTATAAATAATATTGGTTCCCAAATAATATTTTTCTAACGGCAATTTCTTTTTCATATTCCACCAAGCAAAAAAAAACATAAAATCCATGTATCCAAATCAATTCCTGGTATTTAAACACATACATGCAAACCTTACATACAGACCAAACATCATATTATGCTAGTAGCTTATACATGAGGACTTAACTATATTTAAAATTCTTTGGCTATCTAAGGCCACCACTAAGCATGATTAAGCATCAATTAAACATTTAAGGTGGCTCAACTATCACCACCTAAAAATTTGGACAAGTAGAGGTTAAATAAATTATCTAACATAAAAGAAATACATTCACACATGAATACGATACATATGCAAATATATGGTAAAAAAAAGGAGGTTCTATACAATATACTTAACTATACAGCCCTAGCATGCAATATCTAACACAATAGGGGTGCAAAGAAGACCCATGGATGCGCGATGCATGACTACGTGCATCGAGCGCATCCCGATGGCTTGGATCGAACCACTTACTAGTACTTGGATCGCCGCGCGTCCGGTCTACGAGATCTGCAAGAACAACCAATGATGCTCCATTAATATAAAGCATCTTGACACATATACAAGCCTTCTTCATGAAGACAACAACTCCTGATATTGCTCACACCATGCATAATAACTCTTTGACACATATTCATACAAGATTAGTCCATCTACTGCAACCAGCCCCAAACATTGGTCTCCACAGCACACAATACACATCCAAAAATTCTCAAATAAATCACACACATTCTATGATATGTTGGGATCATATTCCGTGAAGACATAATAACTTGATAAAATCTCTAAATACCCGAAATAAATTATTTTCCGAAACTAGTTAATTTCTGCGCGAATCTGGACAGACCATGAGAATCAGGCTATAACTTACAACACATGTATCATAATGATACCAAATTTCATATATAACATCTACACACATAGATGATCATATGAAATGAAGACACAAGCCTCAAAATATGTTTCCAAGTACTAGTTCTACAAGGATCTTAAGAAGTCATAAATCTGTCCTACAATAACATAAAGCTCCCAACAACAAGAAAAGGGAAAAACACCTACAACAAGACTTGGACATCCTTGCTGACCACCAAAAGCAATAGATAGCAACACTTATACTTCTTTGAAGCATTAATCCAAATACCTACATGACACAAAAAGGGGAAGTGAATATACCTTGGGAAGAAGAGGAGATGGTGCACATAAGGAGTTCCACCACCATCACCACAAACAACCACCATCACACATGCCACATAGCACAGCCACAACCACCACCAAATCAGCCATCACATACACACATTAGCACAACACACTCACAAAGAGGGAAGGGAATACCTTGAGAGGGTGGAGAAGAGGGAAGCCAAGCTCAAACACACAAACCTTGCTTGATCTCCCTTTACATGCACCCAATCCAAGCACACCTCTTTGGCATTTCATCAAACATGTGGGGGGCTGAACACATACAAAGGGCTGAACCATGTGAGGGAGCTTGAGGGAGAGGAGGAGATGAGAAACAACAACATAACATACACACACAAACCTTGATTCCTTCACTTCTAACACTTCCTCTTCTTGCTCCATCTCCTTCTCCTTCCACCACCCAACACACACAACACCAAGGGCTGGACCAGATCCAAAAAGGGGGAAAATTATGCCAAGGTCGTGCACATGGGGGTGGTTAAATAGGCAAAAGAGAAGTGAAAGACCGAGCTGTCCTCGGAGTTAAAACTCTGCGCAGCCTTCACTTAAACGGCCATAACTTCCTTGATACAGCTCCGAATTGCATGATTCTAATGGCATTGGAAAGATAAGAAGATTATCTACAACTTTCATGTTTACATCCAGATCAAATAACCTCTCCAGCTATTCCGAAATCTAGGCTAAACATCATACAGGGCTGCTGCCTGGATTTCATATCCCCAGGGTATAATTGGAAAAACACCCATAACTTTTGATACATGAATCCAGTTGATCTAATTCCACTTTTGTATGAAAGCTAACTTAACACTGAACATCTCATGATAAAACTAGATTTTTACTACTTCATCTTGGTCATTAACAAAATTAAATCCAAATACCAATCGAAACTGCATAATTTCTAAAAGACCTCAAAATGCTACAAAAACTTCCATTTAAGCCCAAGTGAACACCAGAACCACAAATATGCAATTTGATTTTGAAACTGAATGCCCGAACTATTAAAATAAATAAAACGTGATATTTGACCTTTAAAAGTGACACAGTCTTAACAGGACACTAGTACTCATTTGAGTAGAACATCTTTAGTGAACCAACCTTTTTACTCCTCGTTTGAATAGAACATCTTTAATAAACCATTTTTTACTTGCCTTTTGTGAACAAAAAAATTTAATAGTGAATTTTTGTTTTGTGAAAAAAGCATCTTCCACCATTTCAATATCATCAAGATTTAGTGGTGATAATGGTTGCCAAGAAGCATTGGAAGGCCAGAAAAGCAGAACCATTGAGGTGATTCTGCTAGACTATAAAACCTTGTGTGTGTGAGGGCTGCTGATAATAGGCCACTCACCATTCCTGTATGCATCCCTGCAGTTCTCACTTCTTCCAGAGTCCCAAACCTAGTATATATACTTTATTTTCTGTGGACTTATGTATTTGGTTTAACACATGTATCTTTAAAAATCAGAAATATTTTGGTGTAAATCTATAACTTAATTGTCTTTGATATATGCTTAAGGTAATGAAACCTACATTTGGCTTCAAAGGCAAGATAGAGTAGAACATTATGTATTTCATTTGCCTTTGGAGATCCCAGACTCAAAAGGTTATGGACTTCTCTAAAATGTCTCTTTCCAACACAAACAGACTTTAATGCACTTGAACAAGGAAAGATGACAAGCAAGAACATGAACAAGAGTGCTTTATTAAGTTTTGTAGGCATTAGAAGATCCCAGTGATATCAAGTGAAAGCTAGATTTCATTAAAGAATATTGTTAGAATTAACCCTACTTTAATCACAATTTTTTATCTCAACAAATATATACATACATATTGAAAATTCGTTGATTCATGTACATTCAAATAAATGCATATATAATTATTGTGACTTTTTGGGATGAAAAGACCACCGTTTGAGCCTAAAATAAATGAAAAAAACATTACACAAAACAAAAACGGAGAAGGTTAATACATTAATAAAGATTTTCTATTCAAATAAGGAGTTGGACATTACATCTTTAGTGAACCATCTTTTTTACTTGCCTTTAGTGAATAAAATTATTGATAGTGAATTCTTGCTGTGAAAGGCATCTTCCACCATTTTGTGAACATGGTTGCCATTAGGCATCGGTAACGGACAAGGCTCTTGCACAAGCTCTGTCCATGGACTTGTGGCATGACACGCAGGGGTCATTTAAAATGAAAAAGGGGGATCGACAAATGTCTCCTAAGTTAATTTAAATTTTAGCCACAATTCAAAAGGGGAAAGGATGGCCTGGGCACATGGGCACCCACTTTTGAATTGGGGGGACACCCCCTAAATTTTAAATAAACTTATGGGAACACCTATCCCCCCTTTTCATTTTAAATGGAGATCATGTGACCCACTGCATGGCCTCCCACAGGCCCACGGGCTGGGCTCATGGATGGCTTGCTAGAACATGCCTAGTTCAGGCTGGCCCAGACCCGGCCCATCAATGGGCCCGGTTCGGCCCCAGGCCAGGCTTGCAGACTATGGGCAAAATGATGAGCCTTAGTTCCCATGAAGCACTGGAAGGCCAGAAAAGCAAAAATTTTGAGGTGATTCTGCTAGACTCTTGTGTGTGAAGGGTGCTGATAATAGGCCATTCCCCATTCCTGCATGCACCCCTGCTCTTCTCACTTCTTCCAGAGTCCCAAACCAAGTAGATACTTTATTTTCTGTTTACTTATATATTTAGTTTAACACATGAATCTTTAAAAATCAAAATATTTTGGTGTAAATATATCTACATATGAATTCAAAGGCAAAGCATCAACTGTTTTATAACCTAATTGCCTTTGATATATGCTCAAGGTGATGAAACCTACATTTGGTTTGAAAGGCAAGATGGAGTCAGAACATTCTATTTTTTAATTTGCCTTTGGATATACGTTCAAAAGGTTATGGGCTTCTCTAAAATATCTCATTCCAACAGAAGCAGACTTTAATGCTCTTGAACAAGGAAAGATGACAAGCAAAAGCATGAACAAGAGAAGTGCTTTAGGCATTTTATGACCACGGTGATATTGAGTGAAAGCTAAATTTCTACGCATAGAATGATGTTAGAACTAGCCATACTTTTAATCACATTTTTTATCCCAACAAATATATGCATTCATATTGAAAATTCGTTAATCGATGTGCATTCAAATAAATGCATATGATTTTTGTGACTTTGTGAGATGAAAAATAAGATTAAAAGTAAGACTGGTTATAACTTTGTCTTTCACCATAAAACCATTGACAATATAAGGAAGTCAACAATAATAAAAAAATCGGGGAAGTATATTGTTTTCTTCCAAATGTTTCTCAACTTAAATAAAAAATGAAAACCATGTAGAATAAAACAATGAAAGCCTTGTTTCATAACCTAAACTAGGAAGGCTCAAGTGTCCCACAACTGGCTCTCAAGCAAACAACAAAAGCCTTGTTTCATAACCAAAGTGTACCGCAATGTAATGAGATGTTTTATGTGACAAACACAGAGAATCCTTGTGTAGGCCAATGAGAATGTCATATAGATAACACAAAATTGTTTAAGGTGATATTTCACAATTTTATGTCATCCACGCGACTACTACTGATTGACCCACACAGGGATTCTCTGTGTTAGTCATACAAAGGATCATGATTACACTTCAACAACATAATCAATCATTTGGATGACTGATCAATAACAAAATATAACTCACTCTAATGTGAGTATAATCTTTTTACCAACCATCTTCCTATCATGCATCAACTTTGATATATGAACATAAATATATTCTTCTATATCCATATATAATCAATGACAATACTCAAATTTAGTATATCAATTAAGCTTTAAGTATTACTAGTTGAGTCTTTATACAATCTGTCATAAATTACTATATACCCAACCCCATAGGAAAGGGAGATAAAACAAAGAACATTAAATGACAGGGAGACAGAACTTATACAAGCGGTACAATGAACACTTATAATGGAATCTTCAATAATAGAGACATTAATTAATAAGACCTAAGCATCCACTATATATGCAAAACTGAATGATGTAGTAATCAAATCAAACTCTCATGAGCACCATGAGAATACCTGATCAGCATGTCATAAATTCCATGAATCTTGGGCTTGTTTTGTCTGATGAGGACTTAGACTCCACCTGTTCTAACTTGAAAGACAATATAAACATTAAACACCAAGGAAAAAAAATTTAAAAATCTGTGAACAAATGTATTCATATCTTTGTTTCATTGAAAACCCTGAAAAAAAAAACCATTTAAGTATGATGTATTCTTCAAACAACAAAGACCAAAAAACCCGAATAAGATAAGTAGTTCACATGAACCACAATATTAAGCACCTGAAGTGAAAAAAAAAACTGAAAAGCATGCACTTCTGGATGGGAAAGAAACAAATGAGGAGGAGTCTGTGTAGAGCTCCCTTCAATCCAAACAATGGTCCAGCAATGGCAGATGCAGCTCCTCAATCATGCAAACCACAAGTCCATCCCATGGGACAGCAAAGATACCACTGGTGAAAACATTCAACTCATACATATGGGATGGGGCAGTGGAATCCATGACACAGCAGCTCAACCCGCCAAACAATACCCTCCTTTGGACTTCAAGGATCTCTACCATCTAACCCTACCTTCACATACCCACTCATCTAATCTTAAAAACCACCATTTGAACTAAATTTTTTTTATACAAAATAAAAAATTAATGTTCATGTGAACCATAAAACCTAACAAGAAGGTTAATATCTAGAGCAATTAAACCCTCAAAAAGAAGAGCCACAAACCAATGAAACTGAACGACCAGGTAAAGCTTCATTTATAAAGGAGCCTGCGAGAGGGAAAAAAATAAAATAAAAAACAAAAACAAAAACAAAAACAAAAACAAAAGGGAAGAAATAATAGAAGTTGGTTATTATTAAAAATAAGGCCCCGTTTGACTAGCTAAATAAGGGTGGAATATGGGAGTAACTGAGGAGAATAAGGCTAAAATGGTATTTAGGTAAACAGAATAAAAGGGTATAACTATGCGGAATAAGGAGAGAATAAGTTGGTATTTGTATTCCAAGTCCACCCATGGAATTGTGTTATTCTTCCACTGGAATAAAGGGACCCACCTATCAAATCACATATTATCACATCAAATCACTTGTCATCATTTTTTATACATCAATGAGATCCACATGTCAAATCAACTTTTTACACTTTATTCTTATCTTATTCTTCATCAATCAAATACTCCAACTTTTATTATTATGTTTCCAATGAGAATAACTGAAAAAAACATAACCAAACACAAAATCTTTTATTCGATTAATAAAGTCAGTAATTCCTGGAATAAGTATAAACCCCAGAATAGCTTATGCATTTATCCAAACGGACTCTAAACCCCGTTTGGAAAACGGAATAGGCGGGTATAAGGGTAGTATAAGAATGGATAAGGAAAATGGTTGTTTGTTTGCAAAGTATAACTTAATATTACTATGCCAGTTTAAACGAGTATAAAAGAGTATAACAATTCTAAGTAACCCCTATGATAAGTTATACTCACCTTATCTATTCTCATGGGCTCACACGTCAAATCAACTTTTTATATCTTATCACATCAAATCACCTGTCAACACCTCTTATACATCAAAGGGCCCACATGTCAAATCAAATTTTTTACACTTTATTTACATTTTATTATTTATCAATCAAACAACTCAACCTTTATTCTTACGTTTTTCAATGAGAATAAAAAAACACAATTAAACAGAAAATCTCTTATTCATGTAAATTTGTTATCTATACTGGTATAGTTATATATCCAGAATAACTCAATTTCGCTATCCAAACGAGGGCTAAGCACATGTTTGGATCCGGTATAAGACTCCGGATAAACCCAGATAACACTATATAAAAAATTTCACCCATTTGTTTACCTCAGATAACCCCGGATAAAGTATGTCAGAATAAACCGAGATAAAATGGTATATAGATTCCAATCAACTCCTGAAATTAAAGTTATTCAAGATTATTCCACCAAAAGAATATATGGGCCCACTGTCAAATCACTTGTCATCACCTTTTAAAATTACTTGTCAAATCAACTATCATTATTTTTTTACTTTTATAAATTTTTATTCATACTTTATTCATATTTTACCCAAACAATAAAACATTTTTCTTACGTTTACCAACAAGAATAATTTAAACATAATGAAACACAAAATCACTTTATCTTTATTTATACTCATTTATGCTTGATAAATTTATACTTAGAATAAAATTTATCCTGTTTCAACCGGTGTAAGAGTCTCGGGAAGGGGTTTAAAGAAAGATTCCCTGACCGACAATCACGTGCGTTGTCATATTTGGTTTTTGAAAGTGTGAATGAGATCTAACGAGCCTGGCTTTCTTTGGATTCTCTTGTCGGCTTTACTTTTCTCCTCTCGCACCTTCATTGTTTCGTGGTGCGATATTTTGAGCAGAACCGTTGATTCCATTGATCCAACGATTGTGTATGGTTCGATCGGTACGTCTCGTTTGAGACGAGAAAATCCGGATATTTTGACTCGGGGCAATAATTTTGCGGCCGATGACCAGTTCAATCAAACGACGCCAAAGCGAAACAGTTACGTTGATGGCGACACGACATGACTTCAAACGGTGGAGAAAAGCGAAAGAAACTGAAAAGCGGAGCACTGTATTCCCGAATTTATCGCTGCTCTGTTTCACTCGTGGAATCTATTATTAGATAGCCCAACCTCGGAATGCTCAGTCTACGGCGTCGAGCAGTTCGGACTTGACTCGAGCTCTCATTTGACTCGATTAAAGCTTGTAGTTCAGATAAATGAATCAAGCTTAAATAATTTTTAAAGCAATTTGTAAATGAGTCGAGTTTGAATTTAGACGAGCTCATTCATTTAACAGAAAAAAGATAAACGAGTCAAGCCTGAACTGAGTCCGACCCCGAGCATATGTTACTTTCACATGTATAAGGTGTTATAATTTATGAAATGTGATTTATCAAATTATAAATAAGATTTTTTTAACTAAACGAGTCTGAGCCGAGCCTTGATTCGAGCTTCAACTTGGCTTATTTAATAAACGAGTCCATCTGAGCTTCAATCGAGCTTTTCACGAGCCCGAGCCGAGCTTGAATATAAAATAAAGTTCGGTCCCGAGCCGAGCCAAACCGAGCCTAAACGAGCTGAGTCTGAGCAGATCAAAGCTCGACCCATTCGACTCGTTTACCACCCCTAGCTCTGTCGCTCTGACAACTCCGTCTTGTCAGCCTCCGGTGTCCATTAGCCGAAAATACTCCGCCACTAGTTCGGTTTTAAAATTTATTTTCACTCCTAAAAAAATATATATATAAGAGATAATTTTTTATAAAAATTAAATTTATACTCTGATAAATTATATGAATGTATTCATTAAAAATATTAAAAAAATTAATGAAAAATATTTATTTTAAACTTACTTTTGTGTCAAAGTTTTGAAGGTCAATTGTGTTAATTTTAAGGTCTCATATTCGATGACTTTCTATCGACATATATGGGATTAAAAGCGGAATAAAAAAAAAAGTGTATAACAACCATCTTTTAAAAATTAGTGCTTGAATTTGATTTCATGATCTTCCTTTCCTGAGAGGGGTGCTAACTGCTAATAGGTGTCATTAACCGAAGATACTCCATTTCTGTTTTAAAATTTTAATTTTTTTATAAAAGGGTTCTATAAATAGATCTTGAATTAATATATATTTTCATGTTATTATAAAAAAAAAATGTCTCAGTTATGTGGCTATGTAAACAAATGACGATTGTAGTTTTTTTTCTTCATTTGTCACACTGCTTTTAAAATAATAAAAAAATTGCACCTGGAAAATTTTGATCCACTCACGATTCACACAAAAGAAAGTATGTTACAATGGATAAAATTTTAACTACATAAAAAAAACTCTATAACTCTACTTACAAATCAAATATAAATATTTAATTGTTATTAATTTTATTTGTTTATATAATATATATTATTTATGCACATACAACGTTAAATATTATCACGTTCATAAACACTTAAGTATATCACTATTCACCTCTTAATTATTGTTTATTAATAACTACTCTAAATTAACTAATATTAATTATTGTTCATTGTTATTACACTTAATTAATGACAATGCATATTTGTTAAACAAAAACTAATCTAAACTAACTCAAACCCAAAATGTAATTTCTTTCAATAAAAAATAAAAACAACATATATATTTTAATTTTGGGTTTTTGCATATATACCCATATTGAAATCTATTTTTACGGAATTATCCTTGCTGCATTCCCGATTACAAAAGTACTCCCACTATGCCCAAAATTCATGCATCGGTGTCCTTTCATGAGTCGCTGTTAGCAACACAGAATAAATCATGGTTACATTGTTAACCAAACTAATCAAGATTACTTTTTTACCTCTAAAACAACCACTGTAACCCAACCCGATTACACACGATCTCTAAATCAAAATAACCCTCCCCTACAAACTCTAATCCTACAAAAAAAAAGAGGAAGATGAATAATAACTTACCTTCCAATGAGGACATTTGTATAATTATTTTCTCTTGCTTCTTTCTTTGTTTGATGTTCATATTTTACATAACAAACAAAAATAAACAAAAATTAACACAAAATTAAGCAAAAAAGAAGAAAAAGAAGAAGAAGAAGACAACTACTTCAATCATAAAAAACTGATGTGAGGAGTATTTTTGACCTTTTCCAACACTTGACGACTAACTGAGAAATTTTAATCAGATTTCACGGTCACTAACCACAAGGACATAGATGTACAATTTCTTAAGGGATCTTTAGTTTTAAGTCCCCATAAACTATCGAATTTAGCGATTGATCAATCATTTCTTTATATTATGATTTTAGTCCATACATTTAAATGATAATTTAGGAATAAGTTCATGGGATGGAATTATTTCTAAATTATTAAAAAAAAATTAGTCCTTAAAAGAGACCTATTCCTAAATTATCATTGAAATGTATGGACTAAAATCAAAATATAAAAAAGTGAGTGATCGATCGCTAAATTCGATAGTTTACGTGGACTTAAAACTAAAAATTTCATTTCTTAATGCAGTAGGGACATTCTTGAAATCAAGAACGTAGTATAGGTAATCATGTAAAAACGGATTAAAAAAAAAAACTTTTTGATTTTTTGTTTATGAATCACGGCGGATTCGACTTGATAGCATTCGACATAATTAAAGCCGTCCCGAAACACAGAGTTGTCGGGTTCAGTCAGAAAATCACACTTTAAAGATCCCTCTTTTGAACGCTTTGTCCACGGACCTGTCATTATCAGACGGGCCCCATAAATACCATTATTAATCATACTGTTAACTCATGCTTTATCTTTATTAAGATATAATATTGCGATCTTTTCGTATTTTTAAACATGTGTACAGGGATCGGATTAAAATAACGCATTCGTGATTATAAGATGTTATTATATTATTTTAAAATAATATATTAAAAATAATTATTATTTTAAAAGAATTTCATAATAAAATATATCAATCATAATAACTATCTATATGTCTATTTTGATGTAATAAGATCTGATTGCTATGAGTGTTAGACAATTAAATTGTCTAACTGGTATTATACCTAACTTGTTTTCCTTATACAAATGTTGTTACAGGAGCATGTACAATCCTAAACTTAAATTTTAATTTGAATAAAATTCACATAAAAAAATTTTCGACTATTTAACCGTATATGTACCAAATCATGTTTTTATTTAAACTTTTACCAAAATCAATACAGATCATTTACTCAAATTTTTGAATTTTTTTTCAAATTTACATTTTTTAAGGATTTGAATAATAACACAAATTAACTATTAGACACGTTATATCTAATAAAAATTTTACACAAAATTTGAGTGGCCTGATTAATCTTAATAAAATAGTTATATTCTTGGATATTTCTAGGATATGATGACTCCATGTCGTTTTAATATTTTTCATAATCAATGGATAATTATAAAATTATATATTATAATAATTCAGCATGCCTCCACAGTGGCTTGTTTGATATACTTGTCACATATTTATCGAACCGATGTGTTTCTATCATTGGCTCTGCATAAAGAAAATAACCAACCATAAGACAGATGATCACCATGTCTGCTGTCTGTTTTTAATGGAAAATGAAAATGACTTTCTTGAAAGCTCCATATAACTGATTCACTTCCCTTTCATGGATTAATTAGTCTTCTAAAAACAAAGCTGAAGAGGTATAATTGATAAAATCAAATCAGTTGTGATTAACTCTAAAAAATAATCGAATCTCCTCTTGTTAGGATGGAAAAGATACCCTTCTTTAATAAAGAGATTTGAGTTCGAGTCTTGCCGTCTGCTAATAAAAAAAATTGATGAAGAAAAAAAGTATGATTTAACATAAAATAAGTTTATAAAAATTGATTATTCCAAAATTCAATTTTTTTTAAAGGCGCACTCTTTGTTTTAAGGCTCTGCGTAAAAATGCGATGCATATGCATGCGGTTCGGTACCCTAGGGTTGAAACTCTGCGTTATAGAAGTGTCGTTGGAGAGATTTTAAAACACGAATGTCTAATTTTGTGAATAAAATATAATGTGCCAAACTAGTTTTTTAGCTCCCAATAAGAAAATATGTTCGATAGTATTTCGTTGAATTATCAATTGCAGAACTCATTCCACCATGGATCCAAATAGATCATAAATGCTTAAACAATTTTTTGTTAGTGTTGTTACACAATCATTTTTTTAACTCTAATTCTAGTCTCATATGCTTCGTTAGTATCATATACACACATTAACGAGATATATACTTCAATAGAATTCATTTACATATTGTATATATAAATGCATCCATGTTTTGTTGGAGTGTATATTCATTTTTATAAAATCATGTACCATATTAGATAAAATATAATATTAAAAAAAAAAACTAAAACTTATGTGGGCTAGAATTCAAACTGAAAAGGGGACTTTATGTAACACTTTCATTTGTTTTAATTATATTTTTCTTGGAACATTGAGAAACACGCTTGAGCTTTTTAATTTCTAATCTAAAAAAATAATAGTATGGTTATACAGTTTCCAAACACCCTAGATTATATGCTTTATTGTAGCATTCATCTAACCTCTTTGTGAGAGAATAAAGCAATATTCGAAGATTGGGCGCGTCTATCCCCACCAAACATTTCATTTACCCCACCAATAAAAAAATATCGGTGTTTGGTTGTTCCCACCAATTCAGGTTGACCGAACTTGGTCGTCGATTCAGGTTTTGGACGACCGGACTTGGTCGTCATTTCAGGTTTTGGACGACCAAACTTGGTCGTTATTTTAGGTTTTGGGCGATCGAAATAGGTCGAATAGGATTCAAAACTATATTTACCTATTGTTTGTAAACAAATAAATTTTTGTGCTTATCCATCATATTATATATTTATTCTTTTATCCAAACAACAACTAAGGGACTGAAAAAAATGTAAATAGGTATACTTTCAATTAATTCAAATGTTTATAGAAAAATATCTTATTAGACAAATATATATCATTTTTAAGCTTCATTTGAATTCATAGTTAAGCGGATTCTTTGTTTGAAAAAAAAACATACCAGTTGATCCAAACACATTTTATATTTGGCTTTTAAAAATTTGTCCGTCACTTATGTAAAAAAAATTGTTCTTATGTTCTACATTTAAGAATAATTATTGATTCTCTCTACATTACAACTCAGACGTGGAGTGACATGAAGAATTCAAAGAGAATACACGTCATGAGATTATGTTTTCAAGAAAAAAATTTTAAACTTTATTACAAATTTTGTTCGAGCAAGTTCGGTCATTCAAAATATGAAACCTGAAATGACAACCAAGTTAGGTCATCCAAAATATAAAATGACGACCAAGTTCGGCCATCGAAAACTTAAAGTGACAACCAAGTTTGGTCGACCTAGCCGGATCGGTGGGAATATAATTTTTTTTTTTTGCCGATTGGTGGGGTAAGAAAAAGAATTGGTGGGACTAGACGTGCCCTCAAAGATTATGTAGTTGGCCATGGACCTCCCCTCTTAGAGCAAAAACTGCTGCCATTAGACTAATGGTACAAAGTGGTTGACATTTGGGTCTTTCTCAATTATGTGTGTTCGGATACGGAGGTTGTTATTTATTTTTTAGCTCCCGTTTGGATACAGTATAACCCCGGATAGATTTTGGAATAAGGTGGAATATGTTAAATAAAGTGTTTGGATGTCCAGAATACCCAGGGATAATGTATGCATAGATAAACTGATATAAAATGGTATATGGATTTCAGCCAATCTCTAGAAGTAAAGATATTCCATGTTATTCTACCCAAAGAATATGTGGGTCCACTGTCAAATTAACTGTCATCACCCCTTATAAATCACATGTCAGATCAACTATCATCATTTTTTCAAATTTTATAAATCCTTATCCACAATTTATTTAAATTTTACCAAACAACAAAAACTTTATTATTACATTTTTCAATGAGAATAATTCAAAACACAACTAAACAAAAAATCATTTTATCATCATTTATACTCACTTATCTCAGAAGAATTGCATACCTAATAATAAATCATATTCTGTATCTAAACGGAAGCTTGGAGACTAGGAGAAGCCTTGCTTCCATTCAGGCCTACATTGGGCAGATTAGGCAATGCCATCTACCAAGGGACCCAATAGCCCTTTGCAAAGTTACCCGTGATGCCATCAAGATGTCGAAAGTAAGCAAGCTAGCTAGACGACTGCAAATCAATGGCTACAATGCAATTAGAAGATAATCAAATTCAGAACTGCATTCTTCCAGTTTGTTCAACACTGTACACTTGTATAGAGCAAGCCCAGTTGCCTGATAGACATGTTTTGATGTATACTGTATAATAATTTTGATAGTAATACAAAATTACAAATTGTCCCAGTGGGTTATTTACCCCCCCCCCCCCAAAAAAAAAAAAAAACAAAGAAGATATTGCTCTCTCGAGTGTTTCTATTTTTTTCATCTTCTGTCTTTATCATCTCTGTATTATTTTATTTTAAATTTCTACATGGTTCTCTTTATAATAGTTTCGGATAGAAAATATGCGAGTATCTTTTTTCTGAATAGATGTTAGAATACTATTTATTTATTTTTTAAATAAAAGGTAAATGTTTGCTACCTGATTTCATTGTTGAACTCGAATTACAAATTTTGAATGGAGGAGAAAAGAGTAAAAAGACAAGAAAAAAACACATAAAGTTAATGAACTCACGTCTCGAGTTAGAAGAGACATCTAACCGACCAAGTGAGGTCATTGCTCATTCTGTCACCACGTGATGCGTATAACCCCTTCTCGAAACTGTACATTCCCCGCTCTCGTAATATGTCGACCCCAATCCGACATACACCCTCGAAACATGTCCCACATGTTTTCTTGATACACTCTCGTCCCTTTAAACACGGCTTCATTGCGCGTCTTCCAAATCGTCACAATACTATACTTGATAATAAGTTAATAACATCAAAGCCTTGTTTGGTTAGTAGTATGTTAGGTTGAATTCTAATTATATTCTAATAAGAAACATATGTATTATGTAATACTGGATTAAAGATCAAGAATGTTGAATAAAAAAAAATAGGGTGAAATAAAAATAACACCATTTCGATTTTCTTTTATTCTATTTTCAATTACTATTATACCCTCAAATAATAATAACATAAATGTATGTTCATATTTGTGAAGGTAGACAAAATCTTTTTTTAGCACTTGTATTATCACGTGTAATAACAATTTTATAATTTCTATTTTTTATGTGAGGGCATTACAATAATGTATCTAACTGGTATACTTCTTTGTGAATTAAGAGTTTATCACATTAAGAGAAATTAGCACCACCATATTAACAAATCTTATCTTATCAACAAGAGTAAGATTTAAACCCAGGCCTCTATTATATCAAGCGATTAATTTAGATTGATTTTCATTAATGACTGGAGAGTGTGGTGTTCATGGAAGTAAACTCTTTAACTTGGCTTACTCCAACCTATATTATGGGGGGGACCGCGGTAAGGTGAATCGGTGTTTCATGGAGTCGGTGAATGCAGAAAAAAATGGTGAAATGCGAATACGACAAGCTCTTTCAGTAAGTTCAACACAAATGTAGCTCTTTCAGTAAGTTCAACACAAATGTAAAAAACGCGTTTGACGCGCTTGTCTGTGCATTCACCTCTGTCAGCATCCTCCGACACCACCACTCGGCCGACGCGCCCCTAAACAGAGCCTAAAGCATAAAGAGTTCTGGAAAACTCACTGGGTTGTTGTGTACTTATGTGGTTTGTGTGAAATTCATGAGGAAAAACTAGGAGATTCTGGTTAAAAGAGTTGCTAAAATTGCACACCCAAAGTTCTCATTTTTTTCCCCTCTTGTCACCACTATCATCCCAAGGATTCCCAAATCCATTTGAAAAACAGCTATCCAATCAAAATTATTAAAAAAATTAAATTCCCAAGAAGCAAACATTTATTAAATTTCAGAAAAGCTCTTGTTTTATGGTTTATAACAAAATGTTGTGTAAGATATGGGAACACATTTGAATTATGTGGAGTCCTGCAAAAGTATAATCAATCAAAAACTATTTTCAAATGCTACCCAAGTGCAACCGCAGTTTTTTTTTATATATATAAAAGGGATTCACTTAAAAATTAAATAAAATCCAAAGTTTTTTTAACATCCAGATTAAAAGTATTAAATGACTTGTTGAAGGCACTCAACAAATCTAGTTTTAACGATATAGCTCATAAATCAATATACAGATATGATTTAACAGTAAGAATTTTTAAATAGACCAAGGAGTTCCTGATGAAAAGGCAAAGTCCTTTTCTTTTTTTTTTTTGAAGAAATTTAAATCATGTCTCCGCCACTTTCATTAATAATAAAAGTGAAAAAACAAGTTCGAAATGGGATGAGAAGAAATACAGAACACAAAGACGCAATCATTTCTATTTACTAACCATATATTTCGCATGCAAGGTAAACAGTCCAATAGTATCACATGTTATATGAGGAGAAATATCTGTGGAAGAATGTGCTCTCTCCCATTCTCACAATTCCATTCAACTACTCAAGCAAATTCACACCTAAATAAAAATGATTCGACAACCATGAAGACTAAATAACAGTTGGAATTTATCATGAATGAACCATACCAAATACTTGAGAAGTGGAGATGCAACATTAACAAGAATACATATGCTCATCTATCCAGGAATTATGAACAACAAACAACACACTGAAAACCACATTATGAGTCCACTTTTATTTGAAGCATATGTTTCAACAGCAGGGAAAAAAAAACCAAACAAACAAACGATGCGATCACACACTTCAACAAACTAAGAAACAACATCTATAATAAGTTTCAAACTTGTGTGAGGATCTTGAAGTATATGATAACGTACACTGAAAGCGAGAACAACGCGCAGATGTGCTGCCAGAACAGCATCGCTGAAGCTTCACTAACAGCGTATCCTCTCAAGCTCGCCATCGCCCCCAACAATATTGCGCTTGGTGTCGTGTACTGCAACAAAAGCACAAAAATGTACATCTCGTCGCCCTGCACCAATAAATTCAGCTTGTGTGATAAAGCCACAACGCCTAGGCCAAACAAAGGAAGGACCAAAAGCCTTGCCACGATAATCCCAATAGTGGTACGAACACCAAGGCCCGACTCATTCGGCCCCTCCACAAGCATCCCTCCTAATATGAGCATCACCGACGGAACCATCGCCCCCGCCAATATTTCCAAGGAATCCGTGACAAATGAAAGAGGCGCATCATCACCAAACACAAAGTTTCGGAATATCGGAACCATCCCAACAACGATAGCCAATAAAGAGGCAATTGTTGGCGGTTGGAAGAAGTGTTGAATTGGGGTCTGCTCGGCAACAACTCTCATCCTTCTAACCACCCTCGGCTCTGCCAAGCACCGTATGGACTTGGGACTGCTACTCTCGCCCTCCTCATTCATGTCAAGATCGGGGAAAGCGGTTTCTGAAGCCCCTGAGACGCTCGTGAACACCCTGGCAATGAAGGGAGTCTTCGAGTGCTCGGTCTCCTGGTCCTCCATCCCGGGCCACTCTGCATCGTGGAGTAGAGGCCTACTAAGGTTATTGCTTGGGAGCACATCGATCTCCGCCATCTCATCCCCCACTAACTCGTAGTACTCGACAGGAGGTTCCATCATGTGATAGACGAGTGTATAAGCGAGAATTACCGATACCCATTGAGCTAAAGACACATATGCATACCCTCTATGTTGGCAATCCGGTCCGAAGGGTTGGTCCGGGGTGTGGCATACGGATCCGACGATTGCAATGGGGATGTTCCCGGTGTTCCCGAAGGCAGTCATGATAATAGTGAACCTAAAGAATTGTGGTGGTGGGCGGCATATGATCGCCACCACATAGCCCAATAGGCAGCCAATGGTGGTGGCGATGACTACATTGACAGGTATGAACCACCATTGGGTGGCGTTGTGGAAGGTGATGGATTCGCCGAGGTGGGTGAATATGAGGCAGGGGAGGAAGAGCGCGAACACAAGCTTGCTTAGGAGCTTGAATGTGGATCTGGGGATGACATGTACGCGGCGGTGGGACAACACAAGGCCGATCATGGTGAGTGAGAGAAGTTTCAGTAGAGGCACTACGGCACTAAGGAAGTTCGCATTCTGGGACCGGATATCAGTGTCGATGGGGATGGGATTCCCGAAGAATTCCAACATGATTCAATGTTGATTTTCAAATGGGTTGTGAAAGCTTCAAATGATTTTTGATGGGTATTGAAGATTCTCACTAATTCAGAATCAATTCAACATACAGGTGGTGGGGATCTCTTCGAGGTATCGAGGGTTCAAAATAAGCCAATCAATACTAATTTTCAAATGGGTTATGGTAGCTTCAAAGCAATTTTTTATGGGTATTGAAGATTCTCACTGATTTGGCATCAATTCAATATGTGGGAGTTGGGGATCTCGACAAAAGGTTCGAATAAGCTAATCAAAAAGTGATCTTTATTAGATGAGAATAGAAGGGGGTTTTTACTGTTCAATCAAAGAACGAATGAAAACCAATAAATATATCACCAACTCCGGAAATCTAAAACATGGGTCGCTTATATTTTTCAAAGAATTCAACAAATATCAAATCTTTTCGACTGATATGCAAATCCGAGATATGGGTATCAGAAAGATTGAATCAAACAGTACAAGAAGAGATGTTGTGATCAAGCGTGAAACAAAAAATTAAGAGAGAGTTCACCCAGTGAAGCAAGTCACGATTCTAACCGAAACCTTACCTCAAACATTGGCAAAAAGAGGGGATGTTCGATTTTTTTAATTGTTTTTTTTTTAAGATCACGAGATCAACAAATACTAATGAACCGCAGCCATTGAAGGGGGACAAATGGCGGTTTAGTTCCTGAGATTTTGGAGAGAAAGAATTCAAAGATGAAGCCTGCATGTAGGGCTGGTAAACGAACCAAGCCGTTCGGGCTCGGCTCGGTTTGAGCTCGTTCAGGCTCGTTCGTTTAGATAAATGAACGAGCTTGAACAAGTTTTAAAGCTCGGTTAGGCTCGGGACCTAGATCGAGCTTCATTTTATGTTCAAATTCGACTCGTTTGTGTTATTAAAACTTAGTTGAAGCTTGACTAAATTCCTTTATAAAATCAGAATATTAAATTAATACAAAGTTATGCTCATTTAAGCTCATGAACTTGGCTTATTTAGGCTAAAATTTTGTTTTCAATTCCTAAAAACCCTAAAATGAAGAAGAACGCTAGGTTCGTTGAGGCTCGTGAGCTCGGCTCGGCTCGGTTCGGCTCGACTCGTTTATAAACGAGTCGAGCTTGAACATGTCAAAGCTCGGCTCGTTCGGCTCGTTTACCACCCCTACCCTGCATGAACATCCATGAAGGTGGTTTATTTTCACCGGAGGTGTCTGTATCACAACCATCATTGTCACTGGAAACACTAGAACTCACTTGATATCGATCAGACGTCTGAAAGTTTCACAGATTTTAGAAAAAGACATCAAGACGAGTCGATCACAGCCATACAATCTGGCAAGAAAGAATGGGCCGTACAACAATCCAACGGTCCGGCCCAAGCCTTTGGTAGAGATTTAGGGTCCGTTTGGAAACACATATTGAAAAGTAGATTTTAGAATAAAGCTGCTTTTTAAGATGATTTTAGACCTTTGACTTTTTTGGGATGTTTTTTTTTTAATTCAGGAATCAATATTTGGAAGGAATTTAATGTTTGGTAGAAAAAGTTGCTTTTCAATTCAAAAAATCGATTCCGACCAAAAAGCGTTCTTTTTTAGATTTTAAAAACACGGATTTCGAGAGAGAAATTAAAAGGAATCCAGCTTTTGATTCCGCCGGAATCCGATCCGTTTGATTGCGCGTTTGGGCGGAATCCGCTTTTTAAAAAGCGGAATCGCCCCCAAACGCGTTACCAAACGGACCCTTAACACCAATTAAAAATCAGACCATCCATGTTTTTATTTTTTTTAAATAGTAAACATCATCTAATGAGATATATGTTTTAATAAAAAAAATACATATTACTCCATTTCTAGTTGAATAAACTAATTTTTTAGTAAGTGTAAAAAAATATTTAACGATGTATATCGTCTAACGAGGTATATACTTCATTAGTTCATTGGATTTTCTTAAAGAGGTATGTATGATTATATTTTAGACTGTAAAAAAAAATAACAGTGCCCTTATCTCTAATACACTAAATCTGTTTCGCAATCTCATCTAGAGCCCATACATTGCAATACTGCAATCTATTCAACGCTATCACAAGTGTCTATTCCGAGAAAAAATGCCCATGTGGGTTTGGGTTACGTGTGGGTCTTTGGTCCCATGATAGTTTGGATATGTAATGATAGTTCTTGTACTATTAGTTAATAAGAGCATGTTTGTTCTAGTATGTCAAGACTTTGTAGCGTTTTAGAGGACTTTTGTATCAAAAAAAATTGTATCATTTAAAAAAATTAATTACAGATCCCTTAGCATGCACCCATATTAATTTTAAATTCTTATAACTTTTCAACTTAACAATAGGTCCCCGGATACCAATTCTAATTATGTTTGGGTTCCTGTCACTAACGAGAAGGGTATCCACCATTAACTTTTCTCATTTTACCCTCATTCAAACAATATGTACATTGCTACGTATTGTATGTACACTGTTAATCAACTACAAATATAACTATTTTGTATGTGCTAGTATTTATGTCTGCTAGAAGGAGAGATGCGACGAAAGAGCGCGGGGGAGGGTTACCGTCTATGAGGGTTAAAGAGAGGGGGTGAGACAAAATAAGAGAAGGGGTTGGAAATAAAAATGGAAGAAATTAAGTTTTCCTATAATTTTGGACAAATTTTATGGCCACTTGATAATCACCACTTTTAATTTTAAACGGGGACCATTTATTGGTGACTCATTTCACCAAACCGATGGCTTGAATGATCAAGCACATTGGTCTCCACACACTCAACTAGGTGTGCTTTATTTATTTCTAGTCATAAATGTATTCATGTCATCCAAAATGATGAATGCTATATGTAGTTTTTATGTTTGGATAGCAACATAAGTTATTTTAAAATAAATGATTAATTATTCTATTATAAATAAAAAAATAAATCATTTTTTTGTTGTGTTTTTAATTATTTTCTTTGAAAAATGTAATAATAATTTTTTTTTGTTATTTGGTTGATAATGAATAAGTTGTTGATAAAAAATAAATAAGATGTAAATAAAGATTTATAAAATATGAAAATTGATTTGACATTTAAGTCCTCTAATTTAATAAAGGTGATGACATGTGATTTGACATGTGCGTCTCTTTTATATCAAAATGGATAAATTGAGTGGAATAATAAAATTTCATGGGGGACGTGGGATACTAATATCAACTTATCCTCACCTATTTTGACATAGTTATACTCCTTTCTTCTTCTTTTTCAAAGGATTTTTTAAAAGTAATAATATATAAATGTTTTATAAAAATCAAAATCCTACTGAGTGTGTTTAACATTTTTTTTATAAATGATAAATAAATAAAACTTAACCAAAAAGCAAGATCAATACTACCATCAGATACTCACTGTGTATAAAAGGAAAATGTTTTTTTTTTATTTTATTTTTTACACTAAGCGCTAGTACATTTATAACTCAAAGATTACAAATGGGTAGTACATTTATAACTCAAAGCCCATGTTTGGTTCGAGAATTAAATTATTCTGATGTTTATGATTATTCAAGTATAAATAAGGATAAAATGATTTTGTGTTTAGTTGTGTTTTGAATTATTCTCGTTGAAAAACGTAAGAATAAATTTTTTATTGTTTGGATAAAATGTGAATAAAGTATGAATAATAATTTATAAAAGGTAAAAAAATAATTATAGTTGATTTGACATGTGATTTATAAGAGGTGATGACAGTTGATTTGACAGTGGGCCCATTTATTCTTTGGGTGGAATAACCTAAAATAATTTAATCCCAGGGGTTGGTTAGAATCCCTATACTACTTTATACTAGTTTATTCAAGCATACATATACCATGTTATACCACTCATCCAAACACATTTTTTACTTTATTCTTACTTATTCACATATATACTCAGCTTATTACCCAACCAAACAGGGGCAAAGATTACAAATGGGTCGAAGCGGGGAACTGGGGGAGGGGTTTGGAAAGAAATGTTAAAGACTCCGTAGAAACTTTTTTTTAACTACCATCAGATTATAAAAGGAAAATGTTCAGACTAGTAAAGCCGGTTTATTAACTTTGGTGAAGAATGAGAATTCTTCCATTTTAGATTTTATAGAAATTTTTTTTTATCTAAAATGTTTAAAAATGAACACACGAGTAAAGGATTTTAAATGCAATTTTCCTAGGTGTTGTAACAGAATGAGAATAAATGTCAAATAGACCCTCAATCTTATTTCTAACCTTAAATACTATTTGTATTTTTTAAAATAACATTTTCATCTTATTTATAAAAGATAAAAGAAATATTTAAATAAATTGAATGAACTAATTTATAAAATATATAAAAAATATTTAATGAATATAATTAGTTATCAGTGTAGGTGGGGCGAGAGTGTAAAACAACCTAGGAAACGTTATAAAAAGAACACAGATTAAAATAGAATTTTTTTTCCAGCCCCAATTCAAATCTCATATATCTCGCTCCTTATACACACACTAAATCAGCATATACAATTTTTTACAATTTTCATATATGAATCCACACCATTTATTTATTAAAATATATATTTTATTTTTTTATAAAAACATATAAATCATTAAATGGAGTATATTATTTGGAAAAATCAAAATTCATATAGACTACGGGTCTGTATTGTGTGTGATATAAGCTTATTTGCTTTTAATAGTTACCAGGATAGATAACAATCCATATTGAATAAACAAATTTTTGTTTGGTGGCTGTTTTTAGGAAACATAAAAGTAATATTTTTGTTGTTTGATTTGTCTTGAATAAAGTGATAATAAGTGATGGATTAGTGATACATAAGAGTTTATGATTTTTTAAATGATATTCATACTCTTGAATAAGTACGAGAGATATATAACTAATTTAATAGATGTTAGAATGAGTATTTGAGAATAATTTCTTTTAAATGATAGAAAAAAAGATTTTTATCCAATGGGGTATAGGATAAACTCTGATATAAACAATTCCAATATTTCTTTACAATAATCATTAGACTTTATCCGAACATAACAATCACGATTTATCATGAAAAAACAAACAAGGAATCATGGTTAGTTCTCAATTAATTCTCCACCACAGACATTACGTAACATCATCCCTTGTAAATACCGATCCGCATTTTTGTCGGTAATTGGGGGCCCACATAATGGGCCGCGGCCACCCACCACTGATCGCAGCGACCGCATTCATTTCTCACAGATCCTCCATTGGCGATGGACTCTCAATTTCCGCGCCAAAAATCTCAATCTAATCTGAAACAAACAAACAAAAAGGCCGAAATCAAAATCTCCAAAAACCCTACTTTTCTCCCCCTTTTAGGAGCCACAGATTCGCCGAATCCCGAAAGCAACGGTCCAAATCCCTCAATCTTCCCCTCCTCAATAATGGTGTTCCCCGACAAACCCTAGAAAAGAAACCCTAACCCCTCCCCCCCCCTAAATCCATGGCGGTCGCTCCCCCCCCCCACTTCTTCTTCTTCACAACCATGCCCCCTCCGCCGCCCACCGCCGTCTCACCGACCCAGGACGACCTGAAACGGATGGCCGCCCACCGCGCCGTCGACTACGTGAAGTCCGGGATGGTCCTCGGCCTCGGCACCGGCTCGACCGCCGTCCACGCCATCAGACGGATCGGCGACCTCCTCCGCCGAGGGGAGCTCTCCAGCATCGTCGGGATCCCGACTTCGAAGCAGACGGAGGAGCAGGCGACGGAGGCCGGGATCCCCCTCTCCGACCTGGAGTGCCACCCGTCGGTCGACCTCGCCATCGACGGCGTTGATGAGGTCGACCCCCACATGAACCTCGTGAAGGGCAGGGGAGGGTCGCTGTTGCGGGAGAAGATGATCGAGGGGACCTGCGAGAGGTTTGTAGTGATCGTCGATGAATCAAAGCTCGTCGACTGTATCGGCGGGAGCCGCCTCGCCATGCCTGTTGAGGTCATCCCGTTCTGTTGCAATTACACGCTGGAGCGGCTTCAGAGGCTCTTCGTTGATTTGGGATGCACGGCGGAGCTCAGGATTGAGAAAGGGAAGCCCTTTGAGACGGACAATGGGAATTACATTGTGAATTTGTATTTTGAGAGGGATATCGGGGATCTGAACGATGCGAGCGATAGGATTCTTAGACTTCCCGGGGTCGTGGAGCACGGGATGTTCTTGGGGATGGCGACGACGCTGATCGTGGCGGGGAAGCTCGGGGTGACAGTGAAGGAGAAGTTGGAATTGGCGAGTTGAGGTAATTATGAATGAAAAAAGGGATTTTGAATATTTTGTTCTTGTTTTGGACTAGATTTTAAGCAAAGATTAGAAATTGTTGAAGTTGACCATAATTGACATCAAAGGGCAATTTCTGCAACTACGCATCCAACTGAAAAAATCATACACGAGACTGTCTATTCAATGGACTGCTAGGCTATAAAATCCAGTCTACCCTGTTATTTATAAATTTTGATTCATACTACTTGAACATAACAATGTCCAGTAAGAATGATGTTCTCCATAACCAAACTAAGCCCTGCTGAATGATCCATGATGTTCAACTTGAAATTATTCTTTGTCATGCAATTTAGTTTGGTTTCAGAGTATTGGAAAGGAAGTCCTTTATTCTGTCTATTTAACTTAAGCAAGAAACTGGTATATTAGTTAAGTTTTAATTGTCTTGTGATCATGAATTATTACTTGCTTAGGTTTGGTGAATATGGAACCAGTTTTTCCCTGAACATATTGATCATCCAATATTAAGGTGAGCCTTATTTTTCAATATTACACAAATTTTGTACTAGTTCATCTCTCCTGAGTGTTTTTTTTACGATTAAATGATGCTCTCATTCATGGACTACATGCATGATGAAGTAGTGTGGGGTACAACATGAATTTACAGTGTGATATAGGGCATATCGTACTTCCTATTGTGAGATTCAAACGATTATACCATAGTATGTCCTGATGGAATTATCATCTCATACCATCTATTGCATGGCTTTGCTGATATACAAATGTATGATCAGACCTTCATTTGTAGCATAGTAATAGTGGCCTTCCAACAAGTATGATATCTTCTACTTTTGAAGTATTCAGGTTTCAGAACCACCTAAAGCTTTTCTCATAAAAAATTTTTATTCTCACATCAGATGTTGAGCTGCCTAAGAAGCTTTTTATTTTTCTCCCCAGTGGTGTACAATATTGTGTATAGTTTGTGTCTGTATATGTATGGTCTATCTACTTATGCACTTATTTTGATTGATTAAAAGTAAACTTAAATACATGCATCCTGTAAACTTCTTTAATCCATGATGAAGTATATAACATTACAGATGCTCAAACAGATTAACTCTTCTTTGGAATGTCTACAATTCTCATGCATTAGCTTTCACCAGTTTCAAACATTTGTTCTAGTATGGTTGATAAGAGGGTTTGAGTGAAATATGTTTCACTATGGTTTAACACTGGCCAACTATAAGACAAAGTAAAAACTAATAGATCTTCTGAAAGCTGATTTTATAAATGCATAATTTTCTTTAAAAAAGGAGACTTTTACTGATATTTCATAGTGACCTTGGTGGTAGATGTAATTCACCAAAATCGAAATGCCGGTGCATTTGAATGTGTGACTGAAATGTTGAGATTTTAAAATTTAGCTTTTGAAAAATGTTGTTTTATTAACTTTCAATCGCAAGACATTTTGGCCTGAAGAAGGAAGATGTGGTTTGAAAAATGTGTTTATCTGTTTGGATATGTGTTGAATTTTTAGTTTTTCAAAGGTAGAATCTATCCAAACAAATATCCAAATGGAACCTAAATTTAAAATCAAATCACTAAACTTATATATTGAACAAAATTTATCTCAAGAATATATAAATTCAAACAAGCAAATAAATATGTTTTAAAAATGAACTTATATGAAATTTTTTAAAATTTCAGATTAATTTTATGGGCCAATTGCACCATTGTAGTACCCAATGTGGTGGGTACCTTGAATTGAATATCCTTGTATTAAAAAAGGTATTTGCACATATTTATGGAGGCAAATGATTGATAAGCCCAATTTTGTAGGCCCCTTGTAATCCCCGTGACATGGCATGGTTTGGAATATCAAATTTACCCCTTAAGTGAGTTTTTTCATTTTCATCGTAATTAATGGGACAACTATTATTGTTGCTTCTAGAATCACGCGTGGAGGGGGATTTAATTTGTTTTTTCCTTTCTTGAATTTCAGTTTTTGAATTGTGCATTCATTTATGTGGTAAAATTTGAAAGTTTTTTTTGTTGAGGATGTTCAGAATTGGATTTGTTCTTTAGATGACTATCTAAGTTTTTTTATCTAATAAAAAAATAACAACTGAATTCTTTTGGCTATCATTGAAATATCTACTGATTCAGGTGTGATGTCTGTTTATTGTATGTTTTTTCAATTATTTCAATTTGTTTTTCAAATTTTTATGTTAATTACGGTTTTTTATGTGAAATGTGGTTTTGAACATGGCATATCAGTTGTTTAACATTTGAATGTTAGTTACATATTTATACCCTTTCTGGACTTCTATGCGGTTTTATGTGATTTTGGCTATATTTTTGTGAATATAACTAACTTATTAAATGTTTCTGCAGACAAATGTAACTAACTTTAGAACAATATAATTATGAAACAAAGTTTCATTTCAAAATATGTACGACTCTTAATATGATCTTAGTATACCCTTTCTGGACTTCTATGCGGTTTTCTATGATTGTGGCTATATTTTTGTGAATATAACTAACTTATTAAATGTTTCTGCAGACAAATGTAACTAACTTTATAACAATATAATTGTGAAACAAAGTTTTATTTCAAAATATGAATGTCTTAATATGATCTTAGTGGAACTATGAGTCATATTATTCCATTTTAGTTTTTTATATTTATCTAATTTTTAGTAATTGCTAACAGTACATTAATTTTAATGATATTTTTTTGCATTTGAATGTAGGAAATACAGTGAACTTAGTTACATTTTCTGTGAAATGCAGTCTGCAGAAATATTTCATTGTTGAAGTTGAGCAACAATGTGTAGAAGCTATTGCGTCAAGTGTTGGAATAAAATTTGATACAGAAGAAGATGTAATTGTTTTATAACAATTTTGTTCGTAGACAAAGTTTTGACATTACAAAGATCCACAAGAAAAATCTATTGGCATGTAACCCAAATAGTTAGTTAGATTTGCTCTGTAGTTATTTTCAGTTTAGTCACATTTCAAAGGTAGTTACATTTTGCATAGCAGTAACATGAAATAAACTAAAAATACATATTAATTTTAAAAATTAATACAAAGAGATTTACATTAACATAACATAATTACTATGAATGATTCTTAGGTACTTTGTGCATATTAATAACAACAAAAAATATATAATCATAAAGAAACAAAGATCATGACATGCATACATGCAAAACTTAAGAAAGTTTATATTCCTTTAAAAGTTGGTTGCATTTATAAAGCATTTATATACACCAGTATTTACTTATGCGCAGTAACATTGAACAAATTGAAATACAAATTACTTAAATTTGATTGCATTCATCTGATTGTCAGTTACATTTTATTGCAAACAAGTACAGAAATTGGATATACATTTCAGTTATCTGTATAAAAAAAAAGTCAATTACTTTTTTTTATCCATTCAAAAAAAAAAGAAAAACATCATATTCATCTAAACATAAGATCATGAAAAATAACAGAAATGTTTTTTTAAAATTTTTTTTTTTTGAAATGAGGAGTAATAAATCATTTTTTTTTATAGAGTAGTGACGATGACAATAAATCATTTACATTTATAATTCACATTTTTTTTATTCATTCCAATTGAATTATTTATACTTTCATAATTAACATTTCTTTTTTAAAACACCATTATTAAAAAGTCTGTATTAATGAGGGGTACTTTAGTATTTAGCTTTTTTGCTCTTTTGTAAAAGTTAACAAGAGAGCCAATGACATTTTGACAACTCATAGGGCATGTAAGAGGAGTCTGTATGACAGTATGAGTCTGTATGATGATGCATGTGTAACAAAACTCATGGAAAATAATTGATAAGCCCCAATTTGTATGCCCCAAATGGGTTGAATTTCTGATTATACCCATAATTGTGATTTCTAACCTCTTAAACATAATTAATGCAGTTGGTTATTATTTTCTTCATTGGAACTGCGCGTGTTGAGCATTAAATAGCGTTTTTTTTTTCTTTTTTTTACTTTCTCACATTTGAATTTGAATTGTTCTTAATCATTTTTCATGGTTAATTTACAAAAAAAAAATTTCCTGAGACTAATGTGCGATTTACTATTATAATCCAAGTTATATTTACAAATGTAACTACCTTTGTAACATTAATTAATTATCATTGCAATTTTGTTGAATTTGTAGGAAATATTGGAGACTCAGTTACATGTTCCTTGGAAGACAGTCCGGAGAAGAATTTCATTGTTGATGTTGAACATCAATGTTCAGAAATAATTGTTTCAAGTGTTGGAATGATATTTGATTTAGAAGATGCAATTGTGCCAAGTGTTTTTTTATTTTTTTTTGTTAAACGTAGTTCTGAACATGATACATCAGTTGTTTAACTTTTTTAATGTCAGTTACATATGTATTCTTTTTTAGTCTTTTCTCTCTAGTTATTTTTTATTTGGCTACTTTTTTTATGAAAATGTAATTTACTTATTATATGTCTATGTAAATAATACTAGTTACATCGAGAAATGTAACTATCTGTTTAGAGCAACGTAATTCTGAAATAAATTGTCATTTGAAAATATCAACGACTATTAATATGATCAGTAGTGACACTATGAGTCTTATTATTCCATTTTTAGTTTTTATGTTGATCTGATTTATAGTGATTATAACAGTACATTAGTTTTATCCGATAACATTTGGCATTTCAATGTAAGAAATACAGTGAACTCAGTTACATTTTCTGTGGATGGCAGTGCGCATAAAGGTTTCATTGTTGAACTTGAGTAGCAACGTGTAGAAGCAATTGCTCCAAGTATTGTAATGACATTTGATACAAAAGAAGATGTGTGATTGTTTATTTACATTCAATATTATTAACATTTGTAAATGTTTTAGTTACATTCATTTGAATGACATTGTGTGATCTCTTCCTTTGAATGTCTGATATTTTGCAATTACAATTTTGAATAGTTAGATACAAATGAATACAAAACAATTTTCATTAACATAAAATAGTTACATAATACAAATGATAGGTACATTATGTATAACAGCAACAACAAAAAAAATGTAATGATTAAGGAAATATAAATCACAACGTACATATACACAAAACTAAATAAATGTACAGGATAAAGTGATTAAACAACTCAACACAGATAATTCTTTTCTAATAGTTACTTACATTTGCTCAAGAGTTAATCTCAATCAATTAGATTACAAATACAGTCACCTTCATCATAGTAGTAACAGTAAACAAACTAATAAAAAAAATTACATTGACCAATACATTGTCATAGTTAGTTACATTTGCTGATCACTTATATGCACCACCAACTACTTAAAGTTAGTTACATTTATTACACGTTGACATTGCCCATATCAACTATTAAGCAAAATAGAAATACATGTAACAAAATTCTTATTACAATAATTTTTTTGTCAGCTATATTTAAATAACAAACATAAACAAAAGTTAATCATACATTGC
The DNA here is from genome assembly GCA_030737845.1 of Acorus calamus. NCBI lineage: Eukaryota > Viridiplantae > Streptophyta > Magnoliopsida > Acorales > Acoraceae > Acorus > Acorus calamus. The sequence continues at coordinate 16,735,569 of CM060858.1, read as the reverse complement.
AATTTTCTCTATAAAAAAAATCATTTACATTTTGCATCAATTTGAATTAAACAAAAAAAAAATTTAATCATAGGATTTTCAAAAATGACAGACGTTTTCATAAATACTAAAAAAGGGTTGCATACCCATTTATTTGTTGTAGTTGAAACCTATGGAAGAACTCTCATACATTACAGTTTTCTCTATAAAAATATCAGTTATATTTTGCATCAATTCGAATTAAAAATAAAAAAACCCTAAAAAAAACATTTAATCATAAGATCTTAAAAAAGGATTGCATGCCCATTTTTTTTTGTAGTTGAAACATCTGAAAAAACTTTTTTGTTTTCAAATCGATTCTTGAAGGAAATATCAGGATTTGTTCGTCGTTTTAAACAAAATGGAGTTTTTTTTTTGCTCTGATTTTTTATTCAAATTTGATTTTCAAAACCCTAAATTAGTTTGAATGAGTGAGAGATAGTGGGAAACAAAACCAAAAAAAGGGGAAAATGCGAAACGAGTGATAGATTTTAATTAGGGGTAATAAGGTATTTAACTATTTTGCCCTTTTACAAAAAGGGCATCGACAACCAATTAAATTTTAACACATCAAGAGTAGGAGTGCTAAACGAGCCGAACGATGACCTGCTCAGGCTTGGCTCGTTTAGCAGTAGGCTCGGCTCGGGACCGAGCTTCATTTGATGTTCAAGCTCGGCTCGTTGGGCTCGTGAAAAGCTCGGTTAAAGCTCAGCTCGGCTTATTTGTTAAACAAGTCAAGCGGAAGCTCGAATCAAGGCTTGGCTCGGGCTCGTTTTGCTAAAAAAAACTCTTGTTTAGCATTTAAAAAGTCACATTTCACAAATCACAACACCTTATAAATGTGAAAATAACATAAGCTTGGGCTCAGGCTCAATTCGGGCTTGGCTCGTTTCTTTTTTTTCTATTAAGTAAACGAGCTCGTCCACGCTCGGGCTCGGCTCAGCTCGACTCGTTTACAAACCGAGCTTTAAAAATTGTTTAATCTCAGCTCGTTTATCTAATCGAACGAGCTTGAACGAGTTTTAACCGAGCCGATCCCGAGTTGCTCGGCTCGTTTACCAGCCCTAATCAAGGGGCCTGTGTAGTAAAGCTCAAAGCTCATTTATGGATCATTGACTTGATCATCCTTGACCCAATTGTAGTTCTTTTTAATCTCTCACGCATTTTTTAAAATATACTTTTATAAATAAAATAGATAATTGTATAGATTGAATGCATATATTTTTTATTTTTTTATATTATAAAATATATATCAATATAATAAAATATAGAAAAATTGATACAACTCTCTAGAAAGTTAACTAAATCGGTTTTAGTCCCTGTAAAATTGGAGAATCGTCACTGATCCTAATTTTATTAGAAAAATATCGTTTCAGTTCTTCTCGTCACTCCAACTAACCACTAACCAGGTATATGGTTAACTTTAAATACACATTAAAAGTTATCAGAATATCTTCATTCTTCTATTTTTGAAAAATTAATGTAGCCCCCTACAAATTTATAAAATTAAAAAAATGTTAAAATAAAACCGGTAAATCCCCTTAGGTCTCTATCTTATTAGACTATTTTTTTAGTCCCTACCGTAGTGGACACTAACAAGATCTTGGTTGATTTGACCATACAAGATAAATTACTGCAATACCCTTTTATATTTTACTTATAAATTACTGTAATACACTAACCAAATTTGTGGTTGACCTTAAAGGGATTTATTGATTTTACAAGGACTTTTTTTTTTCTTCTAAATTTGAGGGAGTTATATTGATTGAGTATAGGATAACAGAAGAATTTTTAAAAAAATGCAGGGGTATTTTTGTCATTAAAATGTCTAAATCATATTTTTTATATTTTATAAAAATTTATTTGAATATATTTATTGAATCAATTTAACTCAGTAATTAAATATGTTAACTATACATTTTTCTGGGGACCGTAAGAATTTTTCTATTGTATAGGGATTAAAATTGATTTAGCTCAGTTTTTTTTTTTTTTTTTTTTGGAGAGTTATGATGATTTTTTCATGTATTATATATTGATTAGATTAATAATTTTAAAATAAAATGTTAGTTAGGGACGTGACAATTTAAAAATATTATATATTGATTAGATTAATAATTTCAAATAAAATGTTAGTTAGGGACGTGACAATTTAAAAAAACTGAAAAAAAATGTTGCATGTGCCTTCACAATGTTTCTTTCATGTGATTTGCATGCACATGATATGGAACATTCACATGAGTACATGACTTTCTAAAGATGCTGCAGTTTGCATTATATTGCTTGATGTGACATAAGTAATAATACTATATTACATTATTATATGCTACAAAAATAAATAAAAAAGAGCAAGAAGCACACCTCACTGTCCTTCTCACAGTCTCACCATATCTTTATTTGTTGTGGTTGCGTGATGTGTTTATTTTTTTATATAATTTAATTAATGTGATCCCTTTGTAACCACTTTTGTTATATCTTGCCTTATGAGGCTCATGTGGGAAATGGGAATCCCTTGTCAATTGATTTGGACATGAATCTTCCAAAACATAATCTCCACCCACTATTGTATATATTATAACCAACTACGTGACTTAATGAAATTAGTTGATATGACGTGTGGCTTGGATTTTTTACATATGACAAATGGGTTGGAGATTATTTAGACCTGGAAATTTTTTAGACGGGGGCTTAAAAAAATTAAAACTGTTTTACAGTTTAAAACACAGTTCATCCATATTTTTATATTTTTCATATCCAATTAGGTATCATAAATGTATCAAATGTAAATTATAATGGAAGACATCTTTTAGTTGGGTTAACTAAATGACATGTCTTTTAGTTTTTTTTTTCCTTCTTTTAATCTCGTATTCAGACTCTCCAATCACTTTATTTATAATGGAAGTGTTGATGACATGATTCTGTCTTTTTTTTTTTCCAAAAAAGATAAAAAATAGAAATCCAAAACCACCCAATAAATCTCTCAACTACAAATGATGTATATGCTGTGTTTTTTTATCAAAATAAAATTAAATACCAAACTAAATTTTTGATTAAAAATGTCAAAATAGTTATTTTCACCCATTAATTATGCTGTTTTTAATTTAACATTATTTGAAAACACCATTGGGTACGTGGATATATCATTGAGAATGGATTTATTTATTTATTTCAGGTGTCAAAAAAATCACTTGACATGATACACTTATCAAAATAATTACTTTTGCAATTTTTAAAAGCAAAAATTCAGTTCAATATTTAATGTTTTTCACATATTTATTTTGAGAGAGAAAAAATTCTATCTGTTTTTTGAAGAATGATACTCTCGGGATTTGATTATTTGACCTCTTTTATAGAGATGAGAGATGATTGCCGACTTAATTAAGCAAGAAAAAAAAACTATGTTGACCTATGATCTTTCTCTTTGGGGCCATTTGGATGGGGGAATAAATGGTGGAATGGAGGGGGGGGGGGGAGGTTTAAAAGGGAATAAAGGTAAAAAAAATTGTTTGGGTGGGTGGTATAAAGGGGTATTAGCTATAGAGAATTATGTGAGAATAAACTAGTATTTATATTTCAAGTTTCCTATGTAATTGTGTTATTCCTCTACTGGTATAAGGGGACACACTTATCAAATTACATGTCATCACATTAAATCATCTGTCATCACCTTTTATACATCAACGGAGTTCACATGTCGAATTAACTTTTTACATCTTATTTACATTTTATTATTTATCAAACACTCCAACTTTTATTATTATATTTTTTTTAATGAGAATAACTAAAAACACAACTAAACTGAAAATCATTTATTCTATTGACAAAGTTAACAATTCTGAAATCCTAAAATAGCTCGTCTCTATTCAAATAGGTCCTTGACGACTCGGTCACTACCCCACTATCAATTATTATTTATTGATGAAATAAAATAATGTCACATTGATCACTCAAAAAAAAAAACTTTTAAAACTTTTGATTTTGATTTTTTTTATAAAAAAAACGATAGGCATACGCTCTTAATTTTATAAAAAGAAAGAGGTTGCCCAAAACTTTTGACCCTTGCCGAAGGTTTCAACAGACCAGATCTACTAAAGATTCCCGAAGTAGAAGAAAAGTAGGGACTACTTAAAAAATATGTTTTTTTTATGTGGTTTAGGTACCCCCACATATTATTTATTAGGAAATATAAGTCCCACTATTTTATTAAAATTATTTTTCAGTCCCCACAACTAATCATGGCTATATATCAATTTAGAATGGGGGGTCACTTATTTCATCTGATTTAAAATATAAAAAATGTTCGAAATTTTTGAAATTATTTGAGCAACTCAATCATTTCAAATTGAAAATCTATATCACATTTTAAAATGATATTAAACAAATATATGCTTAAAATTTTTAAAAATCAATTGCATAAATGAAAACAAAAATACAGTGATCCAAGATAACTGGACTCATTCACAAAATATAGTATTATAAAAAATGATAAAAAAAATCAATGTTTAAAAAATAGTTGAGTAATTGTATTTATACGGTTAGATTACAATGACATAATAAATATATTAATATCACTAAATAAATACAATTATATAAATATGAAATACATTAGAAATCTTTATATAATTATAAGTTTGTAATTTTATATTTTTTAATCTTTTATTTAATATCATAACATGATATTATATTATGTGAAGTCTACTCTTTTTATTAGATTTATTTTTTAATATATAATTTATTATAATATATGTGAATAAAGAACTAATCGATTTAATCAGTTCGTAGTGAGATTCAATCGTTTTATTGTTTTCTAATATTTTTGAGTTTTAATAAACCGGTGAATATTTAATCATTTCAACCACCGGGTCGAGTCGGTTTTAAAACATTGGATAAAATTATCATTCAATGGATTCAACAAAAATCAATTGGGGACTTTGATACACCTGATTTTTTTTAAACTCTCTTTTAATCATTTACATTTATTTGAAGATCATACAATAAACAAAAAAAAAGGAAAAATCCATATAACCCCCCAAAAACACTTATATAAATCCAAATAGCCCATTGACTTAAATTTTCATTAACAGATTAGAATTATTTTGTAAATATTCTGACTGGTTAACTATGGATGAAAACACAGTATATCAAAATTTGCCTATAATTTGTTAAAAATATGAAAAATGATGATTTTATTATTCCAATAGAATTTTATAATATATCCGGATGGGTACAATTATGATTTACATAAGGTTTTTTACATTTTTAATAAATTATATGAATTTTTAGTATACTATGTTTTCAGTAAGGATTAATCAAATGAAATATTCTTAGAATATTCATCATTTGTCAATGAAAGTTAACTCAAAGGTTTATTTGGATTTACACATGTGTTTTCAAGGAGTTATATGAACTTTAGGAAAAGTAAGGGGGTTATATGGATTTCAAAGAGTTTACAGGGGTGTTATTTGGATTGTTCCCAAAAACAATATCCACATAAATATATTTTATTTAGGATAAAGACATTCAAGTCCTCGAAAACATGGGTAATCTCATACAAGTCCTAATCAAAGTTAGGGCAGACATACAAGTCATTGAAAAGTCACAAAAACCCATATACATCATTGATTTCAACAAAAATTAATCATAATTCAACCTACCCTACTTAACTTTAACATATAACCATGAAATGATTAAATTATCCTCAAATTTTTAATCATTTTCAATCAATACCTCAATGGATATGAAGAAACATAAAGTCTTACAAGGATAATATAATATTTGCATGACTAATTTTTTTTAAAGATTATTTATGGAGACTATAATGCTACATAATTACATGGTGATAAAATATTCTGTCAAATTTGAATGAAATTTTAACCTGAAGACGATCCTTATGTTTTTGTGTGTTTTTAGAGACTCATTTATTGCCCCAACTTTTACAGACTCAAATAAGATTATTCTGTTTGTAGGACACGATGTCTTTAACCCATTTTATTTATATTTGTTAAACAAGCTAGATGTAACAGTTCCATTATAAAAAAAAATATCACTAAAAATATATCAAAACTTCACCTGAAAAAAAATCCATCAGCGGTCCTTTTCACACGAGATCCGCTTCATTTTCGTTCCATCCCCACCGTCCTTTTCACGTTCCCCGCGTTTTCCCCACCACCGACGTAAATATCACGAAATCAATGGGCACTTTCGGAAACCAAATAACACAAGCCGACAAGCGATCCCTTCGTCCCCGCCTTTTTTTCGCTCCTTCTCACCCCCCTTTTTTGTCTCTCGTCATGTGATCGTCTCTGCTCGCAATAAACGCAAATCACACTTTCATTTTTTGTTCTCTCTCTCTCTCTCTATAAAAGAGAAGCACAGACTTATTAGAGAGAGAAACCCTAACCCTAGATCACCCCCTCCACCGCCATGGATCGCTTCTGAGATCTCCCATCCCCGGCGGAGACATGAAGCCTTCTGCGGTGTTTGGAGTGATCGTTTCGTTGGTTTTCCTGTGTTCGGTCTCGGCGGATCCTCCGACTCTCGCGGGAGCTGCCGGAGCTTCTCTGAAACCCATTTTAGGTTTGGATCCGATTAAGTTTTTTTTTTTTTTTGTCTATTTTTAGAAAGAATGGCTTGGTGAGATTTAATGGTATTCAATTTGGAAATTTTTTTTTCTCTGGTTGCTTTTATTGGTATGAAAAAGTTCTCATTTTTAGGGGTTGTGTTGTTTTTTGTTCTATAGGGGGCGGAAATCTTGAGCCTTTGACAAAAGGTCTTCTGAAATTCTCGCCGGAGTTCAGTCCGGCTTATGCCCCGGCGCAAGATCCGAAAGTGTCTCTGGTTTTGGCGGCGGAGAGGACGAAGAGACCGGATATACTTTCTAAATTCCGGTGGTATGAGGAGGGGTGGAACATCACTAACAGACATTATTGGGCTGTAAGTTCTTCAAAATCATCTTCTTTTTATTGAAAAAGTTATTATCTTTTTGCATCAATTATGGAAGTGTTAAGTGTGTTGTTAGTTATGTAAATGTGAAGCATGTTATTGTATTTTTTTAGGAAGTGAGGGTCAATTTCATCTTGGGTTTTCAATGTTTGGCGGGTGATTCCTAGAATGATTTTCATGATAAGGAAACCGTTATCTAAATGATCATAATCATCATATTATTGGAGAAAGAGTGTTTGGAAATGTTTACGTGCAGTGGAATATTTGAGGGAATGGTTAAAGACTAATGGTCGTCTACTTCATTCTCTTTGGATTTCATGATTGCATGTGATTCTCACTTTCCTGGTTTCTCATCCTAGTTATCCCGTTGTTTCTTTTTGCACTTTTTGCTGTTTTAAGTCGTACATATGACGTGGCTTAAAAATTATGTAACAAGGTAATAAGATCATGGCATACAGAATTTTATATGGGTCTACCAATTTTTGCATATAATTGATTGAATTCTGTTCATTTAATGTCCATGAGTATGAATTGAAATTTGTTTGATAATATTTTGATTAGCGCCTTGCAGTCTGTTGGATTCACAGGTGCTCCGGGCTTCATCCTTGCAATCGTATGGCTTTTAACCTTTGGATTGGCTCTGGGATTGCGTCAGTGTTGCAAATGGAAGATTACCATAAAGGATAAGGAATATACCCTTTTGCAGAGGATTTGCCTTGCGCTGCTGCTTGTCTTCACATGTGCAGCATCGTAATACTCTCAACATTTTTTACTCAGATTTTTTTTTGGTGGCACTTCAGTAGCTGTATCTTTTTTAGTTTCCTTCTTTATTTATTAGTTCATGAAACTGCTTATTTCTTAGTTTCATCCATTTTGTTCTCCGTGTCATGGTCTTGCACCAGAATTCAATCTTTGGAGTTGTTAAAGGTTGCTTTTTGGAGATCCATTGCTGACTTTAACAGAATTTAACTTCATTTGGATGCAAGTCAACACAAAGCCCTGTTTGTGACATGGAGTGATGTTTATGTAGAATTACTAGAAACTTGAGTATGTGTTCTTATGAGAGTGAATGTGCATGTCAGTATAGTTTTTCCTATTTCTGTTCTTTCTACTTGATGAAGAAGGGATAAAGGAAGAAATTAAATTAAAAAAGAAATGAAGTAAGAAAATTACTTTTAGATAGTCAAATAAGGCTTTCTTTATTAATTGGTATTCCAAGTTAGCTTGGTGTCTCTTTCTACATGAGATGAGTACATCTACATTAAAGAACATTAAAAAAAATTCAAATGGAAGTATTAAGTAGTTTTTTCTTCCTTTTTTCAAAGGATCACAGAAGCTTTGGGTAGATAGATGCATGGTTTCTCAGACATGGGGATTAAACGTGGATAGTGATATTTTTAGCTTATTTCATCAGAAATGTACATACCAGTGAAGAATTAGATATTGTTATAAGGTGGTGCAACATCACAAATTATTTATCTAGAAAATTTGGTTGTGCATTTTTTTTCCACCAGCATTAGTTTATATATTTGCATAAATAGAAATGTACTTTCCTATAATAGTTTTTCGTGATGTGTTAATTACTGTAGTAAGTGTCAATGTATTTCTTATCCTGTATTCAAAGTTTTTTATGAACTATTCTCTATTTTTTCAGTTTTTCTGATATTCTCAAATCTTGTAACCTATTTCACCAGGACTGGGTGCATACTTCTTTCTGTAGGGCAGAATGAATTTCACAGTGAAGCATTGGGGACATTGAATTATGTTGTTAATCAGTCAGACTTCACAGTCCAGATCCTTAGAAATGTCACTGAATATCTGTCAATTGCGAAGACTATCAATGTGGACCAGGTTGACATACCACTTGATGCCAAGAATAAAATTGACAAGTTGAATGTGGAATTGAATGATGCAGCGAGTATGTTGTCAGAGAAGACAAATGATAATTCTAACAAAATAAAAAGTGTATTTGATGATGCGTAAGTCTTTCTTTGATGTCAGTTTTAGACTTGATTTGGTATTGTATAGGGATTTTTTTTTACTGGAACCTTTTGTTTTTTACAGGCGATGTGCACTAATTGTGGTGGCGGCTGTGATGCTTTTACTTGCCATAATTGGTTTTTGTATGTATTATGTACTCATATTTCCTTCCCACAACTCATCTCGCTTGCTTTGTTTCTTTGAAAAGATTGTAATGTTGCCATATGTTATTTGCAGTACTTTCTATCCTTGGACACCGGCATGCAATGTACATGTAAGTTCAATGATCGTCTTCCCCTGAGTTTTTGGGTTGAAGGTTCAAGAGTGACAATGTAAACTTTTTTCTGTCATTTCTTTGTTTTTATAATATCATAATTTGGTTGTTCAGATTTATATTCAGTGGATGGGTTCTTGTGGCAGTCACTTTCCTTCTCCTTGGAGCTTTCTTAATCCTCAACAGGTAAGGATTTCGTTCTCATTCAGCAACTTCATTGAATACACTGAATAAGTTACTGATGTTTTTCTCAAGTTCTTTCTAGATCACCATGAACTAAAGATGTCACTTCTAAGTAATTTAATTTATTCAAAAATATTGAATATTAAGGAAATGATTTGTTATACATGTTAAAAAGAATTTTAGAAGTTCCATTGATGTTACTTTTGAACACTGCCTTCAGCATGAAAAGTTTTTCATTAACTCACTTGGAGGAAAGAACAAGACATGCTATTCTTAGGTAATAGTTATTATTGAAGCAATCTATCATTGGGTTAAATATTTCAGAAAATTAATGGAGATGTGCATATAGGGATTGTGATCTTTCAAATCTTCATCATTCTTGAGTTCTCTTTTATTAGTTGTAGCATTTGTTCTTGTTACAAACTATAGTGTTTGTTCTTGTTACAAACTATCTCACTGTTGGTCAATTGGTAAGGCACGTGGAGATCCAATCTTCTGTTCTTGTTTCTGGTCATTTATGTGCCAGTGAATGTTTGTTGTATTCGAGGAAAGATTCAACTAGCAACTTGAACTCTTATTACTTATCAGTTTTCTGAAGTATTTGCTATTTGTTTTAGTGCTATTGCAGATACTTGCATTGCCATGGATGAGTGGGTGGAGAACCCCCAAGCTGAGACAGCTCTCAGCAACATTCTTCCATGTGTTAATGAACAAACTACGAACCAGACACTGCATCAAAGCAAACAAGTCATCTTTGAGCTTGTAAATGTTGTGAACACGGCTATATCAAACATTGCAAACACAGATTTCCTTGACAAAAGAAATCCTTATTACTACAATCAGTCTGGGCCTCCAATGCCGTCATTCTGTTCTCCAGTTGACTCTCAGCTTAATTTACAGGATTGCGAACCTCAAGAGGTTTCTTTTGCCAATGCTTCCACGGTATGTGTTGTTTTCACCACAACTCGAGAAAAAAAATCAATTTTTATCTTCCCCAGTAATATAGTTATTGTTGTTTCTGTTACACTGGTAATGTCATTCAGATCGTTGAAATTTTCCCTTGACCTTCAGACTTCTCTCTCTTTGTGTGTACATTTTTTCTGAATGAAAGTGATTTTGTCACTTTTCCTTAACTTTGTCTTGTTCATCTCAAAAGGTGATGCTTTCTTGCCCGCATAGGTGGGACAGTTATTTTCCCTTTGAGAATCCTTTCTTCCACTCATAATTTCACTTTATGAAATATTCAATATGAAAAACTTTCTTCTAGTAGATTTTACCCTTGTCCCGCAGATCGGAGTGAGGAGGAATGGGCAGTTCCATTTGGGACTTAGGTAGCAAAGTGTAGAATTGTTTCCGAGTGTTAGGTGCTCATTCTTCTGTTTAATTAGAATATTCTGGGATGTTTGATATATCTTTAGATATTCAGAGTTGAAGTTGCCTCATAATGTATATTAATTTTCTAGTGTTACCACCAAACATGTTGTAGGGTCATATGATATTCTGGTCTATGAAAAAATATATATCAATATCATATATTCATTTCATGCAATGTCATATCTCTATGCCTCCACAGGCATCAGATTTTTTTTTTTTTGATAAATCCTACTAGCTGAATGTTAGCCAACTCCACTAACTGCACGACCATCCCCAAATTTTATGACACTTAAGGCCCAGTAAACGGGGCCCACATAACTGAAATAACTCCACAAATAAGCTCCTCACACATCAGCCAGTCTGGATCTTTGTTAACATCTGATTATGAAAAGACAAACTATCCATTTATATAAGGGTCAAAGACGCCCTCCCCTGCAAACATCAGAAATCCCATGTAAGTTCTTGTAAACTTGGGGTCAGACATATAAGTCACTCAAGACAACTATAGTTAATGAATGTAGTCCTCTAGTCAAGCTTCTATCCAACTTAACTTTATATTTGTGGAATAATCTATCAACTTGGAATAGCAAAAGTCCCTGCAATTCTTAAAAGTGGTCAATTTGCCTTTGAACCCATTTCCGCTATTCTCATCCATTGTAAGCGTTGGGAATCCAATTGTTGTTCCCACACTGCCCCTCCACCTCTCCCCCCATCAATTGTTGCTCATTCGCCAATCGTATCAAAGACAAAGTGTTGAACCCAGATTTGATTAGGAAACCATGTATTCTTTTCCCTTTTCATATATCGGTCAAACTTAATCAATTTCAAAGGACACTTCCTAATGTAGCCAGTGTCGGACTCCAACTCTCTACAAAGACCATTCGATCAAAATTTTCAATTGCCTCATTCATTCTGTTGCAACATAAGCTCCATTCATTGCATCTCTTGTCACTTCATTCTTGATGCCATTATGTCAAAAATCCTCCTAGCATAGTTCAAGCATTCTTGCTTTCCATATATGATCAAGAGTACAATTCCCACAAGTGCACCATCTTCATTGGAAACCCTTCCTTACAGAGTACCTATGAATCCTCTTTCCATGGACAAAACCCTTCTTTTGTCCAACAGTGGAACTTTTGCTACAACAGTGGAAGAACTCAAACCCCTCATTTTGGGCTGTGGAGATGGATAGAGGGGGTGATTTTTTCTAAAGTAGGGGGAGTGTACAAATGCTATTTCATAATTAGGGTTAATATTATATATATCCAAGTACCCAAGTCCTTTTATTCCTGATGCCTCCAATATACTATTTTTTTAACTTTGCCTTGCGCTACCCTGTAAATGATCTTTAGTTACACATGCACAGCAGTAATCATTCCTGCAGCTATGCATATAAAATATAAACCTGACAAATCAACCCAATAAATGATACAGCATATGTAGATGAGGATTTCAATTTGAATAGAATATTTTGATTTTGCTGCGACCTTGATGAGGACAATGAATTGACTTGCAAGGCAAAAGTCCTAAAGTTAATGAAGTTGCCCATTTATGTGATCCGGTCTTGGCCATCACTTAGGCATTGCAAAAAGTTTCCTTTTGTGCTCTGATCTGCAGCACCTATAACATATTTTATCTGACCCATATAACTTTCCTGATTACGGAACTTCGTCCTGACATAGAAAGTTGCCTTTATGTACTCAGACATTGCTTCATGTGTTTTTTAATAAATAATTTCTCATGTGGTACAGTAGTTGGTTATGATCTTTGACTATGATTAGAGTGGGTTCACAGTCGTACATAGATTTCTTTATTGGAAAACAATAAATTTGTGGTGGAGTTCAACAATGTCACCAATTCCCTTGCCCATCCTATATAGTGCTCTGCCATTATGCTCCTGAATTTTTTATTAGTTAAAACTTAAAAAGCTAGCATAAAAAGCAAAGAAGTGACAATAATCTTATTAGAGAGAGCTTCTACCACTAATGTTATTTTAAAAATCCATTTCAAGTCATCATGAAACCAAATTTGCACTCCTTATATTGCTCATCATTGGATGCATCTGAATTGTTATATCAACTTGTTTGGAGCTTGTGCAAGTTGATCCTCATCATTATTTTTCTAATTAAACCTTGTTCTACCACTGTTCATGGTCTCAGGTATGGAGGAACTACACATGCATGGTTTCTGATTCTGGTATGTGCATCAGCCCTGGAAGGGTGACCCCAGATATCTACAACCAGCTGGTCTCCGCGGTGAACGCAAGCTATGCTCTCTACTACTATGCCCCATTCCTCCTCAGCCTCCAAAGCTGTGGTTTTGTCCGTGCCACCTTCAACTCCATCATCTCTCATTATTGCCCTCGGCTCGAGCATGACCTCGCGATGGTCAACGCGGGTCTGGCTCTCATCTCCACAGGTGTCCTGCTCTGTCTCGTTTTATGGATCCTCCACACAAACCGCCCCCAAAGGGAGGAAGTGTTTGTTAAGCCATCTATGGTAAATGAAGTAAATCCTTGTTAGCATATAGAAATTTTACATAGGGTTCTAGCCATGAAATCCACCCGGGTGGGGCGAAGCGCCATTTTTGCGAGGTGGTGTGGCTTCTAAGTTTTGCCTGTAAAAAAGTTGTACAACCTCATAATTATAAGGGGTTGTGCATTGTATACGAATTATGGTTCCTAATAAAATGCATCTGCTTTAGGTCCTCTCTATTAATATCTTCCTCTGGTGGTCCTGCATTCATTGTTCTCAGGTTATTGTAAATCCAAAAGAAAAGCATTGCTGGTTGTCTTAACTGAATGGCATGTATTAAAAAAGGGTGGCTGATACACTTTTGTAGATGTCACTTCATTTAATGCAGATTATGATATTCTACTATGTCAATATATAATCTATTACGACAAACATAAAAATGTATGCATTCGATTCACTATACCATGAAAAACATAAAATTTTTAAGTGAGTGACTATAGGTATGATTCTTACACTTTTGCAGATGTCACTTCATTTAATGCAATTTATGATATTTTACTTTATATAATCTATTACGACAAACATAAAAATGTATGCATTCGATTCACTATACCACGAAAAACATAAAAAATTTAAGTGAGTGACTATAGGTATGATTCCCTTTAAAACACTCCATTGGAAAGGATAGTCCCAAGATTTTGTATTTCATCAGAGAATCAGGTGGTGTGGAACTGAAATCCATTCTGAATTGGTGACTTCTGACCAAAGCAGAGCTGTTTTTTAAAGTTCTTCCCAACTGAGATGAGCAATGTTTGGGACATGTTCCATGGGGAAAGCCCCACCTTCTGGGGCCCAGGTTCACTGTGTGTCCCCTTCAGGGATGTCTAACAATATGATGATGCTCTCCATCATCTATCATCATTTGAATCTCATCCATCCAAACCGATGAAGGGTCATTCAGAGGTCTCTCTGATTGGGTGATTCTGAGGATGAAAGGCTTCTCAATCCCTGTAAAACTTAACCCTTTGTCATGGTTAGCGAATAGCTTATTCAGGTATAAAATAGTTATGAAGGGATAGATGATAAATAGATGATTTTTTATCTTTTGTGTTCATCTTATTAGTCTCTATTTATAATTTTAAATATACATATAAGTGGGAATCAATTATACATCTATCTTCCAAGGTATAGTTACCAGAGTTTATTCTAGCTTATATGAGCACACTATTACGGTTTTTTCATACTAAATGATATTTTCTTGCGAATAGCTTATCTAGATATGAAATAATTATGAATGGATAGATGAGAAATAGATGATCTTTTATCTTTTGTGTTTATTTTATTAGTTTGTATTTATTTTGAATATTTAAGTAGGAATTAATTAAATATATTTACAGGTATAATTACCAGAGTTTGTTTTAATTTATCCAAGCAATGTATTATAGTTCATTCATACTAGATAACATATTTTTAACGAACAGGGAAAAATTTACAGTTAAAAGACCTAGTTTGCAAGGAGCTTAGCTATTGCTATGAGGTAAAATTATTCAGAACAATTTATTCTGTTTGTTATAAAAAAAAATTAAATATTGTAAATAATAAAGTTGATTTTGAATATAAATGCGTATACTTTTCTTTTGAGAATTTTCTCTCTTTTTATTTTTGATTTTGATAAAAATGGTAGATTTTTATTCAATAAAATTTAGGATAATTTATTCTCATAATCTTAACCCCATGATTTGACACTTAGAAAATTTAAGCCTTTTTTATATAAAAAAATACAGGCAAGTGCACCCACTTGAACCACATTAGGCTGGTTAATAACAGACTATCCCAAACCCACCAGTTTTATTAATTTTAATTATTTTTTATGGTACGTAGATGACATGAGTGAGGGATTGGTTGGTCACCCACACCATCTACGATTGAAATTGTTAACAACCTTATGAACCTATTCACCAAGCATCAACAAACCATAATATATTGTGCTAATCTAAAAAAAACAGTTGTAGAAATAGGGGTTTGCCGACCAAAACCAAACAAATATGGGAACCCTAATTTTTTCATTTTTTCCCTCTATTTGGTCATCTTCATTGACTCACCATCTCCATGACCAAACTAACACATATTTTCAACACCCACATCATCAGGGTTCCTTTGTTGCTTTTCATATCAAGACCACTTGATCTTTCCTATTTTGGTACAGGTAGTATTTTTCATTTAATTTTTTTTACATTTTCCATGTGAAATGCCTCAATTCATAGACATGAAAATAACTTAAAAGATAAACTATTTGAGGGACCTAAAATTAGGATTATTAAACAATCTTCACATGTTGAATTTTTTTTCAAAAGTGTATGCATATTCTAACATACTTTATACAAAAATTGATTGTATATAAACTAATCAATTGCATATGTATTCTGGCGATATGACGCCACCTCTTTAAGGTTAGATCTTACCGTTTTCAGAATAATAAAAATAGATCAAAAGTTCAAAACCATACAAAGAACACATATTTACACGATTTAATAAAAATTTCTAAAAAAAAAACTGTACACGGTTGTCTCTCACAAATAAAAATCTCTTTTAGCCTTAATAAAAAAATAGACTAAATAAATAGGATAAAAATAAAAAATGCATAAAAAATGTCTATAAAATTTGAATCGGGCATCTCAGGTCTTTCCGAATTTATGTGAAATGCAAGAAATGAGATAACACGATAATGTATTAGTTGTTTTTTTTGGGAACAATAGACTATATAACTTTATAATAAGAGATTACAATAGTTTGAATCTTGCTTTAAAACAAGAGAAGAAAAAAAAGATCAAGATACCAAAAATAATACTCGTACAAAACACTTCTTTCTAACTAAAAGAAAGACGAAAACAAAGACTACGCTGAAAAGCGCTTGCCAGAAAAGTAAATAAAGAGAACTAAAATAAAGATAATGTATTGGTTGTTACATTGAAGAGTTTGTAGTGTGTCATAATCGATCCAATAATGTATATAAGTACCATTAAAAACATTTTAAAAAAAACACCCAACCAAGATCGTGGGGTGGTTTTAACGGTAGAAGTGGAATGATCACTGGTTTGTTTTTTTGGTTCGTGGTGAACGTGTAAATCCTAACATTAAAGCAATCAAAACCCATAATAAAAACATTAAAAAGAAAAAACCCCTCCTCTTATAATATTATTATTGAAAATTATATATGGAGACAAACTTTCTTTGCTTTGGTTCCTCTCTATAAACACCAATGCAAACACTCCATCTCTTGCTTCCTCTCAAAAACCCAAGCTTTGCAGGAACTTCTCTCTCTCTCACTCTCTTCTTTGTTTACTTCAAGGAACCAAAACCCATCAAGGAAGTCTCTCCTTCTTGTACATCTTTGAACAGATAATAAAGCTTGCCTACTTTGAAGTGGCTTTCTCTCATCTGGGTATCTCTCTTTCATTCTCTATATCAACTTTTTTTGCGTGTGCTTTGTTGGGGATTGTGTACTGGTTGGTACAGTTAGCCGCTTTTAATTCTCTGCTTTGTGGGTTCTTGTTTTTCTGGATTGAAAGGTGCTTAGGGATCTCTGTTTTGTTTTTCCTTTTTTTATGTTTCTGTTTTTTCTGTTATTGTTTCTTTTCCTTTTTTTGATAGTTGTGTTTGTTCTGATTGGCTTTTAAATTCTCTCTTCTTTATTGGGTTCCTTCCCTTTCTTTTTTTTGGGTCTTTTTAGTTGTTGGAGTTTTAGATTTGGAAGCAATTGTAAGTTCTATCCCCTTTTGGATTGTAGATTTGTTTGTTTGGTTTTTGCACCATCAAATTCAATTCTTCTCACAGTAGGTAGTTTTTTCTTCTTCTACAGTTTAATCTGTTTGATGTTTGGTTCTGTATTGTTTCCTTATTTTACTTATTGAATTTTGGTCACTCTTTGAACGTGTTATGGATATTTTCTTTGACCCTTCTATGAGTTGTTATATTTTCCATGTTGTTGTATTGATTCAAACTCTTTGAGGTTTCATATTCATGGTTCATAGGACTCTAATTGGAGAGAATGGGAGACCATTTTGTGCTGTTTGTTGATCGACTGATCACCGAATCAACACTGGAGGCTGCGATTGAGAGCCGAAAAGAGTTGCAGAAGACGCAGGGTTCGGCCTCGGTGGTTGAATCAACGGCTGATATTTCTTTTCTCAAGGCCAATATGGGAGATGGACCGTCCTCATCGTCTCACAAAACTGTCGAATGTCGGATATGCCAAGACGAGGACGAAGACTCTAGCATGGAGGCTCCCTGTTCTTGCTGTGGCAGCTTGAAAGTGAGTGAGATTTCTGCCTTGGTTTCTTGGTTTATATTTTAGTTTACCACATCCTTGATTGTGTTGAAGTATTTGATTTAAGTGTAGTGTCCGTTATGTCTTATGTCTCTCATTTAATTGAATTACTTATGGAGTTGTTGCAGGTGCTTTTTGCATGTTCTTCACCACTCACAATATAGAAGACCCTCAATGCCTTTCTTGTGTTGTATTAAATCTCATCATATTACACTCAAATGTTTTTCCCTGGGAGTGCAATCAATTCCTTTTAAGTTTTTATCATCACAGGGTACTATGGGACAGTTTATAAACCCTCCACTATCCAGACTTGATTGTGTGTTGTTTCATTTTTGCATCTTAAATTCAGTTTGGTTATCATGGAATGATCTAAAGATGGGAGAGTTTCACAAGGATTTCCTTCCTTTGTTTAATATATTATTACAATCACATAGATCTTCATTATTTCTTACAGTATGCTCATCGCAAATGCATCCAGCGCTGGTGTGATGAGAAGGGAGATACAACTTGTGAGATATGTCACCAGGTTATTATAGCTTTTACTCAAATGTGCAGTTTTGTTCCATCATTCATTTATATATTTATCCCTCCTTTGGACCTATCATAGTGCTATTTGCTATGGGTAGCTATGCCAATCTTTGCAAAAAAACATAAAAGTCATCTATTTGTTGTTTGATTCACATTGGATAAATTGAAGATAAGTGATGAATAAGATGTAGATAAATGTTTATAGCTTTTCAAATGACAATTTACCATTATGTTAGTTGTTTGTGTTTGAGAATGTGTGTGACAGATGATTCCAATATGTTTTGAGATTTGTTTCTGAGAGTTAGTTGAGATTTTTTTAAAATTTACATGAAATTGTGTTTTAACCTATTGACGTAAATAGACTATTACAGCTCTTCCTCCATTAGGATTATTATCAGAACTTATGCTATCTTATCCAAACATTATTGCTATCAGATTTCATTCTAACAAAACAAATAACTTTTGTGGGTTTATGGGCCTTAACTGGATGTATGATGCTTTGAGTTACCTTTGTTTTTATGATTGATTAATGAGTACTGCTGGCTCTTGTCTTTCACTCTACATTTTGTGGGATGCAGCAATTCAAGCCAGGTTATACAGCACCTCCCCAGCTATTCCATTATGGGGCGCATCCCTATGAATTTCAGGTATCTCAAATTATTCTTTGTATAACAATCTCATAGTCCATTTGAATCACGTTCTTTATTCCAGTTTTCCCTCTCTCTCTATCAGGGGAAACTGGGAAATCTCCAGACGCGATCTTCGCAACCCTCGAATCATAGCAATGGTTGCGACAGACCGCAGTCTTATAGACACCGCCGACTACGATGATTATTCAGTCCCAAGCACACGAAGCATTGTTTGCTGTCGTTCGGTTGCTGCAATAGTGAGTTCTTTCCATAATTTGGTGTTTCAATTATCCCCCCCTTTTTTTTTGATGTAAATGATAGGCATGCACCTTAAATTTTAGGGTTTTTTATTTTTAAGTCCCCATAAACTATAGATTTAGTGATCGATCCCTCATTTTTTCATATTTTGATTTTAATCCCAGATTTAAAGTATATGTTCCTTTTTAGTCTCTCACAGGGACTAAAAAAACCAAATAATTTAGAGATAGGTCTCTCATGGACTAAAAAAAACATATCTTTTAAATCTAGGGACTAAACCAAAATATGAAAAGTGAGGGATCGACCACTAAATACTATTGAGGGATCGATCACTAAATACTATAGTTTACGGGGACTTAAAAATAAAAAAAAAAACTTTATTGCAAAACTCAAAGCAAAACATACCCAAAAAGTAAAAAATGGTAGAGAAGGACTCTACCTTCAATTATCCCCACATGAATTGAATCTCATCTGATGTTTCTTTTCGCAGTTCACGGTTCTCTTGGTCTTACGCCATACGCTTCCAATGATGATCACTGGACCTGAGCAGGACCTCACATTATTAATTGTAAGGCCTTGTGGATCATGCAAAGCTTTTTGAAGCACTCTTTCTGAAACTCAATTATTGAATCCAAATCCAAATCTTGTGTTTTATTGAATTAGCCACTGCTGTTGAGAACTGTTGGATTTCTTTTGCCGATCTATGTAATGGCACGAGCAGTGATTGGGTTCCATCAACGGTGGCAGCGACAACAGGTATTTCAAGATCTTGTTTGCTTTTAATCCTTGGTTGTGACTAGCTGGGAAAGAATGAGCAGCTACAGTTCATATTTCAAGTCATCAAAGGCTTAATATTCTAATCTTTAAGGAATATATTGATTAATTTTGCCTAACCTGTGAATTGGTTGGAATTCTATTTTTCATTAGTATTTTTTCCCCTTATTCTACATCACAATGAAGTCTATGAACAAATTTCTAGGCATCAGCGCAGTTTTGGCGTGACATTGAAAGCTTAATCTCTTAAAAAATCAAACTGAATTTTGCATGTCAAAAATGATGATATCAATTGCATAAAACTAATCTTGATTTGATCCTTCTATGAGGGCATCTTTTCTTTCCCAGCTCATTGTAAATTATAAACCATTTGAAGTCCTAAACATAATGGGTTAGACCACTATTAGCGGTATAAACCATACAGACTTGACCATCAATGCCCACTAAACAGACCAAGTGGAGCTTTTTAACATTGAATTCGAACTTGCTGTCAGCAAGACTTGATGCAGGTCCCTCAAGAGGTGAAGGCATCATGTACCACTAGGCCATTGGCTTGTGAGCCCATTATTTGACACAATGACTAATTTGTCATAACAAGTGCATGTATTTCATGTCAACTACACACCCCCTTTTTGATATGGACAAGTCATGAATCATTAGTGTTCTAATCTCAGGGTAGGACTGAACACCTGCAGTTAAGGCCACAACACCTGCGGCCTCAGGCGCATCTCGCACGCGTGCAATGACAAAAAAATAAATTGGAGGAGCTCACAGAGGACCTGTTAGTGGTGGTACTAGATTGAAGTTTTAATAGAGTAACCAAAAAGAAAAAAGAAAGAAAGAAAAAAAATCAAATATATTGAAAAGAAATTGTTGGGGGGCTGAGATTAGTTGCTGGAATCCGCTCCTGATACAAAAGAAATGTTATATGTTCATCCATCATTCCATTGTATATAAACTTACAACACAGTGCTTCAAAGCATCATATTATATATATTTTTCAGTCTGCAAGTGATACAGTCCATACTCAAATGACGGGCCCATATCACTATGTTAATGAAGTTATTAGTGGCTTTCACCATTTCATTTATGGAGGAAAAAATCCTTGTTTTTTAAAATATCAAATTTCTAAGTTAACACCAAATCACACACATTTTGTTCAACTTGTGCATTTACTTCCACAAGTAGGGGTGAGAATGGAATGGAAACAAAAGGGAATGAGACTTCTGCAGTAATCGGATGCCACATCACCTAACGCAATAGATGAAATCTCTAATACAGTACATTCGGTACTATATTAGTGTAATCTATTACAAAAAATGTAAAAATGTGTGCATTCGTATCATTTGTGTATGTACGTCACTTTTTGTGAAAGTGTATAATTCACTAAACAAAAATATAATTTTCCGTGGGACCGGGGCAAACAAAAATATAAGGTCAGTCACAGAGGGTCCTTCCTATATCAAAAAAAAGAAGAAGAATATAATTTAAAAAAAAACTTGTTTCGTCTACAAGAGTGACTACATAATGATTATATGTAACATTTTCTGCCTAAAGATCCACATGCTTTAGGAATGCATTACCAGAATGGCTGGTGATTGAGCAGTTCATGGAAGGTTAAACTTCAGAAACTACAGAAACGACCAAAACACTAAATCATGATCAATCACTGAAACAAATATATAATGGCAGCACGATTGCATTTTTTGCAACACACCAGCTGCCATCTTTAAATTCTGCAAGATAAACTTTAATTGGAAGCAATGCAACAACTATAATTTCAAGGGGAAAAAAGTTATGAGATGTTGAATATTCCGTGTTCCAAGATCGCAAATTCAATAATCTCATGTATTTGTGTAAAATTAAATGAGCAATGTGTAAAAGGGGACTGCATGGAGAGTTGCTGCGGACCTGTTCATGAAGAAGAATAGTTGGCAGAGGCCATGGCTGGTTCATGTCTCTGACCTCAATTTCTGGGCTTCCTTTGTCTGTAATGGTCAAGAGAAAAATAAATAAATAAATCTCTCCAACAAAAGAGAAAACAATTATATAATTTATTGCTACAATTAAACATTCTTTAAAGAGGATGGATGGTGTAAGTACTTCCGATTCTTCTGTTGTGTCCGCCAAAAACAAGCCAAAGCACCAAAAGCACAACTGGCAACAGCAATGGCCAATGCAGCTCCGATTGGTACAGCAACTGCATTTGCTGAAGCAACCAAATCATCAATCATTGAATCCCCAACTCCATTGCCATGTCTAACTGTGTCCTTGAATGATAATGTGAGAGTCTTCCCATAATAGTTAACCAAGAAATTAAAAACTTCATCCATCTGCCAATTGATTTGAGTTGTGGCATTGCCTATCCTGTTCTGGGAGGATGACAAGATGGGCAAAGCTGCCTGGATGGCCATATCATTTTGGGAAATTTTGGATCACCGGTAGCTGAATCCTTTTCTTCTTTCATGAGCCTCTCATTAACCATGTTGTGCGTGCTCCACAACCAAAGAGCAAAATCGCGTCTGGAGTTCATCGGATCAGACACCCTTCAGGTGGATGTTCCAGCATTGAAATGTCAAATGTCAGTATTGAATCAGTGGTGAAAATATTTACAACTTAATAAATAATGGAAATATTGAGTAATGGAATTTGCTTTTTAGGAGAAATGAAAAGGTAGGAAAGTTTTGGAGACATTTTGCTTCAAAAATCCAGAAAAGTCAAGATAACTTTCTTATAAGATGAATGATTTATAAAAGGTACTCAAAATGAAAATTATGTGCTTCCTGCTTAAAAAGAAGATATAAAAGCTTAAGATAAAGAAAAGAAGAAAGGCTGGAGAAGCTTGAACAATTAGCAGTGAAGGATAGCTAAATAACAGAATCACTGCATCACCTTGAACACATCTCGTAAAAATGTCTCCGGCAATCATCACACACGAAGAAATTGTGAATGAAATCGCATATGACCGTAAAAGCTAGCTGGCTCTCTCCATCACTGACTCTCACAGACAGAGAATGCAATAGAACCCATAGACCACAGCTGCATTGACACAAGTAATTGGCTCTGATAAATAAATTACATTTTGCTGTATAAGCAGAGTTAATCTATAATTGATGCACATGCAAGTAAAACTCCAAATTGCTCCCAATACAACATTCTTCCCTCTCAACTATTTACTATATGGAGAATGTTACGTACAGCCCCAATTCCAGTCTATGAGTGTTTTAAATTTTAAAAAAATTATATAACTCATCTAATGATGTACATGTTTTTATAAAAAATGAAGCATGTACTCCAATGAATTGCATCGATTCATTTATAGAAAATGTATAAAAATTATCTCGAAGCATATGCCTCGTTAATTTGAGTATATGCTCTGTTAATTTTTTATCGACGCATATGAGATTGGAATTAGGGCTGAAAAAAAAACTGTGTAATAACACACTTACTATATATATGTTTGCTACAGTACAAGTTATGTCCTACCATAAAATAAAAAAATCATGTATACACCAAATTCCAGAGCTTTTCTGCAGTTTGGCTACTTCATATGATTATAAACACCAATATCCACTAGGCATCCGACTGATTATTATTTTTCACACCCCTACCAAATGTCGTGTCATCGCAAATACAATGCTGATGACTTGTTATTTTGTTGACAGGTTATGCTGCAATTATGTTATGCTTTTTGCTAGCCTCTGAGCATGGAATTCTTTGTCTACTGTCTACATGAAAATAGATATCAAATCAACTAAAATCATTTGAATATACTCAATGGATTCCATTTTCATATACCACAACCTTTTTATAAATTATAAATGTACACGTATGCTACATATCAATGCACGGTGGACCCATGTAATCTGCAAATTTAACAATACGACTTTTCAGATTTGATCAGTTATGCCTTATCTACATGCATCAGACATTCAAAAAGAATAGTACAACTTTGTGTTGGGATTCCTGAGTACATGATAAAATGTTTATTTACATGACTTTTTCTGTCATAAATCTGATGTTTACCACAGACCCAGTGTGCAGGCAAATGTATAAGGGGGGAAGGGGTATTTATCAATCACAGGGGAGTAATGTACTCTGCAGATATAACATCATGACTGTTCAGATTTCCAAATAAATTGTTTCCTGCATAAAAAATATTACAATGCTTTTGATGGAATTCACGAGTATGTGGAAAGGAAGTAGTGCACCATACCTTAATCCTCTTGTATCATCTCTGCTTCCACGACAGAAGATCTGCAAAATACAAACAGTACAGCTAAAAGCAATCACAAATGTCTCCAACTCGAAGGCATATAATATGCAACCTGTAATGTACAGGAATTGTAATAAACAGTTTTCGCAGTGTTAATAATTTACACTACACAGAATAAAAAGGTCTACAAAAAATCAACAAAGATATCGTCTAGTACAATTACTCCCTCTTTACAGCCACATGAAATATAATAGCTAATTAATTATACAAATTAAATCCAGAACATGTAGGTAAAGACTAATCAGTTTCATCTAGTAATATGTCATGCAGGATTCAAATTTGGATTTATTTATTTCACAGGATGACAAAATTTAAATCTAAGGTGTACCGGGAATATAAAATGGAACAAACACACTTCATTTAAAACTACACAAGGATCTGAAAGAAACACTGGAATCTCATTTATCATATCCAGAAAAGAAAAACACAGCTTTTCCATATTCTTAAATTGATGTCCACTAACCAGAATAAATGAAAATTTTAAGTTTTAAATCCCTGTCCCACTTCAAAATTCCAGAGAAATCATATGTGCTGGTTACAACATGAAGATATCAGCAAATTTATTACAGTGATCACTAACAAGTTATTAAATTGATTGTACTCAAACTTTTAATGTCATGCTGGTTCATCAAAATCTTCATTCACCCTTGTGGACAAATCAATTTGAAGCATCACCTTCATTTATTTCCAACAGCCTAAATATACGATGAGCAGGGCAGAACTCTCATCCTCCCAATTTCTATAATGGAATCCATGAAGCACTAGTTGACCTTCATTGTTCAAAGCAACTAATGGTAAGATGAGTGCTCTAATTTATTAAAAGAACATAACACTTTTGGCTTACATATTTATAGATAATAAGAATGGGAGTAGATATTATCTTTTCACATATAATAAACCAAAGAAAAAAGAAAACACTATCACACACTGAGAGGTCAATTCCCTATATGATAATCAACATATAAAGGAAATGATAGCTTGGTGGAAAGAACAAATTAGTCCTGCCAATTATCATTTATCATATTATATCTGCCCAACACTAGACTTCCTGTCTATAAATGAAAAAGGTTCTGAAGAAAGTTGAATCTGCAGGCTGGGGAGAATTCATCAATTTTGTAATCACTACAAGAACAAAGATCAACTTTACTGATCTCACTTTTTTTCTTCTTATAATATACAATATGATGGGTAAGATCTTAAGCCCCAATTTGCAGTCTCAGCTAGTCAGCAGCCCATTCACACAAAAATTACCATGATCCATGAACAACACAATGCTGTGCACTGAAATGCATTCAAGGTGAGAAAAAATATTTTAGCGATGGACCCACCCAATATCCACGGGGTACTTCCTTTCCACAGATCTGGAAACTCTTACGTGGATCCTTTTCATGTGAAATTGCAGCATCCTCTGAATTATCAGAAAGAGCACCTGAAGGCCAGAGTTCATCAAAATTCACAAGCATTTCTGCTGTCCCCATCCGACACCTAATACACGATCAATTGTAGATAATGAATGGTATGACCCTGATCTGTGTTGACTAAGACTGTATATGTACCTCTTAGAAGGATGGTGTGCTACCAATAGTTGTAAAAACTTAATGAGTGGTGCTCTGGTCTCTGATTTAATCATCTGCACATCAGGCAAAGAAGTGAAATTTCCAGCAAGGCAAAAATTATGAATAAAAAAATATGACTACCCAACGAACCGAGCTTTGGTTAAGTCAGTAAAGAGATCAAGGGATTAAATCCTAGGGAGCACCATTCTTTAAAAAAAAAAAACAATATGACTACCCACGTAGGTTGAAAGGAAACTCATCACCAAAAGAAAACCAAACAGAGGTGCAACTGCAGAGTATTCATAACAACCAAGTTAAATGAACTCTACCTTGTGATCCAGAATGATGTATAAAACATTAACAGTCGCTTCCTCAACGTCATATATAGCTCGGGCAACCTTTTACCAGACAGTGTGGCAGTATAATAATTAGAGACCTTGCATAGGTCAACCTATGAATAGCAATATAACCAAAACAATATTGGTTGATATAATGAAAAGACAAATCAATCGAAATTCCTGTGGAGCACCTGTCCAGCATCTGAGGCGTTGCTTTGGACTGTCTGTTCATTCTCATATTTCTCGTCATCAAAACTGAATGAGCTGTAAATAATAGTATTTTCAAATACTTATTCAAAATCACAATTCACTTGAATTAAATATCACGGCTTAAGATAAGAAACCAGATAGCCAATACAGATCATATAAACTGGAAATATTCTTTAACATGCCCGACACCAATCTTACATTCCAGTACTAAAAAATTAACAATCTGAACAGCTGAATACACAAACTAATATATTACTGATCACAGGCTTCACAAGATTTTTGACACTCGCTAATATAATGTTAATGCGTTGTCAGAACAAATCACTGTATTAATAATGTGTCACCTGTTACCGTAAGAGAGTATACTTGTATTCCTCAAATGTTCCGTATTGGCTCAATTGAAATAGATAGTATCATTTAAATGACAGTTAGTATCATTTAAATTGACAGTGCTTATGAAATCCATATTGGGAAATTTTGTATTGGTTTTTATTTGGAGACCTTGACCCTCAAGCCTTAGGCATTACTTTCCAAATCAATAGTCAACCATGATGGTGGAGGGAGGGTCTACACCAAGAAGCACGATGACCCAAGATATATGAGCAGAAAAATTGTCGCGCAATGATGAATTTTTGGTTTTTTTAGTTTTTATTGAAAAGATGTAGGCTATCGCCCTCATATTCATTAATAATAGAGAAAAAGCCCAAATGGGAACACATGCAAGCAAAACAAAAAAACATATAATGCTTGTTGCACCCTCCATAGAAGAGAATTCTACCTCAGGTGCAACCAAGCCAAACAATACAATACCAAGCTGACTACCTCAGGTGCGCAATGACGAATTCTGTGTTATTTATAATCCTAAAATCTAGTAAAAACATCTTCCTCCATTGCTACTGCATTGAAGCATGGTCTCGGTATTCCCATATGCATAGTTTGAAATGCGGCCGCACGTACCGGTACGTGCGGCCGCACATGCTGATGTGCGCCCCCGAACGCACGTTATACCCAATATGCGGCGCACGTTCGAATTCCGTTCAAATGGAATTCGAACGGTCTCTTACCGTTTGAATTCCGTTCGAACGGACTTCGAACGGTAAAAGGGTGTTCGAAGTTCAGTTCGAATGGACTTTGAACGGTAAAACCTACCTCTGAGTTCGAACTTCCGTTCGAACGGAATTCGAACGGTCTCTTACTGTTCGAAATCCGTTCGAACGCAATTCGAACGGTAAGAGACCGTTCGAATTTCGTTCGAACGGGGGTTCGAATAGTTACCTTACCCTATGTGCGACCGCATGTTTGGTACATGTGGCCGCATATGCCATGTGCGGACCCCACCGCACATGCGGTCCGCACATGGTTTTGAACTATGCCCATATGTATGTTGATAGTTCAAACATACATTAGTCAAAAACTGCTACATCGTTCTGTGGCAACTGGTAACAAGAAGAGGAAGCTAGGAAATCAAATTGCAGACAGCTAACTTTCAATTACTTTGGAATGTTGAACATGCAGATAACAATCAGAATATGTAACAAATATGGAACATGGTATTGAAGTTGTCAAATATAAATTCAAGGTTTTCAAACATTAACATACTGTTATTTTGGTGGGAATATACCAACTCCTGATAAGCTTTCAGATATATCAATTGTATGAAAATAACTTGCCTGCCCATTTTCTTGTTGATCCAATTCAGCAAGCGCTCAGCAGTCCTTCCATCTTCAATGGTCTGTATTTCACTATTCTCTTGTTTAGGAACCCATCTACCATATGCAAATTTGGAAGGAATCCCCCAAAACAGCATGGGATAATGTGAAACAGAGAATCTCTCACAGAGCTTTGTATTCATCTGTGCTGCCACATATTCAAATTGGATGACTAATCACCAAACTACAATTCTAAATGCATATGCATTGCATCATATTACAAGGACGAGTGGGAACAAACATTCCAAATAAGAAATTTGACATTCAAAAAAGCCGTCCGTGGGAAATAAATTTATGAATCAAGAATTCTAAATACCACCCAATATCTATATTTAAGCATTCAGCACCACACCTCATTTGCGCAATCTACTCTTGCCATAAATACATTCCCTGGATGTGTTGCATCAGGTCCGTTGAAGAGCCTTGCAACCTTTTCGTAGTGAGGCTGTATAATGTTTACCCAATAATGAATGGTCTGAATTTGTATATAAGTAATGAAGCACCAAGGCAGTTACTCCAACAGTGATAACTCAACATACCTTATAATTCCTACAAGCAGGGCACCTGCAAAACCCAGCAAACCACGCTAATAAAAAATTAAAATAAGTCATCACCAGAAACAACAGGCACACTAAAACAAAATGATAACTTCCCAGATAATCAAAATAAAGTGATTTCACTCTAAACACAATTAACTGTGTCGAATGAATGCAAAACTGATACACGGGCACAAGGTCCTTCTCTCTAAGAAATATTGATATATTTACATATTGAAACAACACTTCATAGTTTCCCCTAGCATTTCGCACCGTTGATGAGCAAAACTAAATCCGATTGCGCTATTCCTTCCCAATTTTCAGGCCCATTTTAAGTTTATCATGATAACAAACAAAAAAAAAGTACATAATTTATTGAACATAGAAGTTTTTAAGGAGCGGATGCGAACGAACCAGTGCGCGAAGAACTCGACGACGGCGAACGAGGCAGGGGACACCAACAGGACGGAATCGAAGTTCGAGCTGTTCAGCTCCACCGCCGCGTCGGGATGATCCTTTCCGCCGTCTCCCAGCGATCGGAGGATCGCGCGCCGGGATCCGACGGCGGAGGCGGCGCCTCCGGACGAGACGGCGGGGCTCAGGAGGAAGAGGAGGTGGAGGAGGAGGAGCATCGTCTCCAGTCGTCGGAGGCACTTCAATGGAGGAAGAACACGATGGATCCGATTAGAGTTTCGTTGTAAGGCCAAAGATTAGGGTTTCGAGGGTCTCCATCGGAAGAGAAGAAGTAACGAAAGTGTTCTGAAAACGTGAGCGTTGAAAGACCAACGTATATTTTGTGAGCGAGAGGGGGTTACAAGATGTGATCAGTGTCGGTGAGATTAGTTTTATTTTCACCCATCGTAATCGCTTGTCTGGGCCGTTGATGCCTTGCATTCACCGGCGTTGACAAAGTCTAGGGCTACAACTCAGGCGGAACCTGAATTTTAAACTACTCAACTCTAACCCGACCCAACTCAGTTTTCAACCCGAATTGAACTAATCCGAACTCAATCTGAAATTAAATAAATCAACTTGACCCAATCCGATTTTCTAACATGGTGTGTAAATTATATAAACCAACCCGACCCAACCTGTAAGATTAGTTAGGTTTATCTAAAATTTGGATTGTCTAGATTAAAAGTTACCGAATGAACGGTCATGATTTTTTTAACTATTAGTTTACGGGTTCGGGTTGGGTCGGGTTGTGAGTAAGACCAACCCGATTTGTAAGTTAATCCGAATTGACCAACCTGAACCCGAACCCGATTTGACCAACCCAACCCATGTAAAAATCGGGTTCAACCCGTCGGGTTCAGATTCAACCCAATCCAAATTGCAGCTCTAATATAGTCTGACTTGTTTGAAATTCTCATGGAGCTTCTGAGTTTGATGAGGTGGTATTATTTATTTATTTATATCTGTCATTTCCAATTGAACTGGATATGCTACCTCTATCTGTGTGTTCCGGTTTCACTTAATATTTTTTTTCAATTTTTATCGACATACGTCTTATGAATTAGAGTTCTAATATGCATCATCATTTTCTTCCAACTTGTATTTGTCCATTGAGGAAACGTACAGTCTGTTGCCTCATCAACTGCATCCTTATTTTCCACCAACTTATAATTGTTCAAGAAGATCATCACTAGTAATAAAAAAAAACTTATAAGTTCTCATTATCTTGTTCATTTAGTTGCATAATAAATTAAAAAAAGCAGAATAATTGGCAGGTGTACCCAATTGCAGCTAGACTCAAGCTGGAAAAGAAAAAAAACATGACCCCACCAATGCACTGCATGTCTCTTAACTAACCAAATGATACAATAGAATAGTTGTTGCTTTTGCTTAGGCTTTACTATTCAAGTGCTTGTCACTTGTACAAACCACCACAGTCTCCTCTATCATCTCTTAGTCATCCATTCATTATGATAATACAGTATACACAACAATAGCACAATGTATAAAAATGAATCTTTTTTAATTTTTTTTTAAATGTATTAATGTATCTTAATGTGTATCTTATTTTTTACTTAATTTTTTTATAATTGGTATGTATTTCAACGGACGAGTATATATTAAAAAAAATAATTGATGCAGATCGTGAATGAGACTGCACACATGATTGATTGACTGAACATATCATTTTTCTTTAAAAAAGAGAGTTAGCCCCTTCTTTGGATGTGTGATAATCCAAACAAGAGATGCATGTGTGAAAAAAAAGATTATGTACACATTGGGAATAAAATAATTTATCTGGTAATTTAAGATCATGAGCATGATGTACAATTTTATTGAAAGGTGTGTCTAAAAATTATATACACAAAAATAATTCTTCAAATATGTTTAGAAAATTATATATATAGATCACCAGTTTTCATGGTATGACAGATTTTGGCAGTGCAAAAATTGAAATTTCTCTACTATGGATCTAAACAAAATTGGGCATTCAGGCGCTTATGACGCATTTCATGCATTGATCTTGTTTGGATATGTAAATGGGCAACTTATGAGGTTCAACCACTGAACGTGAATTCAAATTTCTTTTTTCAAATGTTACATTTTCAAAGTTCATTGTGTTCTCTTCTGTTTGAGAATTTTGTCAAAACACTGTTTTTGAAAAGTTTGTCAGTTTGTTGAAATCTTTCAAACGGTAAAATTTAATGTTTGAAAAGCTTATAAAGGCTCCGTTTGGGAGCACATCGGATAAGTTCGCGGTGGGCTAAACACGGGGAAGACTCGCGGTGGAGGGAAGCAGTGTTTCATAGTGTCAGGTGCACCGACGGATCCCCCCCCCCCCCCCCCCCTCAACTCGACTCACCAGTATACACTGTACCTAATAAATATACAACCATGCAATATTATTGAGGTGATGGACCATGCACTTGGCCACTTGAATTACTTTTATTATAAACTTATTCAAGTATGAGGTTTAATCGGCATGTAAACTAAAAATCTATTAAAATATAGATGATGTATGTGTGCCTTGTTAATTTTTTTTTACATTTATTAAAAATATATTCATGTAACTCAAAATAGAGTGATATACATTTTTTATCAAATCATATATACATTTTATTAGATGATGTTTACAATTTTTTTAAAAATGAAAACGTGTGATCTGAGTTTTAGATTGTAAAACCAATTGAGTCTAACATTATTTAATTTGGTCTACTACTAGACCAGTTTCTGCTAGCGATACACGTATAAAAATTGTTTATTTACACAATGTATATACATTGAAGACATATAATTTGGTGTGTAATGGAATTGAAAAATGCTATGTTTATAGTGTTTTCAACCTGCTTATAACCCATACATATTTTAAGTTTTTTAAAGGTATATATATACATCAATAATTTTTTTTCCATAAAAAACAAAATACATACTCATTGAAATTGACTACATATATTTTTATGTTTTTCATTATAAAGTGTGTACAAAAATAGTGAAGCCTATACTACGTTAATTGATTTCATACACATAATGCGACAACCGCAAATTTGACTAATCTATATAAATTTTGAGATTAAGAGTCATGAATCTCTATCTTTTTTCTTTTGAAATTTTATTTTGAGAAAAATTCCATGATTTGTATAAATCATATATATTTATATTTTTATAATTATTAATTTTTATTTATTCTAAATATGTTGCCCTCCTCTCGGCCCCCTTGTTCTAATTATTGGCTCTACCCTTGGTCGGGTGGATGCGAGAAAAAAGGAGAAAATGAGATGAGATAAAAGCATTTTTAGGTTGTTGACGTGACCAACGCCGTCAAACAGAACCTAAACAATATTTTTTAAACGCTGGATTTGCAGAGGTAGATTTTTAAGCATCCGTTTTAATACAGAATAAGACTTATTCTTAGGTATACAGTTATTTCAGCATAAATGAGTATAAATAAGGATAAAATAATTTTGTGTTTGATTGTTTTTTGAATTATTTTTGTTGTGAAACATAATAATGATTTTTTTGTTATTAATTTTTTTTGTTTGGGTAAAATGTAAATAAAGTATAGATATAGATTTATAAAATGTGAAAAAATAATGATAATTGATTTGACAGATGATTCATTAAAGATGATGATAATTGATTTAACAGTGAACCTACATATTCTTTAGATAGAATAACATATAATAACTTTAATTCTATAAATTAATTGAAATCAATATATCATTTCATACCAATTTATTCAAACATAATTTATTCATAGATATTCCTTGCTTTCAAACAATTAAAAATATATATTCTGTTTTATTATCACTTAATCTCGCTGGGAGCGAAGGTGAGCAGTCGTGACTTTCTTTCTTTCCAAGGCAAAAATAAAAAATACATTGTTCAAATGCCTCGATTTACACCTCTCCTCGTTCGCCGAGGTGGTGAGTGTACCCGCCTTTGGGCGGTGTATCTGGGATTCGATCCCCGTCCGACCCCTTGAATAGGGTGTCATTGGCCCACTGGGCTACTACCAAAAAAAAAAAAAAAAAAAAAATTGCCTCGATTTAAATTGCTCTTGACGTCGTGATGCACCGAAACTTTGTCTGGTCAAATTACATAAACATCCTTGCTTCTCACTACATTGACAGTAACCTCCCTCCGAAAACCCTAGCCACTTCGACGGCTGATATAAAGGAATCCCACAATCGCGTCATCCAAGCCATTCAATTTTCTTATCCAACCACATTCAACATGACACGCACTGAAGGGCGTATATGTCATTTTACATCGTTGCCGACGTGTCACGCTATACCGCCGTGAGAGACGAAGCGGTGTCGTGCGACTCGCCGCCTCAGACCGCAAAGCGGTGTCCCGTTGTTAAACTCACTCGCGACAGTCAAAACGTTTAGAACCGTCCGATGGTCTCTTCTTTCGCATTAATCATCGGATCCTCTTATTTATTAATATCCTCCGCGAATGATCAGATACAGATATTTCGCGGAAGTTCGGAACAAACAAAGCGGGACATTTTCGTAATTAGAATAAATGTGGAGGGGTGTTTCAGGGATTCCATATGTTTCGGATGGGAGATATAAGGCCGACCCATTCATTTGCTTCGTTTTCATCCAATCCAAAGCGGCCGAAAAACCTAAGCGAGCGTTTCTTCCGATTTTCTTTTGTTTTTAAGGTAATCTCTCTCTCTCTCGATATGTGTATTTTTTTTGTTTATTCAGATTTGGTTGCGGTTGTTGTTCTTGATTTCGATCTTAATTGGTTCTTTGTAGATTTGTCTATGGTTTTTGATGCATCGGATGATTTTTGTTTGATGTCTTATATCCATCCTGTGGATCTGTTTTTTTTTTTATAGTTTTGTTTCTCTCGCGTTTTTATTTTCTTGGATGAAATTTGATCGATTTTGTTTTGGATGTTGATTTCAAGGGCGTCTAGTAATATAGATTATCTGATTTTAGGTTTTCCTTACTTTATTTTTGGATCTAATTGGATCTCGACTTTACAAAACACGATCTCGACTTTACAAAACACATGTTTTACGTTTGCTTAGGCGATATCAGCTTTTATATGACTAAAGATATCGTATTGAATTTGGTTGTACTTGGTTGATTTTAATTATTTCAATGGATGCTGAAACGGTGGTGTTATGTGAGTTATTAGAGAACTCCGGCATGCAAATCGTGGATGTTGAACTTATTGTAAGGGGCTGTTTTATATGTATGCTCACCTTTGATGGCTTTATCAGATAATAGTCTCTGGCTGGTTGATGTGGATTTTTTTGTTCTCCATATTAATTTGGTTAGAATGCTGGGGTGGGGTTGGGCTGACCGAATCAGCTGATTTAGTTGGTGAATGATGATGGAAAATCTTGATATTGCAGAAAAAAATACATGAGGCTAGTGATTTAATGTCTGTTCTCATGTAAGTCTTTCCTTGATACCGTTTTATTGATGGAATCTTGATACTGTTTTATAAGGATTAGATGGCGGGGAAACACAGTTTTCAGGGTGGTTGGATTAGGTGATGTTTTATTGATGGAATTGTGGCTTATAATTTATACATCAGATGCATGGACACAGGTTATTGATGTATGTTTCTTTGGGAATAGCCATGGAAAAGATATGGATTTTATTGTAGAAGATGTTGTGGACATGCTTATGTGCTTTGAAACTATATGCCTTTTACCTGTGGTTAGAGTACAAGTTTTTTTTTTTTTGAAAAAGGTAGACATTGCTACCAGCACTTTTATAGATAAAAGGTGGTTACAACTCTGAGCTGGGGGTGAGGGGAATTAGAGTAATAAAGAACAAGAACATAAAGCTTGACTCGTGTCCCTCCTCTCGGCCCCAGTAAATGGGATATGTACTAGGTCCGAGGGCAGTCACTAGCTAGCCCAAATATAAAAGAACCCCTCGCTATTACTCTGTAATAATTATCCTCCCTCCAGTAAAGGTAACACCTTGAACCCCTACTATTCCCCTCCCCCATTGTGAGATCAACGACGCCGTTGACTCCCACAAATTCTCCACGTACACTCGGGAGCCTTTGAAGATGGCCTCATTTCTAGCCCGCCATATCGACCATGCCCCCGCCACGATGATCAAACGGAGAACGTTGTTGGCCGCCTTTGAGGCTGTTGCGGACGTAAGAGAGTCCCTCGCTACCCACAACTCATCAACAGAGCTTGCATGCATGCACAACGACGTCTCTTGTTCCACGATCTGCCAAAAATCTTTCACCACCCTGCATGCGCAAAACAGATGCACCACTGTCTCCGGGTCTGCTCCGCACAGTGCACAAGTGACCGACTCCGCTGGGCACCATTTAGCCCGATAGACCTTTGTAAGCAGCCTCTCCTTCGCCAGTAGCCACCAGAACACCTTAATTTTTAATGGTGACTTGATTTTCCACATGCCCGTGAGCCGCTCCCCCGATCTAGCATTCCCCTCTGGCATGCCTCGCCACTGCCTATAGCAGTCCTTCACCGTGAAGCCATGCGCGTCGTTCGAGACCCAACACAGCACGTCCGGATCAGGGCCAAACACCCCCACCCATGATGCTAACCTCTCCGAAAGCACTGCGAATTGACTCGCCTCCGAATCCGTCAAGCGGTTGCGACGCAGCTGCACTTGCCACCCCCGCGCCTCCCCCTCATCGCCCCACAAATCGCGGACCGACCCCTCACCCCGGGCAGCAATGGCGAAAATTTCTGGGACTTCCTCTCGAAGGGGAACCGGGCTACACCATCGATCCTGCCAGAAATGGACCCGTCTCCCATTCCTGACCTTCCACTTCAACGATTGCGCAAACTCCGCTGTAAGGCTGAACATCCCCTTGCACAGCGCAGACATTCTATTTGAGACAGACGGCCATCGACCTTCCCCTATCCCCCCTCCACCATATCGATCCACACATATTTGCACCCACGGTTTCCTTTCCTCATTCAACCATCTCCATAACCATCTAGCCAACAATGCCTTATTCATGGTTTTAAGGTCCAGGACTCCAAGCCCCCCATCCCGCTTGCTACGGCAAACCGATCCCCAATCCACGAGGTGAGGCCTCCTTGGACTCGTCGCGCCCCCCTGCCAGAAGAAACGCCTTCGTATCACCTCCAGCTTCTCCACTACTCCTACAGGAACGCGGAACACCGAGAGATAGAATAGTGGCAAATTGGATAGCACTGACTGGAGAAGAATTAGCTTTCCGCCAGTGCTTAACAGTCTACCCTTCCACCCGGCCAGTCGATGCTGCATGCGCTCAATCAACGGTGTCCAGTCCCCTTTCGTGAGCCTGTTCTTCACCAGCGGCAACCCCAGCAGTCTCGACGGCAAGGCATGTAGCTCACATCCCACCACCCTGGCCAACCGTTCAGCTAAGTCTTGTGGAGTGTGCACCGTAAATAACGAACATTTATTCCAATTTAAGCTAAGTCCAGAAACTAGCTCAAAGCACTTAGTGATGAACCTTGCCCCCTGTGCCGCAGCTACCGTAGCCTCGCATAGCATCAACGTGTCGTCGGCATACTGTACCAATGATACAGCACGCCCTCCTGGTGAGGCCACCAGCCCACCAAACCACCCGTCCACCCTTGCCGCTTTACACATGCGACTTAGAACGTTAGCTGTGATCACAAAGAGAATTGGGGACAAGGGATCTCCCTGCCGAAGCCCTCGATTCAACGGAAAGAACCCACACGACGAGCCATTAAGACCAACCGACCCGTGCGCCGTGTCTGTACATTGCTTCACCATCCTTATCCAGTGTTCACCAAAACCATGCTGCCCCAACACCTCAAAAAGGAAATCCCGATTGACTGTGTCATAAGCTCTCGCAAAATCTAGTTTGAGAACCATACCACTTCTCTTATCCTTATATAGAGACGAGATAATTTCCTGTGCAACAATGAAACCTTCTTGAAGCATGCGGCCCGGGAGGAACGCGGACTGTGAATCCTCTATCACGTTAGCACACGGTCCTTTCATGCGAGCTGCTAACACCTTGGAAATGATCATAAAGCACGAATTCACCAAACATATGGGCCGATAATCATCGACCATTTGTGCCCCGTCCTTCTTCGGGACTAGCGTGAAAACTGATTTATTTAAACACCCCACCCCCTGCACTCCGTTAAATAAGTCCGCAAAGATTTGCATGATGTCCGCGCGCAGAATAGGCCAAAATGCTTGATAGAACCGCATGTTGAACCCATCCGGTCCTGGGGCCTTGTCCCCCTCCGTAGCAAATATAGCACTCCGCACCTCCATCTCGCTGAAAGGGGCATTCAGAGACCCCAACTCATCCTCTGTTACCTTTGGTAGCTCCTCGTCCCTCCACGCTGGCCGCCACCCACGGTATTTGCTGAATCTCCTCTTAAAGTGGCGAACTAACTGAGCTTGCATGTCAGACGTCGAGGTCCAAGTAGATCCGTCGATTTGTATGGAGCTAATGTGGTTTA
The DNA here is from genome assembly GCA_030737845.1 of Acorus calamus. Lineage (NCBI taxonomy): Eukaryota > Viridiplantae > Streptophyta > Magnoliopsida > Acorales > Acoraceae > Acorus > Acorus calamus. The sequence continues at coordinate 16,698,278 of CM060858.1, read as the reverse complement.
CGCGCCTCCGCTGACTCGCCATTTTATGGAAAAAACTAGTATTATTGTCTCCCGCCTTGAGCCACAGAGCCTTCGATTTTTGCCTCCATTCCACCTCCTCCATCTTCAATATGTCCGCCAAGTTTAATCTAGCAGTGGCCCGCCCCCCCCGCTCCAGATCAGTCAGCGCGCGTCCCTCCTCTATCACGTCCACCTCTTGAATGAGGTGTGAGAGGCACCGCTTCTTGTCCTCTCTCGCACTCCTTGCGCCACGGCACCACATCTTTAGCCTCGCCTTAAGACGCCGAAGCTTGTGCGCTAGTCTCTTGGCCCCCTGAAGGCCACCTGCATCTGCCTCCCACGACTCCCGCACCACCTGATCGAATCCCTCTACCTGCAACCACCATGATTCAAACTGGAAATGGGGGCGACTCACCACCGCGTTGTTTCCTTCCACCAGTAGCGGAATATGATCAGAGACCGTTCGTGGTAGCCCCTTCACTGAGCAGTATGGGTTGGCCGACTCCCACCCTTCATCGATGAGCACCCTGTCCAGCTTCGCCAGCGATGGAGGATCTCTCATATTGCTCCACGTGTATGCATGGTTAGCAATTGGGATGTCGAGTAGTCCTTCCTCGTCGATCCATCCTGAAAACTGTGCCATAGCTGTAGTGATCCCTCCCTCTCTGTTTCGGTCTCTTTCAAACCGTGTCACGTTGAAGTCACCCATAACTGCCCATGGGGCTGCCCAGTCAGCGCGAATTTCAGCTAATTCCGCCCATAATACATCCCGCAGGACATCCTCATGTGGCCCATAGACGCTTGAGCAGATCCACCGCCATCCTGTATGACGGTTTTCCAACATTACCGACAGGGAGAATTGCCCAACCGCTTGTGCGCACTCCCGCCACAAACGCCTGTCCCAGCAAATCAGAATCCCCCCAGCCGCCCCTGTTGACGCCTTGAAAGCCCACTCCTCTAACACTCCCCCTCCAAGCTCCCTCATCACCGCTGGAGTAATCTCCTCCATCTTTGTTTCTTGAATGCAACAAACATCCAACTTATACTCCGTCACGATATCCCTCACTGCCTTCCGCTTCATAGGGTCATTGAGACCCCGGATGTTCCAAGAGAGGCAACTAAACATAATCACACCAAACATACCACCCTCCGCACCTACCTCACACATCACCCTGTGGCCACTACCTCCCCTTCCCATCCTCCGTCGCGGATCGTTCCGATGGAGCTCTCGCCTCCAGCGATTTTGTGACACCGTCCTCCCTCGGGGGGGCTCCCTCCAGTTCAGAAAATGCTCCACAAGGCCCAAAAGAGCCTCGAACAAAACGCACAAAACATGCAGGATCCGTCGGCGTTTCCATGCGAACCCCCACTACGTACGCCCGACTATTTGTAACTTCCATCGGGCCCACTCCTCCTGTTGGGCGTAGCGGAACCGAGCGAGTCGCATTCACACTCGTACCCCCTATCAAAGGAAGGGACGGACCTCCCTGATCCACTTCAAAGCTACCTGGCCGCGTCGGTCCGGCCCCCAGTAGCGAAGGTTGTAAACTTCCGAACTGTGGTCCCCCAAAACCTGGGCATGTATTGACCCCTCATAGATGGGCCGATATAGGTCCCTTCCAGTTCTTGGGTCCTTGCCATACCATGTCCAAGCCCACTCTGGGCCCACCGAACTAGGCCCAAACGGTATCGACCCCCAAGATCCGGAAGTCGACCCGTCTACGCCTACCTGCTCTGCCTGTGCCATCTGTACCACCATCTGCGCCTCCCCTGGTTTGAAAACAAGGGAGTCCACACTCACTGGGACTGACGAGACCCCCTGTCCCTTCCTTGCGCTTTCGGCGGACTGAGCTTCACCGTCTCCACTGCTCGATGGTATCACCTTTTTCCCTCGGTCTACGAGCCGACCGGTATTACACGACTCTAGGGATGGCGGTTTACTGCACTCTGGAAAGTCAGTCACCTTTCTTTCCACTTCGCGCCGAGGTTGACCCGAAGCCGGCTTGGATGTGACTTTACGACAAGTCTCCGTACGGTCCTCTGCATTTCGCCTACTCCGTGTAGCGCCACCTTCTTCCTCCGCCCCTCTCGTCGCCGTCCCACCGGACGACCCCACGGGCCTCCACACCTTTCCCCTCGCCCGAGCAGCAGTATTCTGTGTCACCGGTTTCGCCCCTTCCACCACCACTGAAACCAAGAAAGCCTCCGCTCCCCGTTCGACCACCACTGCGGTCGGGATACAAGGACGCCTTGCCGCATAGAGAACCACCGTCAACTCCAGCAGACCCCTAGCACCTATGGACACCTCTTCCCTCTCAACCACCTCACCATATTTCTCGAGGATGGCCGAAAGGAAGTCCTCCCCCTGCCAATGTAAGGGAAGTCCAACCACTCGAACCAGCCACGCCTCCCGTGGTACCGGCACGGCTCCGAACCTAGATGACCACTCCACCATGGACAGTCGCCCTCCTCTACTGTGAAGCTGGCCACACCGCGCCATAGTCTCGCGCAAGGATCTACCTTCCACCCAAATGAGAAACACTCCTCCGTGGATCTCCTGCTCCAGTTTCCACCCCTGACTCCCCCATTTCTCTTGAACAGCCGCTTGGACATCCGGCCATTTAGGGGCCCATCCACACCCTTCAATCAAGATGCAGCATCGAAGCCGAGCCTCCGTCTTCCTCGAGATGGTCCCTGCCAAACGGATGACCGGCACCGCCTCCTGGGTAGGACCCCTCACCCCCGCTCGAGTGCTCCTCCTCGGGCAAGAGACCGCCTTGTGACCCGTTCCCTTGCATAGCCGGCACAGCACCGGCTCCCTGCATTCGTTTTTCCAATGCCCTTGACTGAAACACCGGAAACACCGGGACTGAGAGCCCGCTCCTCTGTTCGCACCGTGACTCGAACCTCTCCCTGAGTGTGCACCTCCGCTTCTTCGCCTCTTCCGGACTCGCCAACCCTCCTCAGTCGAGCTAGCCTCAGACCACCTCCCCATCTTCTAGGAAAAGGACTAGAGTACAAGTTGTTAGATGGTTATGGATTTTATTGTAGAATATGTTATGGATGTACTTATGTGCTTTGAGTATATATGCCCTTTACCAGTATTTACAGTGTACGAGTTAATTTTATATGTGCTAGTTTTTTTTAAAGGATTTTGGTGCCTAAACTGAAGGGTGAAATCCAAATAGATTGATGTTCATGTCAGAATTGCAAATTTTTGTAATAGCATTCTGTTATTTTATATTTCAGGGCAACTTGGATTGGGAGCTTTTTTTTTTTAAAGAAAGATTGGAGTTTCATTGATGGAAAATGTATCTTGGACAAAATTGGAGATGAGAGATATCCTTAAATAAAAAAACCAAAAAAATTAAATAAAAGACAATATGACAAAGGCTCCAGCAAAAAGTTACCTACTCCAGGGAACCTTATACCCACACTATATATACCTGGACAGGATGTGTGGTATTCAAGGAGGCTTACACTCTAGGGTAGCAACCTCCATTGCAATCCCTAGATATGAAGTTATTTCGTCGAGGCTACCCATAAATTTGCAAGCTGGAAATTAGGTTTTTAATTTTCACCATTGGAGTACGAAGTTTTTTTTTTTCAGGGTATGGAAGGCATTAATATTTGTAATTTTAGTAGCATCTAGCCCAGTATTGAGCGATAGGTGGGTGATTGATGAATTTTTTGTTTCGCCTTATAGGAATTAGGAAGTTTTGTTTATGTAAAGTGAATATATTTGGAGTTCGGGCCTACAAGTTTTAGTGCTAGCTGATTTTCTCTCTCTTTAATCAGGCTTAGCTGCATATCCTCTTTTCATGCTTGATTAGATATGTTTAGAAGGGTTTGTTTCTTCTGATGTTGCTTTTTGTGTATTTGTGCATGAAATTTCTTGTTGATTTATGTACATTCTTATGTTTTCGTGTCCCATTTAGCTTCATTTGTATGTTAATTTCTCTTGTTTAATTTCTTGTTCTTGTTGACATCATATTTTCAAATGGGGTTCTTAATAGGCTTGCATAAATGCTCTGCTATGGATGTTATTCTTTAAACTCATGGACACTAGCTAGTTTTTAGATTTAACTAACTGTGAATTTGTGGTTGATTCAGTATATAAATTTATTGTATGTATATAAAGCAGTCCGAATTGTTTGCTACTACCTTGATTTTGTCCCCTTTTATGGTATGCTCGCCTGCAAGTACATTCACATGGTCAATGCACAAAGTGATAGGTCAATAGGGTAAAAGTAAACATGCTTTCTATTTTGATATCTGACTGGAGGTTTTTAACATTTACTTGCAATTTAACTGCCGATAATTTTGCTGTGCAAATTTTCCATTGTAGTCATCCTAACTTCATGTTCTTTATTTTCAGAAAATTTGTGGTTCAATTTGCGCTTTGTGTACTGCCAAAGTGGAGGGCCTCAAGTTCGAATCATCTTTTATGTCTGAACAAATCACTCTCTTTCTGGGATCAGTTGGCTTGCTCGGTGAGTACTGTCCTACATCAAGGAAAAAGTATTGGCAGTTCTCAGAGAGCATTGGCTGTATGCATATCGATCCATCTCAGGATTCTACGCAGTTTCAGGGTTGCAACTCGATTCAACCTTTTCTCATTGTGAGAAATCACAGTTTTTCTGAAGAAGGAAATATATCCTTGTTTGACTCTCCCAAATCCTCTCAGACACCCAGTATCCGTTGCTTTTGATATCAGTTCTTTAGTTGTGACTCTCTCAAAGCGTTTATAGTAAACATGGCTCTTCAGAACATAGGTGCTGCGAACAGCGATGATGCTTTTTATAGGTACAAGATGCCTAAGATGATCACCAAAATTGAGGGTCGTGGAAATGGGATCAAGACCAAGATTGTGAACATGGTGGACATTGCAAAGGCCCTCGCCCGTCCCGCCTCCTACACCACCAAATACTTTGGCTGTGAGCTCGGGGCCCAGTCCAAGTTCGATGAGAAGACAGGGCTCTCCCATGTCAACGGTGCCCACGACACTGCGAAGCTGGCGGGTCTCCTTGAGAACTTCATCAAGAAGTACGTGCAGTGTTATGGGTGTGGGAATCCTGAGACGGAGATCAACATCACCAAGTCTCAGATGATCACCATGAAGTGCGCCGCTTGCGGGTACCTGTCAGATGTGGACATGAGGGACAAGCTCACGACGTTCATCTTGAAGAACCCGCCGGAGCAGAAAAAAGGGGGCAAGGACAAGAAGGCGATGAGGAGGGCTGAGAAAGAGCGTCTAAAGGAAGGGGAGGCGGCGGACGAGGAGCAGAAGAAGATCAAGAAGGTGGTGAAGAAGAAGTCGACCACCGCTGTCTCTTCAAAGTCAAAGAAGAAGGCATCTGGTGGAGGGGGCTCAGACGAGGATCACCATTCATCATCTGGCGGCGGTGGAAGCCAAGGCGATGAGAATGAGGCACCCGATGAGGACGACGAGGACGACAACGTCCAGTGGCAAACTGACACTTCTCTTGAGGCAGCCAAGCAGCGAATCGAGGAGCAGCTGAGTGCGGTGACCGCTGAAATGGTCATTCTTTCCACTGCCGAGCCGGAGAAGCCTAAGTCAACCAACAAGAGCCTGTCCAATAGCAACACTGAAGAATCCGTAGCCGAGAAGATCAAAACCTATCTGAAGTCTCCTGGCGGAGCCTCCCCCGGGCAGCTCCCGACCTTCCTCGCCAGTCTGTCAGGTTCCTCCCCGCAGGAGGTGATGGACGCCCTCTTTGTGGCGCTGTTTGAGGGAGTGGAGAAGGGAATCGCGAAGGAGGTAGGGAAGAAGAAGGCGTACCTTTCGGCGGTCGTCACGGGGGATGATGGGTCGCATCAAATGTTCTTGCTCCGCGCTATTGAGAGGTTCAGCGGGAAATCCAAAGGGGATGCGATGAAGGAGGTGGCTCTGGCGCTGAAGGTGCTTTATGATGCAGACGTGTTGGAGGAGGAGCAGATTGTGAAGTGGTACGAGGAGGGGGTGGCTTCAGGTGGCCGTGGGAAGGGGAGCGCCCAGGTCTGGAAGAACATTAAGCCGTTCATCGAGTGGCTGCAGAACGCCGAGTCTGAGTCCGAGGAGGAGTGAAGTTATTCACTCTATATAGGCATCTGAATTAGGCTTGTGCGTCTGGACCGTGTTCGAGTCAGTGTGGGTGCTTTTTGTGTCTTGTGTTCTGTATGAACCGAATTATATGTGGTCTGTGTGGATTCGGAGTTGGTGCGTCCTTTGTGTGTTGTGTTTCGTTTGAACTGGATTGTGTGGAAGGGGGTCTCCTCTTTGGATTGCTATGCATCGTCGTGTTCCAATTAATTGAAGTGATGGTTTCCTGCTCTCTTTACCATTTATCTCCTCTTTACAGGCTTTTGGTTGTTTCAAGGGTTTCGATATTTTTATTTATTTATGATATGTAGTCTGTTATTGTGAAAAAATAACATTGTATCATTGTATAAGAAGAGAACCGACTTTTTTCATTATATGAAAAAAAAATGACTTTTTTCCTTGAATCCAAAAACCCCCATACTCTTACCCTTAATAACAAGTTGTTGGGTTAAATTAACCCAACCTTGTGAAACCCTGAAGGCAAATAACCCAATCGATTCTAATCCTAACCCCTTCTTCTCTTTCATCCATCGACACCCCCAATCGCCCCTCCCCCCTGCCCCCCAATGGTCGAAGCTTCTCCTTCTTCTCTTTCATCCATCGACACCCCCAATCGCCCCCCCCCCTGCCCCCCAATGGTCGAAGCTTCTCATTGGCTCCGTCAGCCTATCACAAAATTCTGGAAAAAAAAATTAATTCAAACAAACATATCATCAAACATTTGATAGGGGTGTACAAAAATATTTACACTATTTCACATTAAGAATAATTGGCTTCACAACAAGTTCAACAAAAAAAAAGGTTCTGACCGAATTTTTTTCTTTTATTTGATTTGAAATTTCTAAATATTTAGTACTAACGCGCCATAGTAATTGCACCTATCAAGTCAACTAAAAGAATTATTGAAACGAGTTCAAATGGAAGATAAAAATCTCTTGAGATAATAGGATTCAAAAAAAAAAAAAACTTTTGAATGAATTTTGGAATATCAATAATGATTTCCAGTCCCCAACTTCACAGGCCCCAAATCAGGCTCCATGATGTGCCAATAGAACATTGTCTATTATGCATTTTACTTGATAACTACCTTAACATAAATCCCTATAATTGTGGAGTATCATTTAATTTTAAAAATCTTGTATTTATTCATCATTAATTGATTCTGAAAATCATGCCGCAATATTAATCGATGTTTGATTTTTGGAACTGATTTTGTTTATGAAAAACACATGGGAGCAGATATAAATTCTATTTTTGAGGTTTTGGAATGCATGAAATCATTTTTTTTATTTGGATCTCACTTCAATGTCTCTCGTATTAGGTTTGATATTATTAGATTCGTAATTGAATTGTGTTTTGTCTTTTATTTTAAATGTTTGAACATGAATTTTTTTCATGTATTGAATATCATTTTCCACAACTTGATTTGTTTTTGTTTCAATATCTAAATGTAACATTCGATATTGTTACATTTTTTAATGGGTAGTTTGTTTGATAAAACTGCTACATTGTTGATAATGTAAATAATCATTTTTTAAAATATGTGTTATTTTTGTTACATTCGTAAATGCAACAGTCAACCACATGCATGTATTGATTTATATTTGTTACATTAATAAATGTAACAGTCAACTACATGTAAATTTTTTGACAAAAAAAATAATGTAACAGTAACTAATTTTTAAATCTGTGTTATTTTTGTTACATTCGTGAATGTAACAGTAGCCATTTGAAGGATTTTGACAAAAAGACAATTTAGGTAAGTTTTGGTGTAATTTAGGTAAGATTTGAGTGTAATTGAAATTGAAAATTGAGTTACTAGATAAAGATTTCAAAATTCAAATTTTAAAATACATAAATTTTGGTATAAATATGAAAAATTAGTAACTGATTAGAAAAAAAATGGGATTTGAGTTAATGGGAGAGATTTTGAATGAAGGGCAAATTTGTATTTTAACCTTTTGTCCTTTTTTAAAAGTCAACAAACCAACCAATGAGATAATGACACCTCATGGGGCTTGTGAGTGGGGATTATATTTTGGGGCCTAGGTCTCATGACTCTTTCGAATATATTGTGATGTGATGGGTCCCTTTGAATATTGATAAATTTTCAAGGGGGTGATGCATTTTTCCCAAATTTAAAAGTTTTTTTTCCCGTTAATTGAAAGGGTTCGTCAATCAATTTGATTATGCAAACTATACTGAATGACACTATTAATACACATTCAATCTTTATTTACACATTCAAACTATACTGAATGACACTATTAATATACTATATATATATATATAGGGAAGTGATTCGGTGCGGGAATGCGGTCGTGCGGGAAGCGATCACGGGCCGTCGATCACGGGTCCATCGCATCGGACGGTCGGGTGCGATTCACATCGACCGTTGGATGCGATGGACCCGCGATCGAACGATCGACGTCGTTTCCCGCATTCCCGCATTGAATCACTCGACTATATATATATATATATATATATATATAGGCAACTGATATAATACGGGACTTGCGGGAGGTTTTTTTTATGTGCTATTCATCCATGGTCGTTTGATCGAGGGTCCATCGATCGAACGGCTGATTAAAAAAAAAACTTTCATTTCTCATTCTACCCCCATAAAATCTTAGGCAATCCCTATCGATTCTTCTCGCTCCATATCTAATTTTCTTTGCTTTTTCTCCACCGAAAAATCACCCCCAAATCATGCCATCTTCGTCTTTTTTTTTCTTCTTCTCCACCGAAAATCTCCCCCAAATCCACCTCCCCTCTTCACGCCAACACCTCTGTCCCCTGACATCATCCTTGTACCCGTTCTGGCATTGTCCAGAAATCATCCCCTTCCCGGCCGGCACTGGCGTCGTCCCGGCATAACATTCATTGTAAGTATTTCTTTTTCATCTTTGATTATCTGATTATTTAGGATTTTTTGTATCATTTGTTGTTTTGTTTGATTAGTTAGGGTTTTGATTGTGAATGTGTTTTGAATGATCTATGATTTTTTTAGAAAGGCTAATGCATGTAGATCCTATAATTAGATCTTGAAATTCTCTGTGTGAATATGTTTGAATGATAAAGAATGGACATTACATGTAGATATGTAAGTTTTAAGGGCTTGTGTTTTTTTTTTTTGATACGGATGATCTTGGATTTGCTTATTAGTTCTATCATTGATTTAACTCATCGAGCTCTAATTGTTGTCCTCCTTATCATATGTTAAGCAGTATATGCTTCAGAGACTTGAATGATGCTCGAATATAATTGAGGGAGTTGGTTAAGCTTCTTGTCACTATTTTTCAATTCATACAATTGATGAGCTGGTTGAATTTGAATAAACAAATCAATTATTTTCGTTCTTTTCTGTGATACTATATGGAAGATATCAAGTACCCCATATGATTGTCTTGATCAATACCCCATTTTACTGACGAAGCCATTCTTTACATTGTGTGTATGTGTTCTTATATGGTTCAGAAGTTCCTACACCCATTGCAATGTTACACAGAACGTGGGTATGAACTATGAAGTTTTAAATGTCATTTAGTAGTGAGTAGATTAAAATAGTTTAGAATTGATAGTCTTCATCAATATAGATGGAATATTCTAACATGGCGGTCCTCCTATGTAATAAAGTGTTGGAAAGACTTGAAGTTATAGATGACCGAATCTTTGAAGTTGAAGCACTACGAGAACGAGTGGAAGAACGATTGGGCCATATTAGAGCATTGAAATCAACCTTTTTGAAGTTTTATTTATTCGTGCTCATGTTGATCGGGATATTTGTATGTTCAATGTTAAATGGAGGAGATGTGAGGAAATGAAGATTGAGACTGTGTAGACTTTGTTGAGATTTTGTTGATGAACCCTTTATTTGTCCTTCTCTTTAGTTTATATTTTGTATTTGTTTTCCCCTCACAGAGTTTAATTTTTTGTGATTTTTAGGTGAACTGTAGTAAAAGTAGTATCCTGTATGTACATTTCCTTTTTTTTTGGTTGGGTTGACATAATTTAATTGCATGTATAGATTCAAACGAATATACTATTAAGTTATCATGTTTTTAACTGTGACGGGATCATATATATGTAGATGGCATGCCTTGGTGTGAACCCATGTTTCCATTACAAATAAGGAGCTATATTTTCCACTATGAGAGAATGAATATACAAGGAATGAATATACAAGGAACTTTAAATGAAGATCCAGACCTGATCGTGATTAATGGTTCAGAGCCCATGCTCATTATTCAATCAATTCATGTGTTTAAGGTAGCAAGAACAATGAGCTACAAATGGCTCTCCTGATCATCATCCCTGTGATTCTTTTCAACATAACCCTGTTCTAAAATAAACCTACTACAAAAAATTAAAATTTTGTTTGAATATACAAGTATTTGAACATAAATCTGTTTCAACATACAAGTGTTTCAACATAACCCTGCATAAGTATTTCAACAAAAACGTGTTTCAACATAACCTTGTTTCAACATAAATCTGCTTTAAAAAAAAACATCCCATGCCTTCACAAACATCACTTCAATTTCACAAACGCACGAACCTGCGCCTATTCTTTCACAAACACATCACACTACACCTATTTCTTGTGAAAATCTGTATCTGGAAATAAAACAATAACCACCATCAACTAATACAAAAAAATCAATTCAATAATAATAATAAATGATAATAAATTTTAGAACCCTTATTACCAAAGACCATTGGAGCAGAAACTCAAGGTACAAACCCTTATTACCCTTGTTCATCTACGTCTGGTAACCAAAGACTTCCATCATCACCATATAAAGATCCTAAATTCACTTCCAAATGGTATGCCCATAATCTTTTTAATTCCATAAATCGAAAGTGTGATAACTATCTGCAGTGACCCACAAGGGAACATGTTATGAAATGTCTAGAGTAATCCCAAGTAAAAAATCACAATGAAATTATGGATCAAATAAGGAAATTTTTTTTCATATGCATATACATAGACAATTACTCTAAAAAAACAGAATTTTCAGAGTTTCTAACATTTGTGCAACCATGTTACCATGTTTGTTTGACTAAGAAGCTTTAAATTGTGATTCTTATGACATGTTTTTATCAACCACCTTAAACTAAAAGTTTATAAAAGTGATATAGAGATTAAATAATGTCATCAAGAGATGCTGGTGTATCAAAATCAGTACAGTAGACATAGATGAGCCTATCTGTGTGCCTGTAAAATTACAAATTGATATATGTTGGTGCAAACCAAAAGGACTTCTATTTGGGATTCCTGCATGATGTCAATGGCATTGATGATATAAACTATAATAAATTTTATAAAAATAAATTACAACAGTATTGATTAAATTTAATTTTTCACTTGAGGATCAAGTTGAAGAGGAAAAGCAACAGTTGTTACAATAGGCCCTCTAATTGAAGAGGAAAATTTACATATCTACATGCAATGTCCATTCTTTATCATTCAAAACATATTCACACACAGAGTTTCAAGATCTAATTATAGGATCTACATGCATTAGCCTTTCTAAAAAAATCACAGATCATTCAAAACATATTCACAATCAAAACCCTAGCTAATCAAACAAAACAACAAATGTTAAAAAAAATCCTAAATAATCAGATAATCAAAGATGAAAAAGGAAATATTTAAAATGAATGTTATGTCGGGACGACGCCGGTGCCGGCCGGAAAGGGGATGATTTCTGAACAATGCCAGGACAGGCACGGGGACGATGCCAGGGGACGGAGGTGTCAGCATGAAGAGGGGAGGTGGATTTGGGGAAGATTTTCGGTGGAGAAGAAGAAGAAGAAGAAAAAGACAAAGATGGCGTGATTTGGGGGTGATTTTTCGGTGGAGAAGAAGCAAAGAAAATCAGATATGAAGAGAGAGAAGAATCGATGGGGATTGCCTGAGATTTTATGGGGGTAGAATGGAAAATGAAAGTTTTGTTTTTTTTAATCGACCGTTCGATCGATGGACCCTTGATCGAATGGCCATGGATGAATCGTGCACCAAAAAAACCTCCCGCACGTCCCGTATTATATCAGTTGCCTACGATTCATCCATGGCCGTTCGATCGAGGGTTCATCGATCGAACGGCCGATTAAAAAAAACAAAATTTTCATTTTCCATTCTACCCCCCATAAAATCTCAGGCAATCCCCATCGATTCTTCTCTCTCTTCATATCTGATTTTTTTTGCTTCTTCTCCACCGAAAAATCACCCCCAAATCACGCCATCTTCGTCTTTTTTTACTTCTTCTTCTCCACCGAAAATCTTCGATCGAACGACAATGGATGAGTCGCGCACCAAAAAAACCTCTTGCACGTCCCGTATTATATCAGTTGCATATATATATATTTGGCAAGTAAATATGTTGTCGTTCGATCGAAGATTTTCGGTGGAGAAGAAGAAGTAAAAAAAAGACGAAGATGGCGTGATTTGGGGGTGATTTTTCGGTGGAGAAGAAGCAAAGAAAATCAGATATGAAGAGAGAGAAGAATCGATGGGGATTGCCTGAGATTTTATGGGGGGTAGAATGGAAAATGAAAGTTTTGTTTTTTTTAATCGACCATTCGATCGATGGACCCTTGATCGAATGGCCATGGATGAATCGCGCACTAAAAAAACCTCCCGCACGTCCCGTATTGTATCAGTTGCCTACGATTCATCCATGGCCGTTCGATCGAGGGTTCATCGATCGAGCGTCACGCCATCTTCGTCTTTTTTTTACTTCTTCTTCTCCACCGAAAATCTTCGATCGAACGACAATGGATGAATCGCGCACCAAAAAAACCTCTTTCACGTCCCGTATTATATCAGTTGCATATATATATTTTGGCAAGTAAATATGTTTTTGTAACCGTACATATTTCTTTGCTATGTGAAGTATGTCTTCAAAAAAAAAAAAAAAAAATCAAAACATTTCTGCTTCCATATTGCTCTCCATCAAATTGTGTTCAATGAAAGCATTAGGAGAGGGCTCGGATCCAGTCAGTGCTCGACTACGGTCAATTCGGTCAGTACCGAACTGCACCACGTTCAAATCGAATTGCACAACAATTGTTGGGTATATTTTTTTACTCTCTTATTGGATTCAATCACCTATTGTCGAAAATATGAATTCCTAAGTATCATCAATATCCAATAAGAGAGTAAAAAATATACCCAACAATTTGTTGTGCAGTTTGATTTGAACGTGGTGTAGTTCAATTTGAACGTGGTGCAGTTCAATTTGAACGTGGTGCAGTTCGGTACTGACCGAACTGACCGTAGTCCGCACTGACCGGATCCGGGCTCATTAGGAGATGTACCATTTTATTTTTTAATAAGTGCCCCCAGGTTTTGATCTCTTGATTTGCTTATTGGATAGAAGATACTAATCGGTTAACCCTAAACTCAGTTCATTAGTACCTAAACCAATATAAAATGATATAACATTTTCAACATCCCGTAGGATGACAATTGACAAGAGCGATACACTCGTCTTGTGTACAATTTAAATATGATTCCCTAACCATCTATATATAGCGATAATATAATATCATAGTATATATATGAAAATGAATTTTGTTCTATTTTTTTCACAATGATATTGTATATATATCATAATGTATATCGGTAGATATATATTTATATAGGGCAAATATATACCCAGTATCCTACTTAATTTTCCATAACCTTAAATTATCAAAAAATCAATTTTTTTTAAATTTTAAAGTCCATTAATCCCACTACCCTATAATACTTCCTACTACCCTAAAATAACAGATTCATCAGTCCCACTACTCTACATTTTCCACCATTTAATCAACCGTTGGACGTGCCTTTTGTCGAGGACATTTATTCGGTTTGACACTGCGTCAATCAATTGCATCCTATAACATTCAAAAGATTCTTTATCAACCATTTATGGTTTCATACGACAACTACTTTGTCGACTAGTCTGAGTCTGTCAACCTTCAATTTTCATTAACACATTTTTCCATTTACATTGTAAAAACTTCTACATTCACTAACACATTACATATTCACAATCACTCAAACACATTTAACACATCATAATCCATCCACATGAGTACCACATTTGCGTCATGTGAACAACAAAATAACTCCAACATTGACTTCTTACTTATCTCTCTTCTTCCACTACAAAACTGGCACTGCATCAGTCAGCTTTGTTTTATATCATTCGACGGTCACTCTGTCAATTTATCATTTATGGTTTCATTCGACTCTGTACCTGTTAACTTGAGATTTTGTTAATTTTTTCCAACTAAACAGATGCATTTTGGTGAGCACTACACAACAGGGAGGATGGGTAGGTGGAGACGATCACAGCTTAAGGCGGCATGGATCAATCGGAGGGAAGGAGGAGAAAGAAGAGAGAAAAGAAGAAAAGAGAGAACCTGTGAGAAAAAAATTGGTGAGAGTGGGATGTTAAAGGTGTTTGTATATAAAAAGTGGTGGTATCGATTGTGAAACACACAATATATTAGGGTTGTGGGTTTGATAAGGTAGTGTGGGCTCTGTAATTTTCAACAATTCCCCCAGTATTCCAAGTTATTAGCAACACCAAGGAGCATTAACAAACACAATTACACAAAATAGGAAACAAATGTCAAAAACAAATATGAGAACTTACCCAAAAAAATCCGAGCGTAAGCAGGATGGGAGTTACGGCAACGGGGCAGGTTGGGACGGGTTTTATGAATCTCAATCTCAAACTCGCTCCCAAAATCTTGTCCCAAACCCGTCTCAAACCCGTGACGGGTTTAGTTTTTTCATTCCAAACCCGTCCCAACAATTATGTAAAAAACCTAAACCCACCCCGACCCGTCCCATTTAGGTTGGGTTTATGTAATATTTAATCTAAGTTGAAATTTTAAATAAAAATAAATATTTATTATTATAAATTCTATAAAATAAGAAATATAAACTTTCAATTTTCATAACAAGTGATAAATATAGTTTTTTTTTGGAATACAAAAAAAAAAGACCATGTATGTTTATATAATTTTAAATTTCAATTAGCGTTTCAATTTATTCATTTTATTTTATTTTATTTTTTTTAAATATCAAATATAAATTATATAATTATTATATTAAATATTTAATCCTATTATTAATAGCAACCGGGGCGGGTTCGGGATGGGTTTTGCTAAGTAAACCATTTTCCGTCCCAAACCCACCTGGTTTTTTTATTATGTATCCCAAACCCGAACCCGACCCAATAGGGTCGGGTCGGGTACCCTATTGGGATAGTCCCATTGCCATCCCTAGATGGGACAATAATGCTTCAGAAAGTTTTTTTTATATGTGTAGGAGCCAAAATCTGTCACACCTTATGATCCGTTTAAAAGACGATACCGCCCCGGCCCATCACATTCCATCATAACACACCACCACCTCAAGTCGGGCCAATAAACAGTCTGGTCGGATGCCCGACCAGATCTGGGTGAATGGGGCATAGCTTCTGTCCGACTTGAATCAAAAGCACGAAGTCCGTGTCGACGAGATATATATTAGGAATTCCAAGGAATATTCCTTGACACAGTGGCTGTAACAAACTGTCAAAAAGTAGATCTCACGTGTCGACCGATCCAAGAGCCACGTGAAAGATTTCATCCCATGATATGCTTACACCTCCATAGCAATAGGCACACCCCCTCCCACTATAAATATGAGGGTACCCCCTTCACATAAAGGGGGAGGACAGAAAGAGAGAGAGTGAGACTCCTTCTTCTCCAAAAAACCAAGAGACCCAAGATCCAAGCTTAAAATCCCATTTTAATGGAGATTGGGCTTCATCAGCGGAGGTTCTCTCCAAAAAGGAACTACGTGTGGCTTGATTCCTTGAAAATGGTACGTAGGCAGCCTGATCTACATCAGGTTCAGTCCAGACAAACTTCGTCAATCCCTCCACGGCGGAGCCTCATCGTCGTCTCTTCGCGGATCTACTCAAACCAAGCCCGGACCATCTTCGAGTCCAGCCCATCTAAAGAGGATGACATTTTCACCTCCCACAAATGGCGCCGTCTGTGGGACTCGGGACAAAAAGCCGTTTCCCAAAACAAGATCTGGAAGAGATGACGATGATGAGGCGATGCTGGGGGCAAGACCTCTTTCAATGTCTCTAATCGCGAATCCCAAGCAGATCCATGAGAGATGCGCCGAGGAGAATCCATCCAACCGAGCTCAAGAAGGCCACCACAAGGTCCTTGACGAAAAAGAAGAAGTGACCACGGAGAACGAGCGACGACACGTTGGCGGAGGTCACCTCGGCTTCCTCTTCCTCCTCTTTCCATGGACGGGAGCCTCGGGGATGAACGACGGCAAGTCGGCGGAGGTCACCTCAGCTTCCTCTTCTTCCTCTTTCCACGGACGGAAACCTCGGAGGACGAACGGCGGCAAGTCGGCAGAGGTCACCTCGGCTTCCTCTTCTTCCTCTTTCCATGAATGGAGACCTCGGAGGATGAACAGTGACAAGTCGACGGAGGTCACCTCGACTTCCTCTTCTTCCTCTTTCCACGGACGGGAGCCTCGGAGGATGAACGGCGGCACGTCGGCGGAGGTCAAGTCGGCTTCCTATTCCTCCTCTTTCCATGGACGGGAGCCTTAGGGATGAACGATGGCAAGTTGGCGGAGATCACCTCAGCTTCCTCTTCTTCCTCTTTCCACGGACGGAAACCTCGGAGGACGAACGGCGGCAAGTCGGCGGAGGTCACCTCGGCTTCCTCTTCTTCATCTTTCCATGAATGGAGACCTCGGAGGATGAACGGTGACAAGTCGACGGAGGTCACCCCGGCTTCCTCTTCTTCCTCTTTCCACGGACGGAAACTTTGGAGGACGAATGGCGGTACATCGAGGAGGTCACCTCGGCCCAACAACGATTGCAAGTCGGAGCTCTTGTCGGATCTCACATATTCTGCACGGACGTTGAGCACCTCGGGTGGAAGAAGCTTTTCAATTCCTCTCCATCAAAGAATTACTGATTTATTACGGAAGTGGTACTTATCCACTATGGATAAATGCCAAAATGCCCCCTGGTGAAAGCAATAATACCAGAGAAGGCGGTGCACACTTATCTAACACTAACTCACTGAGAGCCCGACCAAATCACATCGGGGGTGACCATTCTTGCGAGCTGGACGGGCACGGTTCGGCCGACCGGGCTGGTTGCGGACACTCGTCGGGTTAAGTTCAACATCATATCAGGGACGTCGACGTCGTGCCCCCTCGTGAGCGGGCTCGCGGCACTCCTCAAAGGGAACACATGGAGCCAATGGGTCACCCCTTCAGGTCTTCTCAACAGACTGCCCCTTCGGGTCATCTCAACGGACGGGATACCAAAAGTCGTACCCATCTGTTATGGATTCGAGGTCGCGCACACAAATAAGTCGTACTCGTCCATCTCGGAATAAGAGGTGCGCACCCAAAAGCCGTATCCATCTGTTATGGATTCGAGGTCGCGCACACAAATAAGTCGTACTCATCCATCTCGGAATAAGAGGTGCGCACCCAAAAGCCGTACCCATCTGTTATGGATTCGAGGACGCGCACACAAATAAGCCGTACTCATCCATCTTGGAATAAGAGGTGCGCACCCAAAAGCCGTACCCATCTGTTATGGATTCGAGGATGCGCACACAAATAAGCCGTACTCATCCATCTCGGAATAAGAGGTGCGCACCCAAAAGCCGTACTAATCTGTTATGGATTCGAAATCGCGCACACAAATAAGCCGTACTCATCCATCTCGGAATAAGCGGTGCGCACCCAAAAGCCGTACCCATCTGTTATGGATTCGAGGTCGCGCACACAAATAAGCCGTACTCATCCATCTCGGAATAAGAGGTGCGCACCCAAAAGCCGTACTCATCTGTTATGGACTCGAGGTCGCGCACACAAATAAGCTGTACTCATCCATCTCGGAATAAGAGGTGCGCACCCAAAAGCCGTACCCATCTGTTATGGATTCGAGGTCGCGCACACAAATAAGCCGTACTCATCCATCTCGGAATAAGAGGTGCGCACCCAAAAGCCGTACCCATCTGTTATGGATTCGAGGTCGCGCACACAAATAAGCCATACTCGTCCATCTCGGAATAAGAGGTGCGCACACCTAGCCGTAACGGTAACCAAGACGCGCTCCAATGGGACTGACATGAACAAGGTCGCGCATACAAGTAAGTCGTACTCGTCCATATCGGATTGGGGGCAAACCAGGTCTTCCATTCTAAGTCTTCCTAGAAGATCATGCCTTCCCTCCAGGACTTCCATTATGGTCTTCCCAGAAAATGAAGTCTTACCTTCATGACTTCCATTGTGGTCTTCCCAGAAGATCATGCCTTCCCTCCAGGACTTCCATTATGGTCTTCCCAGAAAATCAAGTCATCCCTTCATGACTTTCATTGTGGTCTTCCTAGAATATCATGCCTTCCATCCAGGACTTCCATTATGGTCTTCCCAGAAAATCAAGTCTTCCCTGCATGACTTCCATTGTGGTCTTCCCATAAGATCATGCCTTCCCTCCAGGACTTCCATTATGGTCTTCCCAGAAAATCAAGTCTTCCCTGCACGACTTCCATTGTGGTATTCCCATAAAATCATGTCTTCCAGTTGGTCTTCCTTTTTTACCATGGTAGTCCACCTTTTAAGGTCTACCCTGCCATTCGGGTCAACCCTGGCATTTGGGTCAACCCTGCCATTCCGGTGTACCCTGTCATTCGGTCAATCTGGCCATTCGGGTCAACCCTGGCATTGGGTCAACCCTGCCATTCCGGTGTACCCTGTCATTCGGGTCAATCTGGCCGGGTCAACCCTGGCATTCGGGTCTACCCTGCCATTCGGGTCAACCCTGGCATTCGGGTCAACCCTGGCATTCGGGTCAACCCTGCCATTCAGGTGTACCCTACCATTCAGGTCAACTCTGGCATTCAGGTCAACCCTGCCGTTCGGGTCAACCCTGGTATTCAGGTGTACCCTGCCATTCGGGTCAACCCTGGCATTCGGGTCAACCCTGCCATTCGGGTCTACCCTGTCATGCAGGTCTACCCTGGCATTCGGGTCTACCCTGACATTCGGGTCAACCCTGACATTCAGGTCAACCCTGACATTCGGGTCAATCCTGCCATTCGGGTCTACCCTGTCATTCCGGTCAACCCTGGCATTCGGGTCACCCCTGGCATCCAGTCAACCCTGCCATTCAGGTTTACTTTGCCATTCACTTTTTCAGTCAACCCTGCCATTCAGGTCTTACTTGGCGGTTCACCTTTTCAGGTTTACCCTGCCATTCGTCTTTTCAGATTAAAATCAGAAAGAAATAGAAAAATGTCATCTCAACGAGAGTCAGATGAGGATTTAGCATGCAAGATCTCAATGTTTGATCTTCTGCTCTCCTGATCCCCAAAATGCCAAGAGTGTGAAGATTTTGTCCCATCATTAAGAGGACTTCTCTTAAGTCTATTCTTTGCTCTCCCGGTCCCCGAAAGACCAGAAGAGGGGGCATTTGTAGGAGCCAAAATCTGTCACACCTTATGATCCGTTTAAAAGGCAATACTGTCCCGGCCCATCACATTCCATCATAACACACCACCACCTCAAGTTAGGCCAATAAACAGTCTGGTCGGATGCCTGACCAGATCTGGGTGAATGGGGGCATAGCTTCTGTCCGACTTGAATCAAAAGCACGAAGTCCGTGTCGACGAGATATATATTAGGAATTCCAAGGAATATTCCCTGACACAGTGGCTGTAACAAACTGTCAAAAAGTAGATCCCACGTGTCGACCGATCCAAGAGCCACGTGAAAGATTTCATCCCATGATATGCTTACACCTCCATAGCAATAGGCACACCCCCTCCCACTATAAATATGAGGGTACCCCCTTCACATAAAGGGGGAGGACAGAGAGAGAGAGAGAGTGAGACTCCTTCTCCAAAAAACCAAGAGAACCCAAGATCCAAGCTTAAAATCCCATTTTAATGGAGATTGAGCTTCATCTTCGGAGGTTCTCTCCAAAAAGGAACTACGTGTGGTTTGATCCGTTGAAAAGGGTACGTAGGCAGCCTGATCTACATCAGGTTCAGTCCAGACAAACTTCGTCAATCCCTCCACGGCGGAGCCTCATCGTCGTCTCTTCGTGGATCTACTCAAACCAAGCCCGGACCATCTTCAAGTCCGGCCCATCCAAGGAGGAGGACATTTTCACCTCCCACAATATGGAATGATAAAATTAAGGGAAAAATCTTCTTAACTCTCTGAAATTTTCTTGAAATCACAAAAAGTTCATCTAGAATCAGAAAATCATCCTAGGTCTCCATAAAGTGTATATGGTTAACGAATTTAGTCCCTCGATCAGGTGTATATTGAAACAAGTCCTCAGAAACTTACTAAGATTGGATTCAGTCCCTACAAACTTTATAAAATCATATTTAATTATTTTGTAAGATAAAAATACCCCGTCATTTTTCAACATTTCCATCTCCTGTAATGTCATCCTCATCTGTAAAAAAAAAACCATCGAACCTCAATCGATCTACAAAATTGAGTCATTTTTCAATATTTTTCCCTCCTCAATCTCATTACAGAGATTGAACAAAAAAAAATTACAGCTTCATCAACTCCATTACAGATTCAGTGGAGAAAACAATTTAAAAACCAAATCAAAATTCTATAATACATTCTTAACTCAAAATTACTAGCAATAAAAAGCATAACACATTGACTATAAAATTATAATTTGTTCAACAAAATTTAAATAAACCAGTATATATATTTTTAGATAATCACATTGATTTTTTTTATGATTTTTAGAATATTTCAGGGAGATAGGACGATTTTTAAATTTCAGAGGGATTTTTTTCGATTTTCATAAGATTTCAGGGAGTTATATCGATTTTTTCTAACAAAGAAAATAAAATTTAAAGGATATAACAGTAATTTACCATGCATGGTTAGGGTTAAACTACACATCTGGTTAGTTATAGGGACTAAAATAAATATTATCTAATAAGATAGGGACCTAAGGGGATTTACCAATTTTAATATCGATTTTTCCCTAAAATAAATGCTTCACCCCATTATTATTTTATTTTTCTTCAACGGTTGATGTAGAGTTCCCCTAATGTTGGTTATAAATGAGTCCCATAAGCTGACAAACATCATCAACCTTCCTTTACAAAGCACATCAAAATCTCAATATGCTTTGATATGCAACTAAAAAATTTCTGAATTAAAAAAAAAAATCTGATTTCCCATGTTTAAGTATGTTCGACCCTCTCTGTGTCAAACTGGTGACAGCATATTCGACACTCTTCCTGTCGACCTGGGTCTGTGATGGTTTTTTTGCCCGAATTGACATTACAATGATACACAAATATGTACCCTAATCATTGGAACCCTAGCAATAGTACACAAGCATTAACATACTGATTTTTTCCCATATTGGTATTGTCTAAACTCTTAAGCATTTTTTTTTCCATTAATACACAATGAGTCACCTAAAGCAACCTGAAAACATGCAAATAAATTATCTTTCCTTTCAAGCATCGGTAGAGTTTATACCATTGTTACCCAATCACTCACCTAAAGCAACCCAGAAAATTTTAAAAATAACCCCCTCAAAATCAAGAATTTCATTTTTGATTCTAGGGTCAGTTTATTTGCAAAACTGGCCCTGTGACTGTTTTGACTCCAGTTTATTCATAATCACGTCTCCGCCGTTTCAACTTTCAACCCCCCGCACTCAGCTCGGGTTAGCGCATGCACGGGAGATGATTAATTTTTTCTTATTATTTAATTTTTATAAAATTAATCAAAGTCATACAATGAAAAGATAAAGAAAGTAATAATAATGAACCATTTATAAAATTTAATTTTTCAAAGTAATATTTGGTTAGAGATAATTTAGGAAAAATAAAGTCTAATTTTTTTAGGTATTTAGAAATGGATCACCTGTTTATTTTTTTCATGCTTATTTAGATATTAGATCATTTATTAATTTTTTTAACATCTAGTGGGATCTATTTATCTTATCTCAACATATAATTTATCGAATTAAAAGTGTAAATAATCTTGTTAAGGAAAAATTAAAAAAAAAATCATCCCCCCGTGCACGGGGGTGAAACGGTAGAGACATGATTGTGAATCACATCTCCACCGTGGTAATATGTAGATAGGTTAATGCATCATTTTGATGCGCTGACCAGGATCAAAACAGTCTTAAGGTCAGTTTTGCAAATAAACTGATCTTGAAGACAAAAGTAAAATTCTTTTTTTAAAGGGTTATTTTAAAATTTTCTCTATTTTAAAATGTGTTTGGTCCACTAACTAAGGATTCGCATGTACAGTTGCCAAAAATTTCACGAGTCGCATGTCATGACTTAAGAGCGCATGCGCGGTTGATGGAAATGAAAACCCTCCCCAAGTCCCACCTCAATAACTAAGCACGCACGTGTCCCCAAAACACAATGCATGCATGGAAAGGCGGTTTAGATCCCCAACGTAGATTGGTAATTAAACACTAACCCTAAGACCCCCATATATACACACACACTCTTCCATCAACCTCTGCAAGTGTCTTATATATATATTTTCAAATTTTAGAGGATTTTTAATAACAACACGATGTCGGGAGGTAAAGGTGGTCATGGTGGCGGCAAAGGAGGAAGTGGTCATGGCGGCGGTGGCGGCAAAGGTGGTGGAGGAGGAGGTACTGGTAGAAGTGGTGGGGGAGGAAGTTCTGCAAAAGGAGGTGGTGGTGGTGGTCAAGGCAAAGGTGGAGGTGATGATGGGATGATGAAGGCACCAGGGGGTGATGGGAGCCATATATCTAGGACTGGTTTTGAGAGTAACCCACAGGGTTACTTTCACGGGCTGCACTCTGGTGAGAAGGGTGGGAACTAGTAGCTATATATGCTTGTGTGTGTGTGTGTGTGTGTGTTTGTGTTGTCTGTTTTTAAATAGTTTTCAGTGTTTGGTGTGTGCAAGTTATGGGGGTTGTGGTGTGGGTTTTAACTCGAATACTTTTAATTCATTTAATGTAAGCGTGTGATTTCGGTGT
Organism: Acorus calamus; assembly: GCA_030737845.1. Classification (NCBI taxonomy): domain Eukaryota; kingdom Viridiplantae; phylum Streptophyta; class Magnoliopsida; order Acorales; family Acoraceae; genus Acorus; species Acorus calamus. Next base: position 16,675,100 of record CM060858.1, on the reverse strand, counting down.
CCTTTTTAGGGATCTTTTGCGATGCTGTGTTCAGTAACTGTTTTGGTTGTGGTTGGACTAGTGTGATGATCAGTCCATATTAGTTTTTTTTTCTACGTACTACACACAATATGTGTGTAAATAAAAAAATATTTTAAAAAAATTGTTTACAATCAACACCTTCAAAAATACTTTTAATTTATTTATACATGATATAATATATCATGTTATATATACATAAATGATATAATAATTTTTTAATAATAACTAAATAAATCATTTATAAAATTTAAAATGAAATAGAAGTCTCAGGGTTAGTGTTTAGGATTTGGAGAATCCACTAATAAATTTTTATATTTTACAAGATTGTTTTGAAGAGAGTTAGTCGGAGGATGAACAAATAGAATCCACTAATAAATTTTTATATTTTATGAGATTGTTTTGAACAGAGTGAGGCAGAGGATGGACAAATAGACTTTCTTGTAAATTTCTTTTCATAGTTAATATATACTAGGCCTTGATAAAAAAAAATCCCTAAGTACAAACAGATGGCTGTAATCTCAAGGGGGGCCACACAGTAATCTCATGGATCCCTGTATTCTGGGTACTATATACCAAAATTTAACTGAAATCAATTTTCTCCTTACACCATTACCCAAAATATATAACTGAAATCTATTGCTTTCATCTCACACCATTTCGAATTCATCACTTAGATTCCTCCAGCATTTGAGCAGCATATCCACATTTTCAGAATAATGTCATGTTTGTTATATTATAACTTATAGATTATAGATTATAACTATTTTGATAAGCATTTAACATGTTTGTTGTAGCTGTTGAAAAACAGAGAATTAACAATTGTGGATGTTTGTTAGCTGTCAAATAGCTTTTGCTGTGTAATTGTCAAAAATACCTCTTCTATGTGCATAAGTTAAATTTAGTTTCTTTTGATAAAAGAATGTTGTTTTACTTATAAAATAATGATGACTCGTTCATCGTCCATTAACATTAAATAAAATGTAAAAAAAATAATGAAATATTAGATTCCACATTAATTAAAGAGTATAACTTGAGAGACAAAAAACAGAACTTGATCTCTATTAATAAAAAACACAACTACAATATTCTAGCTGTAATCTAAATTTTATTTTATTAAAAAAAATTACAATCCAAAGTTTTAATCTTACATAAGTTAAGTTTCAAAAAAAATATCTTATATGATTTATTTTAAATTTTTAATAGATGAAGGGAATATTTGGAAAAGATGAAAATATTTGTCTTTGTTAAATAAAGTGAAAGTTATTAATATCAAACAGATTTTTTTTAACATAATTCATAAGTTATAATCTGAAAAACACCCTAACCCAACTTAAAGATTATAACTTTTTAAAGTTGTTTTTAACTTAAATAAGTTTCAATAAATTTAAACATGCAACAATTACTTATTTTAAGTTAAAACTTATAATGTGCAACTTATAGGTTTTAACAAACATGTACTAAGTAGACCAAAGTCGAAGACAAACCAGATTTAAACAATAAACCACTAATTATTCTAGAAAAAAAACACACCGGTTCCACTTGAAACTCTTCAACTTTAATGATAACAAGATTAACAACTGCTCACTTGAAACTCTTCAACTTTAATGATAACAAGATTAACAACTGTTGATGCCCCCAAAAAACGGAAAAAAAAACCCAGTGAACTTCACAGGTATGTTTTTTCGGTGATGAAATGGACACCCTCAAAACACATTTTGATACAAGAACTAGTGATAATAAATTGACACACAAAATGACAACTCAATTTGAACCCCTCCACTCATCAGCACACCAAATAAAAATAAAAATCCAATCCAGAACTGGAAGAACCCATGAACAAGATTGTGAGGAAAACGGGGAAAGAACTGAAGAACAAAACAACACACACAAAATAATCGATTAAATCAGTCGCGGAGGAAAGCAACGGTAGCAACACGAGACCCTTCCGTGCCCGCAAACATGATGGTGGGGTAGGTCCGGATGTGATCAAGGTAGTGAAAAATGGGTTCCCCTCCAGAGGCCTGGGAACCATTGAGCCTTCTCTGGTTGTAGTTGTCGACCTCCTGCACTAGTTCATCCTTTGTGTTGTTGCATGAGGTGACCACCTACAAACATTAATTGATATTGATAACCATATATAACAAAATGAGCATTTCACTTTTCTTTCATGTATTTAATATATATAAACATGATCAAGGTAGCGCCTTGCTTACCAGTATCCCACCAGGAGCAACCAATTTTGAGATGGAGTCCCAATACATTAATCTGAAACGCAAACACAAATTAAGAGTTTAATTTCGTCGAAAGTATAAATAAAACTTTAAGAATGGAAGGCTTTCTTTGCAAGAAGATTAAATTCTAGGGTGTTTGTCAGTAAAACATTTTACTACGGAGAATTATATATCAAGGTAATTAAGATAATCACCTCCTGATTGGGCCATCAGGATGCAATCCAATGGCATCAAAAGTTCCCTTATCTATGACAAGTCGGAATTGTCTCTCCAGCTTTGTCTCAAGTATATCATCAACCTATAGGAGGCACAAATAATCGTAAAAAAAGCGTCCCAGAAGTATATATATTCACAACAGCAGTTAACAAGGAATGATATTGAAATCCAGGGGTCTGCGTCATAAAAAAACAGATAACAAAAGAATATGACAGAGGATATTTGTTTTTAGTGAGGTTATACATGATTCTACTGAAAGAAGATTGAGAGACTAATCCAGCAGATGTGGCATAGCCAAAGACGCAAACACCAGATGACAGAGACACAACAAAAACTCTAATAATATCTTACCAAAAAGGTAATACTTGTTAAACCATCACGAACAGCGAGGTTTCGTGCAAGATCAATTGCACCTTCACTGTAATCAGTTCCGGTCAGATGAGAAAACCTGAAGACATCATGAATCGGAATTAAGCATCCGAGATGATTAAAGGGAAAAAGAACGAAAATGCGGTGAACTCTATCATGCAGAAAATGACGCTGAAAGGATCTACAGTTTTAAAGCGGTTTCTTCAAAATTTTGCTTGAAACAGATCCATGTTATCTTATGAGGATTATCACAGAGTCAGTAGATACAAGTATAGATTGGCTTAAAAGAACATTAAAAAAAACTTCAGAAAAAGAGGTGTTGTAACCCCATTATGTGACCTCTTTGGTTTGTGAGGTGATATTTGGTTCTATTTTGTAAGGAATGTTATAGCATCACACATACTCATCTTCTCTTCTTCCCTTCCTCTCTTGTAAGGAGATCCCTCGTCTCCTTCCTTCCAGGTATTGCTTTCTAATAAGATTCTCCTTAACCTTTCTCAACTCGGAAAAAAAAAATCTGTAGGAAGAGATCCCCCAACTAGAAGCAGCAGTTTATATATATTATTTGTACACAGCATGATGAAGTGATTCTTTTGCCCAATTTTTTCTCTCTACGAAAGTATGAAATGTCCACCAGGATCAGACTTATGACATTGGATACTTGCACAGCAAAACAATTCATGTATGACCCAAATTAGCTATTTGTTTTGTTGACATTGACTGCTCATAGTGCATTACTGTATCTTGGTAATTCAAATCTTTATGTATCGTAGAGGGGTCAATTGAAGACCAAAGTTTTCTTCCCCTTAACAAGCTTAAGTTACATGCACCATACATCAACTGTTTTCCCTATCTGCTATTAGGCCAAGAGAACCAATCTGGTAAGAATAAATTCTTAACCACTCATGGTATGGTTTCTACAAGATAAACCAGAGAAGTGCCTCTAAATAACATGACTAAGAACCAGCATTGTAGGCCAAACTACTCCTAGATGAATGGCTATTATCACATTGAGCATATAGACTGGTATGGTAAACATATATGCATACTCATTTAAACAATTATCCTTTCCATCCTACTGAAATTGTGAGTCAACCATCATTGATTGTTAAACCAACCTGAATTTTAATAGGGCAATGAACTAATATATACTACTAATATGGAATTATATCACACTGATCACAAACAAAAAAATTGGTCATATTATTCAACTCAGAAAAACATGAAAAAATACCAATAGCTGTATAAACATTTGATAGGATGCAAATCAATTACCCCTGCTTGGCAAGCTCATGCAGAAGTAGGCCATTCCCAGTTCCAACATCAAGCACACTCCAGCTGGACAAGTCTTTTCCAACCAAATCATCAGATTCACACTGAAGGGTGACATCACCAGCTGAATCCTGGGTTCGGCCTTGAGAATTGTTGATACACAAGTTTTTGGTCCAGGTAACAACACACTCCACGACTTCAACCCCAAACCTGGAAATAAATATAAAGGATAACTATTTCACAATTTTAATGCTGATCTAGTCTTGATGAAACAAGGTTAAAAGAAAGGAACATATGAAAAATCTCCCGCCATGCCTTCCAATGGAACTGGTGCAAACAAATTAGATTGAATGCCTGTGACCAGTTTCAGATATTTTCCAACAGTGAAAGCACTATTAAACAATCAACATTTTCACCTACAAAAAGATTCGAAAGGAGATTTTCAAGTGACATCCACTTATAGAACTATTTCCCTGCTTATATATTGAAAAGTCTACATCATTTTTGGAAGTTTGTTACAGAAGATTACCCTTTTCTAATTAAAAAAGATGCACTATCATCTTACCCAAAGAAAACTATTTGAAATCATTCAATTCTAGTACTTACCAAACTTCACCAGCATGGCCATGCTCGTGAAAATTTGCAAGGTCCTCTGCATAAGTCGCATCCCAATAGCTCTGCAGACCCAACATCGATGTTTCCTCCTCGCACACATCAGGCTCTTCCTCTTTATCAGAACTGTATCCACACAATAAAAAATCATAAATTATTTTAACGAAACTTGACTTTTTATTGGTTCTTGAAAAATATCAGCCATATATTAACCTAAAAAAAAAAGATTATAAGAACTTCACTGCACATGACACAAAATCATGATTAAATGTAGTTATGGATGGAAAGAAAAACTAAGACAGTTACGTTCTATCATCCACAAGGTCTCTTTCAGATGAGAACACACAGTTCATGGGTTGGAAAGTCCAGGAACCAGGGTGATCCCAAATTCTCCTTCATCGTCCACATCCCGGAATCCTATGTAAATTCGCATCATGACCCACCATCCCAAATTCTCCTTTATCGGCAACATTCTTCTTTACCTCAGTAGGGCTCAAACAGGGCTCTTCCCAATGCCTTTTTGTCTTACTCTCAGGTTTTTCTTTATTTGGATGGTCGACTTCTCAATGAGAGGCAATCGGGGTGAAAAAACACACACACACACACAACAGGAAACATAAAAAGCCTGGTAAATGAGGACATATCACTGCTTTCTCATTCAAGTAGATGACATCTTCCTTCCGCTCCTTACAAGTTACAATTCCCTCTCTTAAGTCTTAACTTTGGATTCCATCACAAAAGCAGAATCACCAAACGTGACCCAAACCTGATTACAGATTCCAAATGCTCCGAATTCGAAAGACTCAAACATCACCTGGATGTGAGTGGAACTTTAGAGATATTCAGAATAAAGTTATTCCAAAGGGTGAAAAAAAACAACTTTTCAAAGTCAGCTTTAAGTGAAACGCTCTTTTTTTCAAACCCCTTTGGAACGCTACCTAAATAGTTGGAATAAATAGTTGAAAGCACGCAAAAATTTTAATCTGCCGAACATAATTTGGCGAAGAACTGTACAGAACTAAAGAATCTCCACACCGAAAGGAAAAGGCATTCCCTTTTCATCAAAATCATGTTTTTCAAACTACTCCAGTTTCAATCAAAGCTATGCAACCACAGATTTCCGAGGTCGGATGCACGAATCCCGAGGCGGAGGGCGTTCTGATCGATCGAACCTGTAATCGGAGGAGGCGCGGAAGGCGCCGCTGGAGAGGACCTCGGAGGCGTCGACATGGCGCTGCTCGTCGTCGAGGGTGCTCCCGTACTCGCTCTTGATGGACCACGAGTCCGCCGCGACGGACCTGTCGTCGTCCGATATCAGATCGGCCGCTGACGCCGGGCCCCTCGGCGGGAGAAGGTCGGAGTCTTCCGGCGGCCATCGGATTCCCGCCATCGATGGAATCTCGGCCGTTGACGATGGGAAACCCTAGAGAGAGAGAGAGAGAGAGAGAGAGGTGCAGAACACGATCGGAGGAGCGAGAGGAGACAGAGGGGTGGGGCTATTTGCACCCCTCAGTTTGCTGAGCACACCCCGTGTCTGAGCACACCCCACCCAAATAACTTTGATTCTGTACACACCCCAGTATTTATATAACATTTTACTTTCCACTGCACACCCCACTACAAACCCTAAAAACTTGTGCAAGAAGGGGAGGAGGAGGAGAAGGAGGAGGAAGAGGGTGGGGTTGAGGTGGAGGGTGGGGCTAGGTCGGTAGGGAAGAGCGCCTCCGGGAAGATACATTGGCAGCCTTTGACATCCACGGAGAGGCGGTGAGGAAGGTCGTCCGGTCAAAATCAACGTCGGAAAGGTGCGCTTTTTTCACGGCGAATGCGTGAAAGCAGTGTTCGTGGAGGGAGTGATGGACATAGGTGGAGACGAGGTAGACCAGGAGACGAGGTTGGGGGGATGGAATCGAAGATGTGAACAAGTTGTTTTTCTTCTGCACGCATAGACACTACCAGTGTCGACGGTTTCACATTTCGTAGACACTCCATGTGTCAATCTTTTCAGAAAAAAAAATTTTAACATTTCATTTGTCCCTCCAAATCTCTACAAAAAAATAACAAATTGATTGTCTCACTCACCTCCTTTCAATGGCTTCTAAGAAACGTTTCTTATATCGGAGGATTTAGGCAATTAGGAATGTTAATGAGTAGTTTGTTATTTTGTTTCATGGTTGGTTGTTATTGTTGAGTTTCTTTCAATCCTTTATCATTACATGATAAACCATGTTGCAGCTTTTTTTAATACATTAATATTTTTTTCTTCTGATGTAGCATACCATGTAAAGAGATCTCATAGACTGCAACAGTGTCTAGAGATCATATATATTCAGACACCTCAGGTGTCTACCTCATTAATCAAAACCTATTTGTTTCATTTCTGTTCCGATATACTGCAGAAGTGTCTAGATATCACATATACTTAGACACCTCAGGTGTCTACCTAATTAGTTAAAACCTACGAGTTTCACATCTGTTATGATAGACTGCAGCAATGTCTAGGTAATACAAATACCTAGACATTTCAGATATCTTACCTATTCCAGAATCTACAAGTTTCACTTCTGCTCCTATAGACTGTTGCAATGTCTAAGGATTACAGATACCTAGACATCTTATGTGTCTAATCTATTTCAAAACATACGGGTTTCACTTCTATTCCCATAGACATCAGATGTGACTATAGATTATACATATTTAGACACTCCATGTGGCTAACCTTTTTCGGAGTGGGTGTCTTTAGTACCCATTTGTAAATGGATCTTCAAATATTAATCCATTTAAAAGGGGTGTGAAAAGTAAACCGAGGGATGCAAATAGCCCCACCCGAGACAGAGAGGGACAGCGAAGTCGGGCTTCGGGCTTTGAGGGGTCTGGTTTATGGATGTTAATGGGCCGGTTTGAGTGGGCCCAAAAGCCCAACAAAGCTTCACCATATGGTCCATACCTGTCAAGGAGGCTGATAAAGTCTGTTTTCCGATCCCGTCTGCAATCCGTACATAAGCACTGTTTCAAAACGGGTTTGAAGAGCTTTTGGATTTACAAAAAACTTTATTTTCAAATCCATTTTCAAACAGAAGAACTTGAGCCAAAAACTGCAAATAAATTTCTATAAAAAATTGCCTAAAACTTGAGTTTTCCAAAAGCTATGGAGATACTGACTCTTGCAAAATCAGTTTTAAATCCAACTTTTGCCTGAAATCAATTTTGCAATCGTGCAATCAAACGCAGCCACAGTGAGTATTGATGCATAGGTTGTGATCATATAATGGTCAAATTAATATTTCACCATTCTTTTTTTTTCATCCTTTTCTCTTTTTTTCCATCCTTTTTTTTTCTCTCTTGTATCTTTTATAAACTCACTAGAACATCATCTGTTTCAATTAAAAATTGAAATAGATATCCTGCAAGTTATTAAAAAAAAATCACAATTCTTACCAAAAAAAAAAAAAAAAAATCAATATTTCACAATGATTGGAATTCGTGTAGATAATGCATAAATGGTGTTGATACACACACACACACACACAAAAATGCATTGGAGGTGATACGAAACTAGTGCTTGGCATTTTCATTGCATGACTATTCCATGCAAGGTGCACCTTTGGTATTAAAAGTAAGATTATTGTTTGTCTATATTAGTGGAAGAAGAATAATTCGATTAGGAAAAACTTCTCTCGCTTAATAACCAATACATCCATATAACAAGAGATGATGATAAATAAGATTAGTAATTCATATTTTCGTTTTTTTTTTACATTGTTTTGTCTGTCTATTTGGTTTCTATAAGCAATTGGAGGAAATCAAGATTTACTTATTGTTTCTCTGTCGACTCTGTAAAATTGAGGAAATCAAGATTCACTTTACGGGCGGTCTAATTTATAAATAAATTTTTTAAAATGAATTTTATTGCTAAAACTCTATTTATATATACTAATAAGTACGCCTCTCAATAATTAAACTCATCTAATTTTTTTAAGAAAATCTTTTATGAACGTTCTTTTAATAAGCACGCTCCCATCTCATATTAATTAAAATATATATTCTTTCTTGTGTTGAAAAGAAGACAAAGGAGAAGATTATATTAAATCGGAGCTGGGCTTGGCTTCTTGTTTATCAAATAATGAGTTACAAAGTTTATATACAGTTTGAAGTGATATTGGTTCGTATAGGGTATGGATTTGTAAAGTTTGCTTTATTGTTTTGGGTTTTTTTTATTAAAACATATAAATTAAAATATATAACCCGGATTTCTGTTAACAAATTAATCAACATCCACATTGTGGTAGGGTATTGATTATGTCGACACCCTCTGTGTGGATACCTACAGAATCATTTAACTACCTGTCTATCAACCGCTAGACAGTACCCTTGTCGAGGTTTTTTCAAATGGCCGACATTCGTAGTGTCGATACTTCTTTTGTCCGATGCCATTAGAGGGTCAATAATATATTTGAAGGTCGACCAATGGGCTGTAGATAGTGTGGGTTTTAGAAACCCGGTCTTTCTGTAAGCCGTTTGACTCTCACACTGTCAATATTTGCAATCACAGTTACACACTTATAGTGTCATTACTAACAGATCATAAACAATGATCTATATTAGGCCTATTGACTTTAAATGTCGATACATGCAAATAAACTTGTTAATCTGACAAACACGGATTGGATAAGTCCGTATCCGAATTCGTATTTGAACTGGATATTCAAAAATATATTTGTACCTGATATCCGACGGATATTAAAAGTAAATATTCGTATCCGATTTGAAAATCCGAATTCATATAATTATTCAAAATATTCAAAAATTCAAAATGAATACATCACCTGATGTTGGATTTTAGATTCTAAAAGAGTAACTAAAAATGCATAAAACAAATATAATTGCATGAACCGTTTTAATGCATGGTTGTCTTATCGTTTTAATTCTCCTTCCATGCATAATGTTGGGTAAATGTTGAAACGGATTGAATAAACCCATATAGGCCAGTTTCATGTGTATGCAACGATTACCATTCATGATCAATTTTATTATGATTGATCCGTTGGAATTTACGTGTGTTGTGCCTATATATTCATTGCTCTCATGGCATATGTGAGAGAATCACTCTGAGAGATTAATCTATAGGTTTTATGAAATTTATCATCTTATACACATCACAAAGCTCATATTCTATTCCCTCTAGAGCTTTGTTTTTTTTTTTTATCTTAATCAAGCTTTATCTATTTTATTTCGGGTATCGACAATACAAGCAGGGGCGGAGCCAGGAATTAAAGTAAGGGGGGGCCTAAAATTTAAGAAAATGAGTAAGATAAAAAAGAATAATTATAAATATATGATAAGTTAATACGAAATAATATGAAATAAAAACAATTGAAAATGTTTTTACTTATTTTTTAGGATATAAATATCCGTAATAATCTATAGAAGATCTAGAAAAAAATCATGAAAACTCACTATTCCCATCACAAAAAAGGAAAAAAAATGAAGCTTAAAAAATTAACAAAAATGAATATGAATAAATTAATTGATCACAAAAATATATATGGATATCTTTCACGCTTATATTTTAGAAAGAGATTTTAAAACTTTACTTCTAAATATTTTGAGAGACTAAATATAGGAATAATGAAAAATCAAAATAAACAAAAAATAACAAAACATTTAAATCAGTAACTTTTTAACCCTTCAAAATTGGATACCAATATTCACGTGAAAATAAAGCTTTTCAAAGTTTTTTTTAAAGGAGACCCATGATTCCAAATCTCAATGGGCGCTAATATGCTCAGTTAGTTATATTTTCATTTGTCACGTCTAATGCATTATTTCACTTAGTTAAAACATTATATATTCTACTATCTCTGTATACACTATTATATGAAACGTAAATAAAATATATACATTTATTTCATATGAGCATGTATTTCACTTCTATAAAAAAATCAATATAAATCATGATACAAACAAGTCTGCACATAATATCTTTCAATTTTAAATTCACTCATTTCAATTATGATTTTTGCTATACCCTTAAAAAATCTCATTTTATCAAAATTACTCTAGTAAATTACTATTTTAACAATGCCTCTTAAAATGATTTAAATTATTCATGAATGTTCTTCTAAAAGATGTTCCTACAAAATTTTAAAAATCTGTATTGTGCAAAAATACCCTTCAAAAGGGAATTGATGCAAAATTTAAATCTTTTGAGGCATTGTTGGGAATAAAATTTATAAGGAAGTATTTCATAATATAAGAAGTTTTGAGGGGGTATATGCAAAAATCCTTTCTAATATACCCATTAACCATGCATCAGATTTCTTGGCGTGGGCCTTGGGGGGGCCCGGGCCCAGCCCGCCCCCCTTTGGCTCCGCCCCTGAATACAAGGATTCGGTTCAAGGACTCCACTTGATCGCACCTCGGGGAGTCGACGGAATCTCGCGGGTCGAGTTGTATCTCAGAAACGTTATGTCGATGAAACTCCGTGCACATGGAAGACATATTCGTTTTAAGGATTGCATATCCTATGTGCCTCTCGACCAGGCGATTCCAATCTTTTTTCTCGCTAACTTATTATTTTTATATTATCAATATTATTATATATGAGTTCTTCAAATTAATTATTCATTGAGATACAACATTGTTTCATGATTTATGAGAATTAGTTCTAACACCTGATACTCATGACATGACACTGTTTGACATATTAAAAAAGTAGAATTGAAGTACACCATTTGTCATGACAGTTGATATTATAGGCTGGGAAGTTATTCTAAGAGATTAATGAATAGAAAGACATGTTTAATTAGATTACGGATTTGGCGCGTTTGGTTGCGCGATTGCACAATGTTTGCGATTGCAGGAAGTTGTGTTTGCAATCGTGCAGCCAAACAGTTTTACTCTAGCAGCTTCTTGCACACAGATTTCAGGCAAATAGTGCCATAAAGTTGCGATTTCCAAAAGCTAAGAAAGTGAGCTTCCTGCAGAATCAATTTTGAAACTCAGATTCCTGCAAAATCAGCTTTGTTATCGCGCAACCAAACGCACCACAGTCTTGATGTTATAGGCTGGGAAACTATTATGAGGGATTAATGAATAGAAAGACATGTTTAATTAGATTATGAAAATAAAAAAAACAGTTATAATTTGTTCAACTTAAGCAGTATATGTGGTGAGGGAAAACCGAGTGGTGATAGAGATGATCGGCGATAAGGGAAAATAGAATTGGTGGAATAACGTAATTTCATAATACATTTAGAATATTAATAGTAGTTTTTTCTCACACATTTTAATATAGCTATACTCACATATTTTTTTTACAAACAATCAAATTTTTTTTAGATTTATTCACCTCTAAGGCTCTAATGTACCCTAATCCCCATTTATTCTACTATTAATGCTATCCAAACTGGGACTAAAAATGTAAACTATATAAAACATTTGATTCAATGTTTCAAATGTCTGATGATCACGTAGCCCTTCCAATAAAAAAATTGGGTCACTAAATATAACATGTAGGAGTAAGAATTCAATCCCTTAATTGAATTTTTAATTTATGTATGACATAAATAATGTGAATAATTAATTTAATATAGGGATTTTTATTCTTAACTCCCCGCAAACCATCGTATTTAGCGATCGCTCCCTCACTTCTTCGTATTTGGGTTTTACTTCCCAGATTTAAAGGATAATTCATTTTTACTCCATGTGAGGGACCTATCTGTAAATTATTTAATTTTCTTTTTAATTCCTCATAGGGAGTAAAAAAAACTTATCATTTAAATCTGAGGAATAAAACTCAAATACGAAGAAGTGAGGGAGCGATCACTAAATACGATGATTTGCAGGGAGTTAAAAATAAAAAACCAGTTAATATATTATAACAAGGGAAGTAATGCATTGATTAAAAATAGTTATAATTTATATTAAAAAATGATAAAGTGATAAACAATGACAAGTGTATCCAAAAGTGATTAAAATTAAAGAGGGACTTTTCTTTAGTGAGGGAACTTGAGTTCAAGTCTTACTGGCTGTTGATAGATGAAGATTTGATTAGAAAAAAAATTATCAATAAAAAATTTATATCGTCGATGTTCTTAAATTCATTAAATAAAATTTTTGTTTTAAGCGGGAATATTTTCATAACTACAGGGGTTTACTTTGCGAGTTTGGATGTGGGTTTCGTATCCCCTTTTTGAAAAAATAACCTCACGTTAGAAAACTATGTTTGTCGCTGTCCTGTCTGGATTGGCATACGAGTTTTTACTATGAAATCCGTCGAATCCAAATGGGAAACAATTCAAGTTTTTTTTTAATCCCAGTCTCTCACTTTTTTTAATTTACAAAAACACCCCCACAATTCTCATAAATAGCTTTTTTTCCCCTGAAACATCTCAATTAAACGCGGTACACAAAATATCAGTATACAGATTCACATAACAAATGATTGTTTACCAGCACGCATAAAATGCACAACGATGTAAAAAAGAAAAATTGAAATCCAAAATAGAATAAACAATTAAAAATCAAATACTTGTAAATGTTAGCAGTGGACCTGGTCAACAGTGACTAGGTTTTTTCATTTTTTAACTTAAGGGTGCGTTTGGTTGCACGATTGCGCTGCGATTGCGATTACAGGAAGCTGCGTTTGCAATCGCGCAACCAAACAGTTTTGTAATCGCAGTTTTAAACCCAGCGATTGCAGGCAAATAGTGCCAAAAAACTGCAATTTCAAAAAGCTGAGAAAGTGAGCTTCCTGCAGAATCAGGTTTGCAATCGTAGATTCCTGCAAAATCAGTTTTACAATCGCGCAACCAAACGCACCCTTAGAGACGCCATATATTAACAGTCTCTCTTTTAGTACCTGAACAATTTTTTTTTACTAAGAAATTATGAGGCTACGTCTACAGAGGGAGTCTCCTTTGTAAAAATTGGAATATAAATATCTACTTTTCTCTCTCTCTCTCTAAAACATCTCAATTTATTATTATACATATAAATAATAATATACATCTACATAACAATTTTCTCAAAAACAATTTATTTACCAGCGTGCATAAAATGTATACAATGTAGATAAGAGAATCTTTGGAATCCAAAACAGAGTAAACAATAAATAAAAAAAATATAGCTTGCATTAATTTTTAACTACAAGCGGACTGGATTGAGATCAGCGTGTCAAAGTTCACAGTGTTCAACCTTAATCTGACCTAAGCTAAATTTTAATCTGACAACTTTAATCCGAACTCAACACGTAATAACCTGATCCAACCCGCATGACCTGATTTTTAAGCATAATTTTTAACAAAAAAATACACATATTTCATAAATTTTAATTAACCACTAAAACAATTTAAGTCTTAAAAAAATTATATTATGATCTAAAAGTAAACATTTAGAATAAAGAATTAAGTATCAATGACTTATGACTCATTTTAAATATCGCATGGGTATTTATTACGGGGTCGGTTTGTTTATGATGTAATCTGAATTCAACTTGATTTCTGAGTCAACCTGAATTGATCAGTCTGAATCTGAACTTGATTTTTACAACTCAATTTTGATTAAATCTAACCCAAATTGCAACTCTAACCTATTCCAATTGTAGTAAAAAAAGGGGGGTTATTTAGTTTCCACCCATCCTAAAACATGTAAATTATTAAAAAAAACCCCTTTAAAACATAATATTATTATAAATCCCCTTAAAATGTTACAAAACTTTGTAAAAAATCATACAGTCAACAAACTAACTATATTATAATAATATTCCATCTCAACATATGTATATTGTCCATTTTACCCTCTCTATTAATGAAAAATGTCATAAATATATTTCTTCAATATCTTGAAATCTCTTAATGGAGATGGTAAAATGGACAATATATATATGTTGAGATGAAATATTATTGTAATATAGTTAGTTTGTTAACTGTAGGATTTTTTATGAAGTCTGATAACATTTTAATGGGGCTTATAATAATATTGTATTTTGGATGGGGTTTTTAATAATTTACATGTTTTAAGAGGGGTGGAAACTAAATAAAAAAAAAAAAAAAAAAAACAACGGACGAGCGCTGACGTGACATGAGACTATTTTTTTTTACAAATATTGGACGAGTGGAGCTGTCTGTGCTAATATTAAAAGGGTCATATTTGCAAATTGTCCCCTCATAAAAATTAGACTTAAATCTCCCAAAATAAGTAAAAGAATAAAACATTAGTATATTCAATTCAATTTTATAATATTAAAGTCATCTCAAACAAACAGTCTCTTCTACAATGGTCTCCAACGACGGCTTCCTCGACCTACACAAGCTCAACCTATACTTAAACTCCGCCCCCTCAAACGCCACCGCCGGCCCCACCTCCTCCTCCTCCGCCGCCGCCTCCGGCCCAACCCTCGCCCCACGTGGCCTCGCCGCCGCCGCAGCCAACAAGAGCCGCCCAACATCGGCGTCCGTGACGACCGAGTCAACCCTCCTCATGGGGAACATCACATACACCCCCCCGACTTCCAGCTCTTCGTCGGCGGTCACCGGAGAGAACCTCCGACCCACGACGAGGGACCCGCCGGCGGCGGCGGTGACGAAGTGTCCGGGGGAGTCGAGCATCAGATCGGCGGCGGTGGTGGGGTGGTCAAGGCGGCGGACCTCGCCGGAGGGTAGGACCACCTTTGTGTGTTTGGTTGGTTTGTTGTGTAATAATTGAAGAGACGTAACTGCCCATTATATATATATATATTTTTTTTGGGTTCTTCTATGAATGTGAAATGGAGGGGGGGGGGGGGTGTTTGGGGTTGGGGTTGCCTTGTTTTGATGAGAAATGATGAGATTGGGGTTTTATATTTTTGTTCTTCTATGAATGTGAAATAAAGGAAGGTTTGAGTTTGGGTTTAGGTTTGTCTTGTTTTGGTGGGAAATGATGAGATTGGGGGGTTTATATGGGATGATTGGGTGTGTATTTTGAGGAAAGAATGTGTGATTGTAATGTAAAGATATAAGAAGATTCGTAGAAGGAAAGTTTTGGTTTGTTTGGCTGTGTCCATGGCGTGTGGGACCAAACACAAGTTTTGTGTGTAGAAGGGAAGGGGTGGTCTTCCTATTTTGACTGGCCAAACTGATCACTGATGTACGTGTGTATCTAGAAATTTTTGATTGGGTCAGTCTGACTCTGAGTGGGCTAACAGATTTCGGTATAGAAAAGGTTGGTGGGGACAACAGGAACGGCGGATGGTGGCCGGAGGCGCGGCGAAGTAAGCAGCCTGTCCACGGAGCTCATACGGATCAGACTGTAAAATAAATTTGGTGGACAGTGACAGATAATTGAGTTTGAGGCGCGAAGAAGGATCGCTATCCTTAAAGTGATAATTGTCTCACTCATTGTGAGTTTGCTAATGGTTCTCAAGCAATTCACTTCCACTTCCAGGATACAACAAACTCAGAGTTCTGCAGATAGCAAATCTGAAGAACTCTCTCACAACACTGCAAAACTAAAAACTGATGATCTAATTTGTTCAATGAACAGATTTAATAGAGTTTGAAGGGTTGCCTTTGTAGCCTTTCAAAATTCTGTTACATTTCAAGGGGTGCATTTGCATCTCTTCAAGTTATTTCAGTTAGAGATAACTGTTGTAATTCGTTTAAGGGATGCAGGTATTGGGAGGTGACGGTTGAGTCATTTATTTGAATTTCAAAATTACGAAATCCAACAAAAAATAATATCATATTATTACGCCTAATAATGCGCCTACACGCGTACACATGTAGCATGTGTAGCATATGTGGTCCCCCTTTATCTTTTTCAAGACACCCTTCTAGAAGTGGGTTCACTTATGAATTGAAAAATTCTCTTCCAATTTTCCGATGTGGGACTATTCACCAAGCACCCACTTTACATATTACAATCTTCTTCAACACAGACAAGCTAATATTCGTATTTGTATCCAAATAAAAATCCGTATCCTGACAAATATTTAGAAGAAATATTGTTGTATTTGGCTTGAAAATTCATATTTGGATAATTTTCTAAAATATCTAGAAAATTTAAATGGATATGAATAGGATTCCAAAAAATAAAAATCACATATCTAATATATGAAACATGGGAAAAATCTAATAATTATTTAGTATAAAACATAAAATTATATGTGAACACTCAAAACATTACTTGTTATAAAATATTAAAAAATATAGAAAAACTCATATTAACATGAAAATATTAATATATTAATAAAATAAATAATATTATAATATTATTTCAAATACGAGCATTTTTTTGATCGGATATCATCATATTCATATCCGATTTGAAATATTTCAGATACGGATATAAATTTTTGGATATCGGATAATTTAAAATTTTTTATTGTAAATATTTTTCAAATAATTGATAGGCTTAGGATGGAGGACGTCAAAAAAGGGGGAGAGAGAGAGGGAGAAAAAGAGAGTTCAAAAGGGGGCGGGAAAGATGGAGGTTGGCCAACGGAGACTGGGGGAGAGGAGGAGGAGAAAGAGAGGCCGAGAGACCCGTCCCCTTTGTATCAAAGGTGTATCCCTACAATGCTTGATAGCAGCAAAAAAAAGGTTGCTGCCTTGATAAATTAAGATAAATCCTGTTAACAATTGTAAAAGTTCTTGATGTATTTTTTCATATTTTTAAAATAATTATTTCAGCTAACATTCATATACACATCTCACACCATGTCAGATCTCATCACATACAAATTCATTGCATACATTCTTCGACACAATCAATTGAGTTGTCATTTTAAAAGTTTTTTTTTATGCAACGGTAGGCAGAAGCCACCACCCACCAATGTCATTTAAAAAGTAATACACCATTGTCTACTCTCATTCACCACTTATTTTCAATTTATCCAAGATGATTAAAACAACAATAAAAATATTTTTATATTTTTCAACAAGAATAACCAAAAAACACTATACTAAAAACGATTATTCTAGATGCATTGTTATCTATCAAGTAGTGTCAAAGGTGAATAGTTATTTGGCGGGGGATTAGAGTATTATGTATTTGAATATTAGTAGATCCTATGTGGGTCATTAATTCATCTTAGTGCAATTATTATACAATTATGAAAAACTGAGAATGATTGGATTTTAAGAGTTTATAACAGAAAAATATATATATTCTACATTTATGGGATTTGAACAATTCCAACCCCCCTTGAAAAACTGTAAATAAAATTATAATTATGGAATTGTAAAGAGTATTTATAATGAAATTTCATGACAATGAAATCAATACTTACACATTATCCAAACATAGGATTCGTAAGATGAAATTAAATCAATCAGACTTTTGTTGGTGGTTTGGTTTAGCAGACAACAGGGCAACCTGGCATGGACAAAGATAGTGATACCTCTTCAAGAACATCTATAACACTTTCAAATTTTGACCTTTCTGTATGCTCAGCTTTCCAGCAATCATGAATTAACCTGCATCAATCATTGAATATTGTGTTTAATAGAATTGAAAACTGATAAGCAGTGGATCTATAAAACCAGAAATCATGCTTTATAAGAGGCTCCAACTTCAGTTTGCATCAAAACAGGCTCAACAACAAACATATTCATAAAAGCTGCTCTCAACCAGCTTTTTTCATAAACTGATTATTTTTGAGAACTCATGTTTATTTTCAAGATCACTCTTATAAACTGATTACCCTCAACATCAGAATAATTAAATTCCAGAAGTTTCATGTCACGTCAACAAAATGTAGATTATCAATCAATGAATGTTAGGGGACAGAGAGGTTTTAAAATTACTCATCACAAATTGTTCCCTTTAAGAAAACTAGACCAAGTTTGTATTGCAACAATTTTGCAATATGGCACAAACCTCCATGGATTTTACAACGAAATCATAACCATTGTGTTGATTTTGATATTAAATTTGGATTTTGGACATGTTTTCATTCAACTGAAACTGCACTAAAATTTTGAACAAGGCAAATGGAAGAATTGGCTTACTGTTGTATTCTTACAGGGCACCGGCTTAACTTAAACTTTGGTTCAGTATCTACTGGCTTCGAAATAGCACGGCTAGAGACATCATTGGGAATTAACAACCGTCCTTCCAACATCTGTAGGACAAAAAAGGATGTAAATGAACATATTGCATGAAATTTTATAAAATATCTTTTCTCGCACTCTCTTTATAAAAGATCATAAGATTAAGGAAGGTTGGGACAAAATGAAGAGAGAGTAGGTTACATGGAACCAGGTCCAAATGAAGAAAATAATATAGAAGATGATATATATAAGCTTGTCAACCAGACATGGATATCAATATATCATAATTCAAGAAAATTACGCCTACACAAACATCATGATCTGATATCTTTTACATCAAACTTCACGGAACTCATTTCTCCGGCCGAACCAGCACATTTCATTAAATACAATGCAAGTGGTAAAATCTCAATCGAGAGGACCAAAATGTTGCATTGTTACTATATTTGGTTGAGCAACCCCATGAGCTTGTTCATTGTAGCAAGTTTATCAGAACTTTCTGTTAAAAATATGTATGAAATTCCATGATCTAACAGTATATATTCATGTATGAGAATTTTAGTTTGATGGGTCATAGAGGTCAATAATTGTGAATAGGTGGTTCCTTGAAAAACTGTATGATGATGGGATCTATATGTGTACTAATTACTATAAAAAGAGCCATGTGTCAATGAATGGATCAGATGAATATATGCAAATAGTGTCAAGAACAATTCATACATTCAAGTTATACAACATTATTAGCATATATGGCATGAGCTAAGAACAAATCGAGCGTGTCGCTGAATGTGAAAAATCTAGGTTCTCTGGGAAGATTACAATTAGATTTGTTACAAAAACTAATATTTATTAGAAAGTCCCTATTGAGTGAAAGCGTGAAACAAATTGATTTAACAGGAGGTCCCCATGGAAATTCATAATTGTAAGTGACATGTATCACACGTGTAGTCCTCTGTGCATACATTTCTAAAATTTGACAAAATAGATTCTCTAATAATTATTACTTGATAGATTACAGCGTTGTTACTTTTATACCCTATTGTTCCCTTGAAATATATAAGTTAGTAGGAACCATTTGTCTATTTGTTATTACAGCTAGGGTCCATGGGTTAATGCAGAGACATCAAAGTAACCGAAAGTGAACAGCTGCAATGTAGTCAGGGAGAGGTAATACTGTGTAGGAAAATACAAAAGATAAAAAAATCAAAAAATATATTTGAGTAATTTAAAAAATAGAAAATGACCATTATTACCTCATACAGTACATTGGCATATGAGCGTACATCTTTCGTACGTATATCTTCTGTACTGTCACAAACAGACTTGTAGAGGGTGCCTGAATCATCAGTTCTTTTAACTGTCAAATGAGATTCATTATACAAACAAGATTTTGGTATTCAAAAACAATACTATGCTTCAGACACTTTACGGAAAGACTTTGAACTGGACATACTCTAAACAGTCATAATATTAATTCAAGAAACATATAGGAGAAACCAGTATCTACAAACATACTTTCCTGATGAGGGTGTATCTTTTCATATATCATTTGAGCCCAGTAGTCACCAATCTTCAGATGCCCCCCTTCATCTAGGAGCAAGTTACTGCGTCCATCATAAAACAGGAAAAAAAAAACATTAAAGCAAGGAAGAGAAAGATATTAATTGTGTTGAATTAAGTTAAAATGGTGTGCCTTTCAAATAAATTTGCAACACATAATCCCCAACACATGTTGTTTATACTCTATATACAGGAATTTTGTTATACATTGACAACTAAAAATAGTTTCTTTGTCCTGTGAGTATATTGAATCAGAATACCAACTCGGTAAATAGCGCACTCATATTGTAGCACCTATGAGGTAAACTTCCAAGTGCATTGAGGAATATTAAAATGAATCATTCAGCTGCAAATCACTCAACCAGCAAAAATGCACTCCGTGTCAATTAAAATTTCACGGGCCATAAAACTTCTCTCAGTGGGAAGCATGATATGCAAGATATGTGGAACACAGGAAAATGTGAAGGGAAAACTATCCCAAGTGGGGAGTGGCAAGGACTCTCCGACTCCTCAACTGAAACCACTCAGGCAAACGGTCATTGCTCCGGGAATCTCTCTAGCAGGGGCCATGAAAATGTTTCCATGGAAACTGCATGGCTCTGTTAGTGGTAGATCCAACCAATCCTGAGCATGCTCTAATGAAGAGCCACACAAGCCAAATTTAACACACAAAATAATAAAAAAGTAAAAGAAAATGAAAAAGAGAAAGTGAACGCTCATTTCATTTCAAGCACACAAATATCTCATCTTACAAAAAGAGGACAAGAAGAAATATTAAATAGCAATCTATTATTGTGTATTTAGGATGACTTACAGAATGTCAAATTCCTAACAAATCAAGACGAGACCAAATTGACTGCTACTTGCTTAGGACCTATGGAAAAGGAACAAAGGGTGACTCAAAATGTAAGGATAATGAAATGTCTCCGAATAAAATGGCAAAGAAGATGGTTGATAAGTGTGAAGTCGGATTACATTTAATTTGGGACAGTATAAATTTCATTCAGACTCGCAAGGGAAGGGTACATCAAAATCAACTCCAACGAAAAAATGATGAATCAGGTTCAGATTAGCATATATACAAGGCTATCAAAATCACCTGAAAAATTTATAGCTTTTCGTCCGATAAAGCTCCATGACTTTGGTGTTCCTTCCAATCCGTCAATAGGTTATACATAGCTAGATATAGTAATTGAAAGGGAACTAAAACACTGAAAAAGTAACTAGGAAATTGGGAGTAGAAGCTTTTAGACTACTAGGTGAAAATAGAAGGCACACAATAAGAATGAAGATCAAACGCAAAGTGAAAGTCACAACAGTCTTGTATTCAGTAATACTTTATGTAAATCTCAATTGTACTCAGTCAGGTAAACTGTGAGAATTCAAATTCATAATTAGAAGCATAATTAAAGATAATACAGTAAAATGAAAAGATCAAATAATAGTACTCACCCTGTATGCAAACTATTATGTACAAAGGGATGGGGCTTGTGTTGGTGCAAATAATTCATGCCCCTGCCAAGCAAAGATATATTGAATTTTATCCGGGCTACTCTAGGAGGAAAATTTCAGTGACAAATCAAAGCATGAACTATATAAATTAAAATCCATAAAATCCTATTTATGCAGGGAACATATATCATTCTTCTATTTTACTATTAATCCCAAAAAAAAAATTACAGCAAATACAAAAAAATGGCGTGTTCAATTAAAAAAAATAGGAAATAGAACTCTGATAGAAGCTCCATACCTTGCAATATCCAGTGCATACCGAAGAAATGTGAATATGTCAAGACGAAGTTTCTCTCTCAATATTTTGTTCAGATTTCCCTATCAAATGAAGGCGGAATAAGCAATGGAAGTGAGAGAGCTGAGACATAATATAATGAGGGGATCACCAATATTCCAGATAGTTATATAGATACAAATATATTTATTAAAGTTAGAACGAGATGTAATGATTTGCAATTTAACTGCAGCTTATTTAGGAACTAATACAAGATCTATTGAAATTGATAACGATTGCATATTTACCGAGACAAGGTCGAAAATGCAGCAGCTAAGAGATCTTTTTAACAACTACAAAGAGTATGTAAATTATGAAAATAATGTCTGACTGGAAACAGAAATCAAAATATATTCCAAGTAAACTTGTGTATGCACCAATTATTGACAGGAGACACAAATCAAAATATATTCCAAGGCAACTTGTGTATGCGCCAATTACTGACCGGAAACACAAGTCACAATATATTCGAAGGAAACCGTGAAATTATGTAAAGATATTCAATTATGACACCATGAGAGGGTTAAGCAGAAAGATACAACTGATCACTCCTGCAAATAAGCATTGATTTAAGGAGAAAATAGATCATCTTCAGTGGTTTTCAGAATAACCAATTAGGTCTAGTAAAGGGGATTTATTTTTAGTGTTTTTGGCAATAAACATTGATCAGTTTCACAAGAATATCGCCAAGTTAAAAGAAACAATTCTGAGCCTCTTCACTGCAATCAGCTCACAAGAACTGGGTTCGTACTTTAGATAGATATTCTGTTATTAGAATCATCTCTTCATCATGCATTATGGCACCAAGAAACTGCAAAATATTGGGATGGCGAAGTTCCCTAAGGCGGGACATTTCTTTGTCAGATAACCTCCTGCAATTTATAATAAAAAAATTACAGTAATATTAAAGGTTCAGTCTAAAAAATCAAATTAAATACTGAAAGACGGGTGAAAAAGCATGGGGTGAAACTTACATTCTTTCATCACTAATCTTGATAATCGTTTTAACAACCCAGGTACCACGCCATTTGACCTTCTCAGATTTACCAATGGTGCTCTGCGAATGTAAAGGAGAACAAGATAGATTATTATTATTATTATTATTATTATTATTATTGCTTGGTAAATAGATTATTTATTAGATTAACTTGAAGATACTGTACCATTTAACTTCGGTAGATATGTATTAAAAAAAGTGATGATGGAATTTAACTACAACAAAATGCCCTGATAAAAGCAAAAGGAACATGGTGGACTTGATTTCAGAGGTAATATAGGACGATCAGCATATCTCAAGCAATGCTGAACAGGGTAAGTGATATCAACCTGAGATTAAATAGTCACAGATGCTAGCTCCCTACTTCCCTGACTAGTTGAGTAAAGGTCTGATATAAGTGTAGAATCCCAGGTATCAAAGCAGCATGATTTCATTAAAGTATCAGCATTAACAACGCACTGGAGTAATCTCTGTGTGTCCTTTTCAAGAACACAGATGTAATATATAGATGAAATTATACGAGGAGGAAAACAAAAACAGATCAGAGGATCTGTAAAATTCATAAAAGAAGAAGGAATATCTGAATAAATAAAATTCAAAGTTCATATGCATAATTCTCATGTAAATATCCAGAACAACGATCTTACATCATGTACAAAACATTAATATAGAACATAATATGTATACTGGTTCTCCCTCCATACAACAATTGACACAGTTTTATTAGTTTTACCTCCCAGTTATCATATTTTGTACTTTATGCCAACTTTAAAATGAATTTTATTTGTTAATGTACCTCTCACTACTTCCATGTATCACATGATCTCTATGAGTTGGATTATATAAAGATGTGATGGAATGAGATATGCCCAGTTTATTGATTTCCTTCGGAATACATATCTTTCATGATCAATTATAAAACTCAGAGGACAATGCGACATGAGGCATCCGGTAATCAATGATAAGTAATTAGGACTTTAAAGATATTTAAGAGCAAACAACCCATGTCAGATGCTGTGCACGATTCATTGACAGAAAATGCATAAAGGGAGACATAATATCAAGAAGGAAAATTGTTCAAAACTCTTGTACATAACAAACTAAATCTTCAACGCAACATGATCAAACTACCACAATGAAAGCTGCATGGGACACAGTCATAAAATTATAGTAAATGATATAACAAATAACCTATCCTATTTAAATTACTATGACTATGCCATGTGGCTCCACTTAGTATTCTTGAATCAATGCCTCAAGAGCAATAATCATATGTGCAATGAAAAAAAGATTGAATACCATGCCAAAGAACTGGTATGCTAAATACAGTTTATAAATAGAAAAGTAAGTATTTGTTTACCTAAAAAGATAGAAGTTTATCAAATCATCATAGATATGATTGTATGCAAAAAATCATCATGAGACCCTAAGAGTTTTATAGAAGAATTAGTGCCTCAAAGTCATACTTGTACCTGCTGAATTTCTGATGAGTGCTCTAATTGCAGCTCCGAAGGATCAATATTGACTTCATTTAAACCATGTTCATAATTAAAATTCTGCACATAATGTATAAAAATTAGCAAAACATTTTGCTAAAAGCTCACTAACCACAAAATTGAATGAGAAAAATAATACTAATGCAAATTCCCAAGAACTGGATATCTGCAACTGGGTAAAATGCTTAACTACTTGACATAAAGGCCACATGTCAAAGTCAAACACCTCAATTATATTCAAGCACAGTTACACTCTTGCTTTAATTGAATAAACATATCTCTAACCTTCAAGGTATCCAGAACATATAAACTTAACCTCTCTAACCCTGTTATTATTATCATTATTATTTTCTGTCCATGCCACGTGGCATTTGATTCACCTAGGCTTAAGTTAAGGAACGCATTGACAGTTCATGAAAAAATCATCTCTCGCGCTCTCTGTATATGAAAATTAAAAACTACTTAGAAGCTCGTGTTTGTTTGTTTCCAATGATTTTCTCACGAAAGAAATATAATTATGACAGATAGAATGTTAGTTGTCCGTGATGCAATAAAAATTTAAGGGTTTTATGCATATATACCCCTGTTATGATCCTTGATTGTATAAATACCCCTGTTAGGATCACGAGTGCAAGAATACCCCTACTAAACTAATAAGCAGTGCATTGGTACCCCTGTGGTTAGTCCCTGTGAGCTTTGGTTAAAAAATGGCCGTTTTGCTCCGTTAAGTACAAGGAAAAGTCAATAATGCCCTTCTCCTTCTTCTTATTTAGGTAGCTTTAGTTAGGGGTAAAATGGTAAAATACATATGTCGGTTAATAAATTAACTATGGTGGAGTCGTAACTGCTTACGGCGGGTAACGGAGGGGTACCGATGCATTGCTTATTAGTTTAGGAGGGGTATTTTTGCACTTGTGATCTTAACAGGGGTATTTATGCAACCAAGGATCCTAACAGGGGTATATATGCAAAAAACCCAAAATTTAATGATAACATTCAATTAGGATCAGATTTGCTTACCAGAGGATGATCATTTATAGAATCATTGCCTCCATTAACTTCCAATATTCTGCATATATCTCTATGTCCATATTGTCTAGCATCTGTTAAGGGCTTCATATTTCCAGAGGCCAAAAATCAGTACAAGGAGGAACATCTGTTAATATTAGATATTGCACATATAAAATTAAGATTACCAGGGTATATTTAATTCACAATAACATGGTACAGAAAGTGACAACGCTAAGAAATTTATGGAGCAATCAATGTGATATAAAGACCATCCAATGGCAGGACTACCACCCATCAAACTGCAAGTATAGAAATATTCATTGCTCAGACATAAATGATGTCCTCTTATTCTGTCAGTAAATAAAACAAGTTGATGTATGAGCATGCTTTCTTGTTTTCCATTTCTTTGGGAAGTTGTGTCAAGCACATCATACCCTATTCAATGCAAACCTCTATGTCCATGTCCTTGGTATGTAATAATGAAAGATTTGACAGTCTAAAATTTTCCATATACCTACTTACTCACACAAAAATGATTTTTGCATTAAAACATATCAAAAAATTTAAACATAAAGTGTTTATTCAATATTATCAAACAAGTGAAAACATATATGCCAAGACTCGTACATTTCAGTGCATCTGCTCTATATATCTTTTGTAGTTCACAATCACTTGATTCAATCATTTATCATCAATATCAAGACAACACTGGTAGTCATGGAAATGGGTAGAAACTTACAGTCCTTTGCCAGCGATCTTCAAGATTGACATTGACATTGTATTGGATTAGCAACTCCACAATAGAAGCATGACCTTCACTCGCAGCAAGATGCAAAGCTGTCCTTTTATCATAGTCCTGAACATCAGGAGATATGCCTTCCATTAACATTTGATTGAGTCCTACTTTATCACCTCTAGATGCGCAGCGGAGAAAGCTTCCAATAAGCTGCATGTCATGATCTCCAGACGTATGTGTGTCCATTATAGCATGTCTTATCCAGTTATGCCTCAGTTTTCCTGCAAGAAAGAACACTGGTGTCCTTTTGTTACCACAAAATTGGTTCCAACATACTGCTTCTGAACTTGAGCAATATGTGACTTAATTAAGATATACAAAAAAAGTGAAAAATAAATATTCCGATTAATTGTTGAAAACATAGTCACTTGCAGACCTGATGGACTCTACCTAACCACAGTTTTGTAATTTGTCTATGAACCTCTTAGTTCTTACCCATTCACTTTACAACAAAAATAAATTTGGCACGTCACCTGCTTAAACACATTTATAGCATCTCAATTCAACACAAACTTCTTATCCTAGCCCAAAGCTCAAATTTCCATTGCCATAAGGAATGGAATACATTTAATGTGATAGACGTGGACTAACATTATATGAGATCTTCCATATGATTTTTCCTTTTTTCTGGTTTGATTATTTTTTATGTGTTGTTGCTGAAGTTCACATTATATTTAAAATTTTAATCATGGGAAGCATGGAATATGGCTTATTCCAAGCATTTGAAATTTTTTCCTTTAATCAACAGGACCAGCATTTCCAAGGACTCACCAGCAGTCAACAACAACTTTCAAGTTTAAACATTTGTTCTGAGTCTTAAAAAGCTGATGTCTCTGTGTGGTTTCAAAAGGTGAGTTTGAAACGCAGGATTATAAAAATCCTAGCTTTTCAAACTCACATCCAAACGGACCCTTGGAAATGATTTTGGACAATCTTTGGAACGACTATGTAACCAGGAAGGCCCGGTCAAGGCGACTGAAAGGAGGGCGACCAACGGGAGTAACGAGCGAAGGGAGGGTTGAGGACGGAAATCATCACGGTCAAAGGAAAACCTCCACTTTGTGATTTCGAGATTGTTTTATATAAGTAAAATCCGGGTTATGCCGAAGAGTAAAACTACACTTTTTCAGGTTCTCCAGTGGCTGGCTTGTTTGCTATGATATCGCTATGCTACCGTTTATGCGCAGGCCTGGATGACTTACCAATGGGAGTATCATGATTCTCGCTCATAAGTTTCCTACGTCTGTATCAACTAAAAAGTGTTGGGGACGTAAGGTCGTTGGCATGCCTCCGACTCACATAACGCAGGATATTGGATGCCAATCCTACGTCACTACAACCGACAACCATATCAAACCAGGAAAGCTTGAAAATGGAATGCCTTTGAAGATTCCCAGTTTGATACTCCTCTTTAAATTCCATCCCCTACAAATTCCTCAAAAAATATTAATTTTGATCAACACTTCCTTTAGCAAACTTGCTACAAATCAACACACAGGTCAACAACAACTCCCAAAGAACTTTATATGTTCCAATGCACAACAAAAAAAAAAAAAAAAAAATCAGGTCACCAGTAATTATAAACATTTAAATTACAGTAAACACAATCACAAGATTCAATACATAAAGCCAATCACAAGAGATGAAAAAAAATAGGGATTCACCAAATTGAGGTCTCCGATTTTGAGAAATGGATCCATGTCTCCAAACACGAGATGGGGTTTTCTCTAATTCTCTTCAGAGGGAGCTGAAGAGACTCTGTAAAAGCTTCGCAGATGTCTTTATAGGGCTTCATCTACACGGGCGAAGATTTGGCGGGGATTTCAGAGGGCGAGCTGTTTAGTTAACAACGTCTCTCTTGTTTGAGAAGGAAAATTTCGAAAAACACCTTCATATGTTTTATACGTGCAGAAACAACCACAGACCAGAATAATCACGACAAACAAGGCGGATAAAAAAAAATTACGAAGTCCCCGATTTTATTATTATGTTGTTGTGATTGGAGAGTATTCTCTAGATAGTGGAAACGAGTCGAGCTTTGACCTGCTCAGACTCAGCTCATTTAGTATCAGGCTCGACTCAGATTTGGCTCAGCTCATGACTGAACTTCATTTTATATACAAGTTCGGCTCGTTGGGCTCGTGAAAAGCTCGGTTGAAGCTCGGCTCGGCTCGTTTATTAAACAAGCTCAGCCGAAGCTCGAATCAAGGCTCGGCTCGGACTCGTTTAGTTAAAAAAAAATCTTGCTTAGCATTTGAGAAGTCACATTTCACAAATTATAACATCTTATACATGTGAAAATAACATAAGCTCGGACTCGAGCTCGGCTCGTTTACCTTTTTCTGTTAAGTAAACGAGCTCGGGCTTAGCTCGTTTACAAACAGAGCTTTAAAAATTATTCAAACTCGGCTTGTTTGTCTAAACGAATGAGCTTGAGCGAGTTTTAACTGAGCCGAGCCCAAGCTGCTCGGCTCGTTTACCAGCCCTATCTGTAGATCTCGGATTGGTTCATGTTATTATTTTGGATATAATTTTTTTTTATCAATTAGAATCTCATATATTAAAATTTCATATACTTTGTTATCGTCATACACTCAAATTAGCTAGGTTAAAAAAGAAAAAATCCAAATAACCCTCTGTAAGAAGCCTGTAATCTATATAACCTCTGGCTTTTTCCAAAATCTATATAACGCCCTTAAAACACCTATATAAATTCAAATAATCCATTGGATTAAACTTTCATTAAGAGATAGAGAATATTATGTGAATATTCCATTTTGTTAACTCTGACTAAAAACATAGTATACCAAAACCCTCCTATAATTTGTTAAAAATACAAAACTCTGTAGATTATAAAACTCTATCTGAATTTCGCATTTTGAAGATATTGTAAGGGTTTTTATACTATATTTTCAATCAAGGTTGGCCAAATAGAATATTTATAAAATAATCATAATTTATCAACGAAAATTTAGCTTAAATGGCTATTTGGATTTACATAGTTATTTTCAGTGGGCTATATGAACTTTACAAAAACTTAGGGGGTAATATGGATTTCAGATAATTTACAAGGGGTTATTTGAATTTTTCTCTATAAAAAAATTCACATTGATCCATAAAATTCATTGGAATATATATGTATGCTTTGCATATGTGATTGCCGGCTTGTGAATATTAGAGGTAATTGAATGAAAAGTATGCACTTGTGCGTGTTAGCTACAAAAAAATTTGCTTCATTTCATCATGCCAATGAGATACTAACCAAAGTCTGGAGGATTTTGACATTCAATCAGATATACAGATATTTGATCCTGTAAATAAAAGAATAGGATTCTGCTATTTTTTGCAATGTTAGAACAACGAGAAAGGCCTGCAACAGCAACTAGAAGTTCATCAATATCTTGTCTTTTGGAACTCCATCTGCCACCAGTACAGATATAACATCCTGGGCACAAAACATTCACTTATCAATTATCGCACTTGGTTTTAATAAACACGACGAATTTGCAAGCAAAGCATAACAGAAACTAAGTGAGATGTAGGATGACTTTAGTCCACCAAGTCATATATTCCATATGGGCGGTCAAGCATATATTGATCTCAAACAAAAGCAGGTTCTATAAATACAGGAATAAAAAGTCACCACAAAAGCAGTAGAAAAAAATAAGCTATCCCGCAATCAAAAAGAGAAATCCCTAGCCATAATATCACAGTTCTAAACTAAAATTTGTCTTTAGGAACTCCTATTTTTAACCAATAGACCATTGCAAGCTATGAGTCCTAGATACTTCAAAATGGCTTGCATGCCAGGGTCATTTTACATGTGAAATGTTTCATTAAGAAATCCATATCATGCCAATTTACGTTGTATCCTCCTCTGTGTCCAAGCTGTACTGAGCATCATAACTTTATTAATTCTAAAAATATTCAAATAAAAGAACTGTCATGGACATGGCATACTAAACTCTATGGTTGTGAGAAAATTATCAGAACCATCTTCAACCAGAGCAACGCTAATTGCAAAATCATCCAAATTAATCTATGTTTGTAGCACAAACAGCTTCTGGGAAGAAAACTATACCAGAACAATGAGAGTGATGAAGGAAGACATACCTCAGTCATTTGCTTATGCCCACATAACACAGCACCCGTGGATGATGGATTGATTATTTGTTTGGCCCTAGAAAAAGCAGACTGGAAAATCTTTTTTCAGTATGAGACTATGAGTTGGGTCACAATGTAGCGAGAACCAAGCAGAGAAACAATTTTTTTATAAACAAAAACATGGCACCTGTACATAGCCCTGTTCTCCTTTCCACATTTCATCTGGTTGTGATAATACTGGAAGTATTTGAACACCAGAAGATTCCCAAGCTTTAAACCTCTCCTACAGGAAGAGAAAGTAAAAGAAATCAAAGTCAGAGACAGAGATATTGATTTTGTTGAAATATGAGAAAGACTTGACAAAAATTGCATTCTAATGGATGCCATATATCAAACCTGATAGGAACCAAGCAAAAAAAAACCTGATAGGCCATCCGTTGGAGATTCCTTGCACCGTAATAAAGCCTCACATCTGACCTCTCATTCGCATTGAAACCTGATTCGATAAGTGCCCGGATTGGACTACAAGCGGGGGAAAAGTTGCGGTATTGTGGTCATTGATGGAAGCTAAAAGTTATTTTTTTCCTTTAGAAATTTATGAGAACAATGTGTCAATAGCATCTATGCTTCAGAGTGCAGTCACTTTCACAATAATACCAATAGGCACACATTTACTATTTTGAGAAAATTGATAGCATTTACAACAATTTATATTTCTAATTGAGGATAAAAGCTTGATAACTTGTTCTCTTGGAAACTCAATTTGTAAGGACATATGAGGGAACCGTTGAGGTGCAAGCATTTGGAGACAAGTTTGAGAAAGACATTTTCAAAGCAGCTTTCGAAATCAGCTTTTCAGCATGTATACTTTTGTTAGATTCCTGAAACACTCTTTCTTAGAACAAATTTTTTTATTTATTTTCTTTAAAAACCGAAACCACTTGAGGTAATTGGAAACGAGTTTAAATCAAGTATGATTCCTGTAAAAGCTTTAAATGTGACCTAAACCCGTTTTAGGGGTGGCTTGAAAACCCGTTTATGTTTGGTTTTTCAAAAAGAAAGAATTTTGATAATAGGTTTGGGTAGCTTTTGGAGATTATGCTTTTAAAATAATCATATCCAAATTTGCTTTCAAATGATCCCAAATTTTCCCAAAAAAAAAAAAATTTAAAAAGCTTTTCAATATAAAAAAAAGTGCTTTACAAGAGTCAAAAAAGAAAAAACTAGTTTTAAAAGCTGCTTTTTCCAAATTCGTTTCTAAACGCTGATGCATGATCACACCAACAGCTACAATTACCAATTGAATACAAAAAAAAAGGCACTACCTTTATCAGTCAAATTAGCAAATTCAGATCAACCATGGATCGAAATTAAATTAAAAAAAAGGCAAATTCAATCAAGATTCGTGAAATTCACCTGATCCCAGACCCAGTGGCGAAAATCAGCACCGTCCGTGCCTCCTCCGGAGGCGAGATCCGCCCGACCTGGAACCCGCTCCCCATGACGGCGCTCAGCTCCACGACGTCGCCGCTCCTCAGCCCGCATAGCACCTCCGCGGATGACCCCGGGACGCTCTTCACCAGGAATTCGAACACGCCGTCCGAGGCGGCGAGGGAGGGGGGAGAGGCGATGGCGAGGAAGGCGGGCTTCTCCGCGGGGGGAGGGGGCCGGAGCTGGAGGTACTGGCCGGGGCGGGTGTGGGAGGAGACGAGGTCGGGAGAGGCGGAGATGTCGACGGCGACGTGGAAGAGGGAGCCGTCGGAGGAGGCGGGTTTGATGAGGGTGAGGGGGGCCTGGGTCCAGGTGTCTTGGCGGACGGCGGCGGCGGAGATGGAGGAGAGGCGGCGGCGGAGGCGGAGGGATCGGCGGAGGAGGGACATGGGGGTGGAGGAGGAGGAGACATGGAGGTGGAGGGGGAGGTGGTTAGGGTTTGAGGGACGGAGAGTGAGTGTCGGTACTGACATTTTGGGGGAATTAGAGAAGTGGTCAGACTTTGGCGCCGCCGATTGAAGTAGATGAGGTGGAGAAGAGAAGATTTGGTTGCTCGGGGATGAAAGATCTGGACCGTTGGATTGATGGGGTTTTGATTTGATCTTTGATAATTTTGGACCGCTGGTGCTTGTATTCTGTTCGATTCTAACCTAAAAGAAAACAAATTATATTAAAATAATATCCATAATGTGTTAAAAATATAAAAAACATCTATAAATAATAATTTTATCTTTCTAAATAAGATTTTATAATATATTTATAAGAATAAAATTCTCATTTATAAAATATTTTTGTATTTTTTTAATATATTACATTTTTTATCATAATTATTCAAACAAAATATCCACCGAATATTTTTAATTCATATGTTTCATGAGTCGTACGAGTTTGGGGTTATAGATTCTTCCCAAAAATCTAAGATACCAGTGAAGTCAGAGTTTCCACGAGCGAGTGTGGTAACAAATTGATTTTGTCTCATTTTAGTCATATATTTATATGGAATCTAAGATACCTTACTTTCCAAATAAATGTATAAATACAAAATATAAAAATGGGATTCGATGTCGAATTAATCCAATCATATGAAATTGTAAAATAAGAACCAGAAAATGGTTTATTCCTCCAAAAAAAAAAAAAAAACAAAGCCAAAAGTCTAAACCGGAATGGATTAATCCTGATTTATCCCAGTTTAATCAATCATACTCCACTACAATGACTGTAAACTCAACTAATCCCAAAATCTGAGAGACCTACACAAAAATAATTCAATCCAATTCATCCCAACCCTCAAACCTAAATCAGACCCCAGTAAGTACATCAGGGTTGGTTTGCTGTAGGTTGAGTTCATGACCCACCCAAACTATACATCAATACCAAATCTAACTAAACATATGGAGGGCAGAGAACTGGTTACAAGTCTTCTCTCCTGTAGTGTGGAAGGATTGTCAAGACCCAATAAGTTGTCAAGCCTTTCTAGCCCTTATATTATATCACCTGTGGAAGAGCAGGAATGACTGGATCTTCAGGAAAATAACTCCCAAGCCTAGAGTGATTGCTACCCGAGCTCTGACACAAACAAAGGAGTGTGTGTTCAGTTTAACCACAAACTCTGACAAGTTTGATTGGTTGAACAGCATTGTCACTCCAAAGAATTCTCCTCCACAGCCCAATTGTGTTAAAGGGTTGAGGAAACAATATGGTGAAATTATTTTACTAACTGATGGTAGTGTTGACTTACATAATAGAGGGGCAGGAGCTGGTTTTGTAGTGGTAAACCCACGTCCGTTTCAAATCCTTGGCGCTGGTTTTGCTGGCTGGCCTTGGGCGACCCCACTTCGAATGGAGGCTGAAGCTATGAGGATTGGGCTTCGTTTTGTTGAGGGTTTGGGGATCACTAAATTGCATATATGCTCAGATTCTCTATCACTCATACAAGTCATCTTATCTGGAGGTCCAGGTCCTTCTCAAATTCATGATGTAGTAGAAGAATTTCATCGTTGGCAGAGAAGTCCCAAGCATTTGGCATTTTCCAAGGTCCCTAGAGAGATGGTCCTTGCTCCTGAAGCGCTTGCGAAATATGCTCGTGGGAGGGTTGAGTCCAGGTGGTGTTTACAACTACAGGACTCACATATTAAAAGTTTAATAGACCCATATCTCTCTTCTGTTATGCAATGTTTAGATTTTGTATGCAATACAAGGGAGAGGTATGCCTCTCATCTTGTAAACTGAGTTTGTTCTAATATAAATTTTGCCCATGTGGCACACCTTAACGGAAAAAAAAAAAAAAAAAATCTAACTAAACATCATCTACAACAAATATAACTTCGATCATCAGAAGTTATCATCGAATCAAAAAAGCATAAAAACAAAGTTTTCGCTGATTCCTTCATAAAACAAACATGGAAACTTAAAAATCAACAACTGCAGTTTCTCTTATTGAAAAGGGAGAACAAAAAACAGTTTTTTTTTCCCAGGCCAAAAAGGCCTGGGGCACTCACTCAGGTTCCACATAAGAGGGGAAAAAAAGCCTAAGATCCAACAAAAAATTATATGCAACAATCTTGACCGCAACTTGGGTGGGGTCTAAAGCCTTTAAATTATTTTTAATGAACATCTACCACAACAAAACCATCTTAGGCAGTGGCAGATTTCGCGATCTTCTCGCCTTCTCAATGACCTCATCAATTCCTCCAACCATGTAAAACGACTGCTCTGAGAGGTCGTCATACTTGCCGTCCAACACACCCTGCCAAACAGAAAGCATGATGAAATTATTATAAAAGATTTTCAGGATAGATGCTTGGAATATGCACGCCTCGAAAGAAAGCCAGCAGAATGACTCACCTTGCAGTTGGCTATACAGGGTTATTTATGAAATTAATAGGAATGCAAACCATAGAAAAACTATAAGAAATTCTGTTTCACTCGATTTTTGGCAAGTACCATAAAATCACCAAAGAATAGCATTTGACAAATATAAATCAATAAAGAAAACACTCTTGTTCCGCTGACTACACATCAAACATGACCTCTCCTACCATGGAAATCACCTGCCTTAAACGCAATTTATTAACCAAACACTAAGCCCCCATTTGGATGCGATATAAACCCATATAGATTCTGAAATGAGGTGGAATATGATAAACTAGCATATGGATTTCAATCAACCCTGGAATTAAAGTTATTTCAGGTTATTCCACCCAAAGAATATGTGGGTCCACTGTCAAATCAATTGTCATATCACCTCTTATAAATCATATGTCAATTCAACTATCATCATTTTTTCACCTTTTATAAATTTTATCCATACTTTACTTACATTTTATCCAAACAACAAGAACTTTATTATTACGTTTTCCAATAAGAATAATTCAAAACATATCCAAACACAAAATCATTTTATCCTTATTTATACTCACTTATGCTAGAATAATTGTATACCTATAAATAAGTCATATTTTGTATCCAGACGGAGGATAATGGTTTCTGACAACACACAAGTGACTTATTAGCAAATATTTCAATAATTGTAGCTCTTTAATAACATTCACACAGCTAGTAGAGTTGGATAAACCAGAGCATTAATCAATGATTCTCACCAAAGCTAGATATTGGTGACATGGACAGTGTGCCACATGGGGGAAATTATATACTCAGAACATGTGCTCAACGAATTATATCCAGAAGATGATTAAAGTAAGCTTCATATCAAGCAATGATTTTACGTGGAACAATATGTGGATATGAAAGCAGACATCCAAATTTGATGAAGTGACCAAATGAATGTAATAGATATAACTTAATTAGGTATTTTTCTGTCAAACCGCAACATGAAACTCAGCCATGCATGTTGCAATTGCACTTCCCGGTCCATTCTTCTAATGAAAACAAAATAGCTACAATGCATCATCAGCCATGCATGTTGCTTTTTATACCCTCTTGAAGTCAGTTTTCAGTTTTCACATTGTTAAACATCCTTCAAAAAGCACCTTTTCAATTAAAATAAAATATCCAATTTCATATTTCTGTACTTAAACCATATTAGGCAGTTTACAGTCACAGATGCAAGCACTACCAACCTTCCATGAGTAAATCAAGCACTAATAAATACTTCATATATTTCAAAAATGAACATGAACTCAGTATAAACCAAAAACAGGAAATGTATCATTCGATCCTCAAAAACCATTCTGGTATAGTAATGAGACGGCTTAATTAAGGAAGCCTATATAAAATTTCTACAAACCTACGGCAGAATATATATACTCATTATATATTATGCAGCTTCTACTGATGGGCATATCATAGTGAAGTAATAAGAACCCATGATACCACCTCAGAACTATCTGTAATGTCCAATATAGGCAGCACACTGGTTAATTGACAAATAGTGTACCCAACATCCAAAACGTTAGAATTTCTACTAACCAAAACCAAAACTTTCAAATTTCAATGAGAACAGACCATGACAGTTCCAAGAACATTAGAGCCACAAAAACAAAATTTCATCCCAATAATAAAAGGTTTCAACCTTACCAATAAAATAGGACAGTTGTGTCAAATTCAATTGGTGCTGCATACAGAAAAAATGGAGTACGTGGTGCTTATTACAGTTTGGCATGGATGGGCCCAAATACCACTATTTTGAACAACAAACACTAGTATTCCTTTTTTATGCTTTAAAAAAAATCATCTATTTTGGTCTTAGAGATCATTCTAGCTGCCCTCCATATTATCGGACTGGTAAAATAGTATATGAAGCAGGCACACTATTAAAGCTCAAACCAATGAATGAAATGCAGCACTCAAGCAAACGCTACAAGTCACTTGCAGTAATCAACAAATTCAAATTTCAAAGAAAACAAAATAGTGATAACTGTGGGGTAATTAGCCTTACCTGGAAACTGTTAACACTCTCCTTCAACTCAACATACTTCCCAGGAGCACCCGTGAACACCTCAGCAACATGGAAAGGTTGACTCAAGAAACGTTGGATTTTCCGAGCACGAGCCACCGTCAATTTGTCATCTTCACTGAGCTCGTCCATTCCCAAAATTGCAATAATATCCTGAAGATTCTTGTAATTCTGCAGCACCTTCTGTACACCACGAGCAGTGTTGTAGTGCTCTTCTCCCAATATATGGGGATTAAGCATACGTGATGTGGAATCAAGAGGATCCACCGCCGGATAAATACCAAGCTCAGAAATCTAATTCATGACCACATATCAACAAGTTAGGATAAATAAGAAAAGATATAAACTTGCTTGGACTGGTGCTGAAATGACATACCTGTCGAGAAAGCACAGTTGTAGCATCAAGATGGGCAAAGGTAGTAGCAGGAGCAGGATCCGTCAAGTCATCAGCAGGCACATAAATAGCCTGGACAGATGTAATGGAACCCTTCTTCGTTGTGGTAATTCGCTCTTGCAAACCACCAAGATCAGTGGCCAAAGTTGGCTGATAACCGACAGCAGATGGAATACGACCAAGCAACGCAGACACTTCGGAGTTTGCCTATAAATATGATAATAAATGATAGTATCAACCTATTGAATTACGGTAATAAAGAATGTCATCAAGTGGATTTCATAATTCTAACATACTTGGGTGAATCTGAAGATGTTGTCAATGAAGAGCAACACATCTTGTCCTTCAGCATCACGGAAATGCTCAGCAACTGTCAAACCAGTGAGCCCAACACGAGCACGAGCACCCGGGGGCTCATTCATCTGCCCGTACACAAGAGCGCACTTGCTCTCGCTCTGCAGTTACAAAATGCAAGAAAAATGTATTGTTGCTAAGGTAAATAAAAGATTATCACCAAACAGAGAGAATATATTCAAATTTTCTAAGGACCTGCTTGTCACCAAGCTTAATCACACCACTCTCAATCATTTCCCTGTACAAGTCATTACCCTCACGAGTACGCTCTCCAACACCAGCGAAGACAGAGAAACCACCTGAACCAAGCAAATTAAGGGGATCAATACATGCAATAAAATCTAAGCAAGGAGCAATATGAATTTCCTAAACCAACCATGAGCTTTAGCGACATTGTTGATAAGCTCCATAATGAGCACAGTTTTTCCCACACCAGCACCACCAAAAAGCCCAATCTTTCCACCCCTTTGGTAGGGCGCAAGCAGATCCACAACCTGCAAAAATGTGGCACAAGTCAGAAATGCATATACGGAAAAAGGCATAGAAGAGAAGCACGATGTACAAGTAAAACCAGTTTTCTTGACCAAAATAAAGGAAGCCAGCAAACTAACATACCTTGATTCCGGTAACAAGAATCTGTTGTTCCGTTGCCTGTTCAACAAAAGCTGGGGCTTCGCGATGAATAGGGAGAAAATGTTCGGTGTCTATTGTGAGATAAAAAAAACACAGAAAAAGTGAGTACCAACAAATAAGCATAAAAAGCAGGACACGGATGCAATATGCCAGCTTTGAAATCATCTTCCATAAAACTTACTGATATCTCCCCTCATATCAATAGGCTCTCCAATGACATTGATAATACGTCCGAGCGTCGCCCTACCAACGGGCACCTAAAGAAAAGAAAAAAACAAACTAAACCCACGAATGAACATAACAAAACTGCATACCCCTTTAATCTATCATGAGCAGCATAAGCCTTCAAATCAATGTAAATCCCAAAAAGATAAATAAATCACACACTCTACATCTACTTCGCAATCCAACTAAAGAGCTTCCATCATTTCATGAACTACACAAAATTAGGTATCAATGAATCATAACCCCAACATGACCTATTTCAATATAAACCGAACAAAATACAAACAGATCTGCGCGTGAATATAAAATAACCCCAGATCTCCATTCACGTCACCAGAATTTGAAATCCACAATCACTCCAAAACAAACAGAAACCCTAAAAAAACCCAAAATCGAACAAAAAAAAGACAGATCCGCATATTCAGGAAACCAGATCATCTGGAAGGGCGAACAGGCACACTCACAGTGATCGGAGAACCAGTGTTCAAGACCTTCTGACCCCTCACGAGCCCCTCAGTCCCGTCCATGGCGATGGTCCTCACCGTCTTCTCCCCGAGATGCTGCGCGACCTCCAGAACCAGCCGGATCGAGTTGTCCTGCACCTCCAGAGCCGTCAGGATCGGCGGGAGCCCCCCGTCGTCGAATCGCACGTCCACGACGGCACCGATGACCTGACACACCTTCCCGATCCCGCCGGCCCCGGTGAACTCGTTGGTGACCTTCCCGGATGGCCCCGCCGCCTTCGTCGGAGGGGGAGGGGGAGGGGAGGGAGTGGTCTGGGCGGCGGCGGCGTTGGCGTACTCATAGGCGCGGTGGAGGAGGTGACCGGCGGGGGAGGGGCGGGAGATCGAGGAGGGGGAGGGGTGGTGGCGGGGGGTGAAGAGGGATCGGCGGGAGGAGGATCTGAGAAGGGAGAGAGCCCTCCGAGACGCCATTGTTGGTGTTTTTTGTTTTTTAGGGTTTCGTCAATATCAGGAGTAGCTGCTTTGGTAGCAGCCGAGGAGATTTTTAACAATTCATTTGGGGGACCTTTTTGTGAATATATATATTTTATAGGGGCAAGGGGGTGAAGAGGACTTTCGACTTAGGCCCCGTTTGATTCGTGTCATTTTTTTTGTGGAATTATTTTACCAGGAATCAGTTTATCAGGAATCAGTTTACCATTAAATCTTGATTCCATCAGACTGTTTGGTTCGTCAGTGAAATTTTCTTTGAATCATTTTCCATTGTTTGGTTCATACATGGAAAATGAAAAGGAATTTGATTTAAATATTTAAAATACTCATACTATTATATATACTTGCAAAATTTATTTCTTATCCATATCACAATATTAGAAAAAATATTTTTTTTATAAATACTTTTATAAATATTTAATTAATACAAATAAATAAAATAACTAATTATATAATTAAATATATAATAATAATAATCTTATCAGTTGAATATTTATAAACTCTCTTAAAAACTAATTAAAATAATATCTAACGCCATCACATATAAAAATCAAAACTAAATTTAAAAACATACATTAAATATCTAAATTAATAACAATTAAGATTTTTTACATCACATATAAGAATTATAACAGATTTTTTAATTAAATAATAAAAAAAACTACATATTTTAGAATGGATATATATAGTAATTTCATTCATTTGTAAATGACACAATAGTAATCTAATTTAAGATTCCAGGTGGAATGTGAGATTATCACTACAAAGGGTGAGAATCAGATTCCACCCTATTTTTCCACATAGATGGATTTTAATTTCAGTGGGACCCACAATTACTATCAAGATTACCACCAACCAAACACTTGATTTTATGCACATTCATGGTAATCTCACATGGAATTAAATTTCATCCCAGATTACCACGAACCAAACGAGGCCTTAGGGGAGTGAGAGAGGATTCGCGGACGTGAAGGGGTAGTTATAGAGTTTAGTTTTGCGGGGGCTTGGGGTCCGGTGTGGACTCTTGACGGGCCTTCTAATGGGCTTTTCAATGGTCCTCGTCTAGAATTGTTTGGGCCTATACGTGGGGTCAGTTGCCTTGCCACGTCGGCAGAAATAAAGTTGGGCACCATTAGGGGTGGCCTTGGGCAGGACCCGGGCCGGGCTTTTTTCTGGCGGGCCTCCACCGAGCCTGAGGGGCTTCGGGCCCGGGCTTTGTGGCCCGGACCATTTTTTATTATGTTTTTTTATTTTTTGTTTGTTTATTTGTTTAGTTAAAGACTGCTGCTACACTCAGTCACATTCATCAACCAAAACACAGATCATATATATCTCGTTACAGATTTAATTAAGCATATACCACGTTTAATGATATATATACCTAATTGAATTTTTTCTTACACTTGCTAAAAATGGGTTCATTCAATTTGAAATGGAGCGATATGCACTTTTTATCAAAACATATACCTCATTAGATAATGTTTACTATT
The DNA here is from genome assembly GCA_030737845.1 of Acorus calamus. Taxonomy (NCBI): domain Eukaryota; kingdom Viridiplantae; phylum Streptophyta; class Magnoliopsida; order Acorales; family Acoraceae; genus Acorus; species Acorus calamus. Next base: position 16,634,138 of record CM060858.1, on the reverse strand, counting down.
TAAAAATAAATAAAAACACTTGAGATCTGAGTTTTGGTTGGTGAAAATAACTAGGTGTATCATTTTCCTTAGTTAAAATTAAAACATACAACAAAATAAATAAATAATTGAATAACTTGAATGGGAAAAACTTTGAACAATAAAACTATTTGAATTGAATATTGATGTAATTTCACAATTAGGGCTGGTAAACGAGCCGAGCAACTCGAGCTCGTTCAGGCTCGTTTGATTAGACAAACAAGCCAAGCTTGAACAATTTTTAAAACTTGGTTTGTAAACGAGCCGAGCCCAAGCTTAAGTCACTTTCACATGTATAAGGTGTTGTAATTTGTGAAATGTGACTTGTCAAATGTTAAACAAGGTTTTATTTTAGCTAAACGAGCCCAAGTCGAGCCTTCATTTGAGCTTCAGTTTGGCTTGTTTAACAAACGAGCCAAGTCGAGCTTCAACCAAGTTTTTCACGAGCCCAACGAGTCGAGCTTAAACACGAAATGAAGCTTGATCACCCGAGCCGAGCCTGATGCTAAACGAATTGAGCCTGAACAGATCAAAGTTTGGCTCGTTTACTACCCTATTCACAATGGAAACTATACCACATTAAGAATCCCGTAGAGAATATTTTAATAAAAATTTCAATTGCAATTTGAATTTCAAAATTCACAAATTTAAACGAATATCTAAAAAATAATGCTCTAGGAACGAATTCCGTTCGAACGGCATTTCGTTCGAACGGAATTCGTTCCAGAACATTTCGTTGTTTGGACATTTGAACTATCGTTCGAACGGCATTCGAACGAAAATCAGACCGTTCGAACGGCCATTGTTTAAATCGCACATGTCAGATCATATGCACCATTTAAATACATGATTATAAAAAAAATCAATTTACAATTTGAATTTTGAATTTGTTGTTTGATTGGAATTTATTGTAAATATTACACATTAGAAATCTAATTATATTGGGAATCACATTATAGTTGTAGGAGATAAAAAAAAAGTCAATTTATAATTTGAATATCTAATTTGATGTATGATTGGAATTTATTTGAAAACGACTATATTGGAAATATTCCAATATAGTCATTAATGGAATCTACCAAATTTCAAAAAATAACTATTGTGGAGGGTTTCAAAAAAACCCTTAGGGCCCATGGCCGGGCCGGGCTTTGGGTTTTTTCCCAGGGCTCAGGCCCGGCCCTATGGGAGGTCCAGGTCCGGGCTCGCGGGCCGTTTAGCCACCCCTAGGCACGATGACATAGTACTTCTTCCTGCATTAACCTTGTCTACTTTGTTAGGCATCATATATTCACGTTGATGAAATATTAAACTCATCAATGAGATGTTTGAGTAGTGGAATGGGTGAATAAATCTAAATTTTTTTGTGATGAATGAATGAATATAGCTAAAGGAAATATAATCATTCAATCAATGGATCTGGATCGGATCGTCTGAACTCAAGGAAGATCCATGAAAACTTAATGGAGACGTGAAGAATCTCCTGAAACCTCAATAATCTTTTCTTTGTTTTTTTGAAATTGTGGTTAGTTGTCTTTCAATATATTAAAGGCAAAAAAGCTCAATGGAAAGAGCAGTACAGAAGTAAAGAGAAGTAAAGATGCTGGGGATGCAAAACACATCAAACCCAACATAAGAAACCTTAATAATTTTGACAGAAATGTGACGCTTGCCACATGAGATTCAAATGACCAAGTTAGATGGGATTTTAAGATCTAAAAAAAGCCACTTAAAATTAGTAAATCAAGAATGCTTGAAAAATGTTACATGCCCAATTTCATAGGGGTACCCTCCTATTTTGTAGGCAAATGATGATAGTCTAACTAATTTTGCTGATGTAAAGAAATCTTTCACATTGTCTCCTATGTTAGCAACGTTGATTTCTTTTGACTTTATTGAATATGTTGGCAGTTATTTCGATTAAGTGATGACCCTCTGGGATGTATCTGTTACGCTTGGTTTATTGTGCAACATATGGTCCGTCTTCAAGAACTCCACTACCTCTCATTAGATGAGGTTCCCATCTTAGGGTGCGTTTGGTTGCGCGATTGCAAAACTGATTCTGCAGGAATTTGCGATTGCAAACCTGATTCTGTAGGAAGCTCACTTTCTCAGCTTTTTAAAATCGTAGCTTTTGGGCACTATTTGCCTGCAATCGCTGGGTTTAAAACTACGATTACAAAACTGTTTGGTTGCGCGATTACAAACGCAGCTTCCTGTAATCGCAATCGCAGTGCAATCGTGCAACCAAACGCACCCTTAGACTTGTTTAGCTAGGAATGGCTAGATCAGATGATCGTTCTTTAGCATGTTTTGTCCTCGGACATGTATTGTCATTAGACAACTTGATTTACAGCTCAATACATAGTCATCAACTCAAAAGTGTTAGATTTTATCGTTCATGTCTTCCACAGTAGCTATGCCAAAAATGTTAGAATAAGCTGGTATTATGATTTACTCAAAAGTGTGTTATTACATTCAATTTATTCTATTGGTACAAAGGGATCCACATTTTAAATCATCTCACCACCTTATATGAATCAGGGGCCCAATGTCAAAATAATTTTTGACCTTTTATAATTTGTTACCTACATTTTATTTATAATTTAACCACAACTTATCTACGTTCAACTAAACAACAAAAAAATTCTTTATTATATTTTCAATGAGAATAATTTAAAATAAAGTCAAACAAAAAATGATTTATTCTTTATTTATACTAAAATAGTTTATATTCCAATTATAGAATTAAGGAAATGTCTACTCCCCCAACCAACCCTCCTAATACCAATTTTGATTGGTGGCACTAGGAGATGGGAGATGGGAGATGGGAGAGAGAGAGAGGAAGATAGAGAGGGGGTGGAGGAGGGCAATAAGAGGCAGAGGAGGAGGGCGGAGTAGAGAGAGAGGGAGAGAGAAAGAGGGTCGGAGAGGCAAAGGAGGCAGAGGTGGGCGGCGGGGGACGACAAGCAGAGAAGTCCAGAAAATGAGTGGGGGAGAGAGAAAAAGACAGGAAGAAGAGAGGTCGAGGGGGTTTGCCTTCTTTACTTGTCGCACACTTTTGTTCTGCCCCTCTCTCTCTCTCACTCACTCGCACACACGCCTCATCTCTTACACCCACCGCCCCCCTCCACCTCCTTCACCCTCCTTTTTTTCTCTCTCCCCCCTCTCCCTCCTAATCCAATCAATAAAAATTTGATTTGTGAAATTGAGGTCAAGGTGGTGGAGGATGGCGGTTGGTCACCTCGCTTTTTCATTGAGGTGAGTTCCACACTCTTCCGTCGTACCAATAAAAAACAATTTTACTTGATTTATTTACAACCATGGATAAGCTAAGCCAGTGGCGGAGCCACAATAGGACCAGGGAGGCATGTGCCCCGCTGGATTTTATTTATTTATTTTCATATCCTTTTAAATTTTTTTAGGTCCTTTTAATTTTTTATGGTAAGTTAATTTTAATTATGGTCCATATATCATAGGCTCCACCACCTACATATAAAATTCCATAAACAGCAATCACTCACAACTAAAAAAATAAAAAAAAATCATCTATTATCCATCTGGACCATCCAATTGTATGGTGTGCACTCATCCCTTCTTTTAATTAACCCCCCTCTACATAACACAAAAATCATTTTGAACTCTTTTTTTTTATTTACCCCAAGCCTCCTTCTATCCATATCCCACAACAACTATGAAGGTATGGATTCCACTTCTCAGCATCCTCACTTATGTGTCCATCATGAAAAAAATAAAATTTTGAATCTTATTTTATATATATATATCTCAAATGTTCCTCCATAAATACTTTGAAGGTATATAATTTTTTTCTTTTACCTTATTATCATTGTTAATAATTTATTTAAAGTTTAAAATATTTATGTAAATATCTAAATTAATCAAATCATTCAACATCTTCAGAATATGAAACCTCGTCGATGTCAAATTAAAATATGTGTATTGCTTATTAGATTTATGTTGATATTTTTTTTATGAATTATCAATATGAAATATGAAATATCGTTTTAAAATATGATAATTATTTTTTATAATTATTCAGTTATATGTTTTATATGAATGTTTGTATTTTATTTTTAACATATTTTTAATATATGTCATTGATATAAAAAAATAAAATAATATAATTTTAAAAAATATTTATATAAATTACATTAAACCCTTTGTAAAAATCCTAGAGCCTGCGGTTGAGCTAAGCATAAAAACAAAGGGAATATGTAAAGGGTGCGGTTATTCCCACCACCTTGATTATTAATCTCACCATGCAATATTACAAAAATACATGGTTTTCTGTTTACATAAAATAGCATTAAGTCCACCACCTACACACATCCCACCACCCCCAAATAAAAAAAAACTCAATCCCACCACCCAAATCAAAATAAAAAGAAAACCAAGACACCCACCATTTCTCTCACCATCTCTTCGCTGTCGACGGCAACCGACCACCTCGACAATCCGATCAATCACGACCGATTCCCCTCCTCCCGGCGACACTCCGGTTGGTCTCCGACGATAACATGTAATCTCTCTTGGTGTTTAAATGATGCCCTAGTTTGAAGAAGATCCACACATTGAGAAGAGGTGAGACATTCCTTTCTTGATTAATGTTTATTTGGGTTTATTGTGTTTTCATGTGGCTTCTGTGAATGTTCTTATAATGCTTGATATGTTGGTGGTTGAAGTGGTGTTACATTTAGGGTTTGTTGTTATGGAAAGGATGATTGTATTCAACTTTGTGTGATATTTTTTTTCTCATGGTGTTTAAGGTAGGTTATTTGTTGTTGATGATGGTAACAATGATGTTCAATTAATGTACTAATGTAGCAGTGATGATTGTAGTAATGTACAGTTAATGTAATAATGTTCTTGGAGTTGATTGTAGTGATGCAGTAAAGATGTTTTTTTTTCCCACATCTCCATCCCATTTTTGTGGATTGTTGTTGTTAGTTCTATCTGTATGGTGAGTTGGTTGTGATGATTTTGGTGGTGGTGTTGGAAGTGATAATAGTCAAGGTAGTCATTGTGTATGTTAATATGATGGATTGTGGTAAAGTTATTTGTGGTTTATATTAGTATAAAGTAGATTAGTCTGTATACTAACACAATATTAAAACAGATATTTTGATTGAGTCGGTGATATTGAAAATCCATCCTCAATAGAAGCCCAAACCACATGAGGAATGGATAATGAGGTACGTACATGTGATTCCAAATGTATGGCTCCGATGAATGATAAAAAAATTAGTTCAGTTATTTATTTGCAAAAACAAAAAAATACTCTATTTATCATATGTGTGTTTGTGTTATAATTGCAGAAGTTTATAATACCATTCATTCAAAACAACGAGGAGACGATCCCTATCCTTCAAGACGACGTCCCTAACCTGAATGAGCCCGTCCCCAACTTGGATAACCCCAACATAGATACTACTGAACAATTTACAACATCATTGGTAATCTTCTCTCTTATATACACAAGCATATAAAGAAAGATAGCGATACTAATGCATCGATTGTGTTATTCTTTCAGTGGTTTGACAATCGGACGGAATTAATCGATTGGGTGAAGAGGGCTGGTAGGAATATTGGAGTAATTGCAGTGATTGGTCGTTCAGAAGTGACAAGCCATCGTAGATCAGCTCGTGTTGATCTTATATGTGAAAGAGGGGGTAAGTTTGATGATCGGCCAAGGAAGAGGGACAAGAAAAAGGAGATAGCAAGGCGCCAAACCGGTTCCAAAAAATGTGGCTGTCCATTCAAATTGCGTGCTATCGAGAATAAAGGAAAATGGTCGTTGAGGGTTATTTGTGGGACACACAATCACTCCCTCGCCATGAACTTTGAGGGGCATTCATTCGCAGGAAAATTATTAGAGGATGAGTACACTGTATTGCAAGGTATGTCTATCAGTGGTATGCGTCCTCGCGACATACTTATGCACTTGAAGAGTATGGATCCCACAAATGTGAGTTCAATAAGGAACGTTTATAATGCTCGGACAAAGCTGCGGGTCCAAGAATTGTGTGGTCGTACTAATATGCAACAATTAATGAAGTTGATATATGAACATGGGTATGTCGAGCGCCATAGAACTACAGGTGAGGATGAGGTTGTGTCTGATTTATTCTTCATGCATCCTACATCAGTTGAACTTATCAAATCATTTCCACTCGTATTTATGATGGATTGCACTTACAAGACCAACCGGTATAGATTTCCTCTTCTTGAAATAGTGGGAGTTACATCAACGGGAAAACATTTGCAGCAGCCTTTGTATACCTACAAGCAGAGAAAGAGGATAATTACAGCTGGGCTTTGGAGTGCTTCAGGTCACATTTTGATGGGTTGCCTCCACCAAAGGTAATAATTACGGATCACGAACTCGGTCTGATGAAGGCAGTGTCCACGGTTTTCCCTTCCACAGCCAACTTCCTATGTCGAGTTCACATTCAAAAGAACGTTGTAAAGAATTGTCGGAAAGCATTCAATGACAAAGAAACATGGGATAAATTCTTTGGTTCATGGTCAGAGGTGATTTGGGCATCAAGCGAAGATGATTACTCTAGAAAATTACAACGTTTGGCTGATGAGTTCGCTGAATATCCGATTGAGATTTCTTATCTACATACCCAATGGTTGGAGAAGCACAGAGAACGATTTGTCGCTGCATGGACTAATAAACACATGCACCTCGGAAACAACTCCACCAATCGTGTGGAAAGTCACCATGCGAAATTGAAGAAGTGTTTGCAAACTTCTATTCAAAACTTTGTCAGTTCATGGCAGACAATCAATAATTTGTTAAAGTTACAATTTTCTGACATTAGAGGTTCCTTCGAGGAAAGCCTTACAAAGATTCCACATAAATTTCGAGGATATCTCTATCGGCATCTCATCGGTGTAGTCTCAATTTATGCACTTGAGAAGATTGTGGAGGAAATCCGAGGTTTTGATGGGGTGGGTCCAAGTGTGGAGATCTGTGACCACGTTTTGTATACCACCTGTGGCTTACCATGTGCTCACATGCTAGCCAATTACAAGCGTGAAGGTTCTCCCATTCCTTTAACCGACATCCATCCTTTTTGGCGTAAGCTTAGTTTGACTCCATTCGTTGAGGACTATACAGATGTTGTTGACATCGCACCGGAGCTTGAGTTGCTTTTGAAAAAGTTTGAAGCTGGAAATTTAGTCCAACAAAAGGAGATGAAGAAGTACTTGAAAAATATTTGTGATCCGGCTGCCACCCTCCTACTAGAGCCAACCATTAAGGTCAATACAAAGGGACGAAAGAGAAGTGGAAAGAGACGAGCTAAGGCTCTCGAGGAGGAGTCAACGAAGAGAGATCCAAGTGGATTTGAATATGTCCTGAAATCCATTGAGAAAATTCATGAACCGATAGCAGTCGTCCCCCCCCAAAGTTCCCAAGCAGGTGTACCCCAACATATTAAACGACCAAAGATGGTAGTGCAAAGATCAACGGTTCTGCGGACTCGAAGCGTAGGTGCTCATAAATACATTAATGAATTCCCAGCCTTCCTCAAGCCATTCATTCGCAACGTCCATGATGTACTGGGAGATGGCCATTGTGGCTTCCGAGTGGTTGCAGATTTCTTGGGAATGCCAAAGTTTGGTTGGAGAGATGTCAGAAATGATCTCCTTGTAGAGGTCGAGCTACACATGGATGTGTATGAACGAGTGTTGTATGGGTTGGATCGCGTGGAGGAGGTGAAGAGCAGTCTCCGATGCCAATCTTATAGTGCGAACAAAGAGCATTGGATGACAATGCCAGATATGGGATTCGTGATATCATCTTGTTACAATATCATAGTGGTACACATTTCGAAAGCACAATGCCTTACATACTTTCCACTTAGAGATCCTCCCCCACCATCGTTGACTGCACACCGGGTTCTTTCCATTGGATATGTCGGAGGCTGTCACTTTGTAGGTCTTGAATTTGACACGGACGCTCCAATTCCTCCGGTGGCAAGAACATGGGAAAGGTTTCATTTGGATATTGCAAGTGCTTGGGTGACACCCTATATCGAAAAAATGGAGCGATTTCGATCACTTGCTGGCACGGACGTAGCTGTGGTTGACGTCATTGATCTCGATTAGAGCAAATTTTTGTGATTAACAGTTAACCGTGTAAGAATGTGTTTTTTGTTAAGTCTTACACAGGACATAGGACATAGATTCAAAAGCTATGTACCATGTAAAGTGATAATGATATGCTATAGGTCTATATGTGCTCCATTTTGTAAAGGGTATGTGCAGGTCACATATGATTCTTTTTGTTAAAGTCCAATTATGTATGGCTAAAGTATGTTCATTTTGTAAAGTGTTTTAACATTACTACGAATTATATGACTGGTTGTAAACATCAGAAGCTTGTTTTATCATATATGATATATATTGTCACAATCTGAGTTTAATTGTCACATCTGATAGATATGTATGTCATGTGCATGTATTTAATGTTTTTGAATCCTTGAAGGTATGGGAATTGGTGATTGAAGCACCGTTTACACCGTTCGACATAGGCAGAGTCGAGCTATGCATCCCAGTTCGACTTAAACATTGTCGACCAGATGTACTAGGGACCGACATTTTCCCTGTCGAACTGGAATTGAAAAACCCAATTTTATTGTAGTCCCGTTCGACGGCCATATTGTCGACTTTGAAATACCAGGACCGCCATTGACTCCGTCGAACTGGAATTGACAAACCCAAAAAAAAATTTGCCCAGTTCGACGGCCATGTTGTCGACTTGAAACTCCCATATTGACATTCTCCCTGTCAAACTAAAATTGGAAAACCCAAACATTTTTTTAGCCCTGTTCGACGACATGAATGTCTTCCGGTCCTTCAGGTTCGACCAAACTTTCGTCGACAGTTCTTGCTCGGGTTGACATTTGCCAATTCAAAAACCCAAAAGTCAAACCCAAAATGAAAATCCACTTCGACGGACTCATTGTCAAATTGAAGACTACATGTCGACCACCTATCAGTCGAAACTTCCAGCTCGGGTTGACAAATTCTCCATCGAAGTGAAAGACATAAACCCAAAAGTCATACTTAACTTCGACGGACGAATTGTCGTCTTGTCCCGTACATGTCGACCACCTATCCGTCGAAATTTCCAGCTCGGGTTGACAAATTCTCCATCGAAGTGAAAGACAAACCCAAATGTCATACTTAACTTCGACGGACGAATTGTCGTCTTCACCTGTACATGTCGACCACCTATCCGTCGAAATTTCCAGCTCGGGTTGACAAATTCTCCATCGAAGTGAAAGACACAAACCCAAAATGGAAAGCTTAACTCTCGACGGGCACTTAGTCGTCCTGTCCTTTACGTGTCGACCAACTTGCTTTGAAACTTATGGAAAAGATTCAAAATTGGGATGTCTTGATGAAGGCGGTTTATCATCTCTACGTGTCGCAATAACAAATTGTACAAGTGAGTCACCTGTTTGTTTCATTTTGTTGAGTTCAAAGTGGCAAATAATACTCATGCTTTAAAATCTTATTCACTTATAAGGTGTCGTTTGGGGCATAAGCCACATAACTAAGTGCGTCAAATATTCCTAAAACAAAAAATATAAAATACCCAAGCTGACATCTTACCTAAAAATTTTAAAAAATTTCTGGTATCAAAACTGGATGAATGGTTTCAACTTTGACCCAGCATTGAGAGGTACTCATCCATGTATTGATCCAGACGAGTGGGGCAAAACCATACACAAACAAATAAGTAGGATTGTGCCTTGGCAATGGCAATAATTCACAGCTATAGCAAACATAGATAACCATATTTAAGTTCATGACTTGTTACAATAAGGGAATACATTTGATGTGTTGTTCTACATGTACACATCAACTTAGATATTGACCCAAACACAGAGACGAAATATTGTTTGTCTCCATTTGGGATGCAAAGATGACTTCAAGAAAAAAAAACAGAGTTGGTCTTGTCACATTCATCAGCCCTCTCAATGGTGCCTCTGCTTTGACCTACGATTGTGCACCGAGGTTGAATTGGGAAGTGGTGTTCCATCTTGCAAGTAGTGGAACACGTGTTTCATGCCTTGTTGCGCAACGGGGCCAGTACAGCCGTGAACTACGAACGGTTCAATATAGCGAATTATATTGGTGATACGCTGCATATAGAAGAACATTATTGTTATATAAGAAATGAATGAATTCAAAACGTGTCTTATACCCATTTCGAAATGTCATTACCATGTCAACGTCGGTGTTGATTGCCGCCCGAGACAATTTAGAGAATTGGGGATTTTGACATATTGGGTGACTCATTCTAACAAACCATTCCATGTACCCCGCCTCCGTCTCCCACGGTGTACGTAATGGATGGCCCCTTGTAGCATCGCTAATGACGGCATCATCCCACTGCTCTAGTTGTTCAACACTACCGCCATAATCAGCTCTATAGCTTCCAGCGCCCCGAGTCCGCCGTACGACACCACGAGGTCGGATAGGTTTCTTTGGAATAGACTGAACGTGACCAAGCTGGCGTAGAACTCGATCTGGCATGTACGGCTCAAAAATTCTATGGACACACAAAAAACCCTTGAAGAAGGCATACTCTTCAAGAGGTCTACGATCTCTTACTGAACGGTATGGATCAAATTCAACCTGCACCAAGCATAACATTGATATATCCATTTGTTGTCACTATTTACAGATCATGTGTTATGTCGTACCAATACCTGATCAGCTCTGGCCATGTCGAGCAGCTCCCGAATAACATCGAGTGAATTTTTTTGTAAACCTGGTACGCTACGAGAACGAATCCATCGATCGGCTCGAGGAGTTTGCTCATTGTACCTTGGATCTGGCACAGGTCTCAGAACTGGAAAGTGCTCGTAGACCCAAACCTAGATAAAGGGTTCGCACAAGTGCTTTAAGATGGAAAGCTAGATATCTAATATCAAAAAATGCCAATATGTAAGTATTTGCAATGAATAACATACCTCCAATAATGTGAGATAACCGCATATTTGTTTGGCATTGGCTCGAGAGGCGATTCCAAGTTGTCGAAATAGCTGTGCAAGTGCAGCTGCCCCCCATCCATAAGAATTGATTTCCTCAGTCCTTGATAAAAAACTTAGATATGCTACTGGGACGGTGATGCCAGTCTTGTCACTGAACAATGTGCACCCTAAAAGGAACAACAAATATCCCCTAACAGCGCGATCTATGTGTTGGTCAGACCCCCCAACTGATTTATAGGCAAGAGTGTCCATTGGTAACCACCATGGTCCTGCAACTCAGCTACACACTCACGTAGTGGGACACCTAGAGTTTCATTCATCAATTTTGAGGCTTCACTAATTGTTAGATTAGTGAAACCATATACTGTCTTTCCCATAATTGGTATGCCCATAATTTGATCCACGTCATCTAAAGTAATAGTCATTTCACCAAACGGCAAGTGAAATGTATTAGTCTCGGGGTGCCACCGCTCAACCATTGCTGTAATTAAAGGGTTATTCAGTGTCTTAAAGCAGTACGCCCCCAAAGGCCATAGGCCACTCTCTTTCACCCTATCTGAGAATGTAAATGATTCTTTCTCCAAATCCCAGCTATCTAAGGTTTTGGCAGGTTGGCGACATCTCAATAATCGATCGCCCTACAGAATATTAAAAGTCAATGATTACTACAAAATATCAATCAGTTTACTAACATATACACATAAGAACTGGACTAGTTTTTATTAATGGTAGGTACCTTTCCATTCCACACTCGATAGGCAATATGATGTCTATAGTCCAATAATAATTCATTCGTTTTGGGTCCACCGGGAAATGGACCTTTCAGACTATCATTGTCTATATCAGAATCTACCTGCCTTATCTCCTCTCTCTCTACCACATTTCCTCCACCATTTTCTGTCATATTAATGTCCTCATGGACAACATCTTCTTGGACAAATGGGATGATAGACACTGAAGGCACTTCTTTGGCCTGCCTTTTTGAGTGACGTCTTCGATGCGAAGCGGTCTGTGGAACACGTTGTTTAGGAGCCATCCTGCAATTAATGATTACACAACATTGTTAAAGACATATGTTGTTCTATTTTGATCCTCCTTCGTGTAAAAATATAATATGCATTCAAGCAGTCTTACATTAATCTAATGTATAGCCACTCAAATCATGGATGTGATATTAATAATCAACCATTAATATTCAACTTACCTATTGTAGTCCTAAACATCCCAAACTATGAGGGGCCCAAAAGTTGCTTTTTAAAAAAATACATACTTTTTATAATCCATATAACAAACAATCTAAAGTTCCTCTCCTGCTTAGTTCGGTTCCTTTCTTGTATTTTCCATTTGGGCCCTCTTATCTATTAAGAAGTCTCCTACCATTTATCTTAAAAAAAAAAAAAAAAAACTGAAGTTGGGTCATGATTGTGGCTTGATCCTACCCAAACTATATAGGAACATGTAAGGTTTAGATTCTCTATTCCTCTAAGGAATCAATCAAAGACAAATGATAAAGCATACCAATACATGTATATCCGGACCTTGTCTAATTACAAAACTGATTGCTTCACAATTAATGTCCCAGAATATATAATAGTAAAAGGTAACCTGACACAAGTTAGTATACTAGAATTGAAGTAGAGATGAGTTCATATTGCCTAATATCATATATTTGCTCATTAACTGTCATAGATTGACTTGCACTCAAGGCAAAGGGAACCTTTGTGCATCTTGTTTACGTTTTCCATGCTCCATCTCAAGTCTCACCAGTCATATAGATGTGGTTGTTTGTGCCTAATAATTCATTATGTGGAATGCATAGTTTGGGAGCCATTATGCAATTAATTGGTTTAATTTATATATTACAGGATAGATGATTGAATATTTTAAGTTATATTAATTACCGCAAGTGCACGGATCATTACAGTAGTATAGATTTAGCAAATACAGGTCGAACCCACAGAGAATTGTTCAAATCAGATTATTAATTGATTTAACTAATCGAACTAGAAAGAAAGATTGATGAAGTTTTTTTTTTATTATGTTTTTTTTTAAAAGCTAATATGAATATAAGAAGATAACTAGGGTTTTAGAATCCGCCATGCAATACCAATGTAGGGATTATATTCAAATATGAAACTCCATCATATAACTCAATCAATACTGACGTTAATCAAATATTAATCAGAAAATAAATATTTAAAATCATATTATTTCATAAAATCAGATTTAAAATCAAAGCAATTATCTCAACATTCACACATTAGGAAGAGAATAAGATATCAAAATAATTAATCAAGCATACCCTATCAAACCCTAAACAAGAGATCCTTGAAGATGATTCTACGATTAAAAAACCTTGATTTATGAAAACCCAATATTATGATCTATCTCCCTTCTCTTTATAAAATCTACCAACTCAATATTCAACTTGTTAAGAAGAGCATAAAATATCAGAGAACTCAATCAAAGCATATTTTATCAAATCAAATACAAGAGATTTTTGAAGAAAGTAACAAGAAATTCACATAAAAGGTTTCAAAAGAGAATTGAAGGAGAGATTGATGCTCAATAAAGCAAACAATATGAAGAATTCAGATCTAAATATAAAATCCTAAACTAGCATTGCATGGTTTCATCTTCAACCCTAGTTGAAGATTTAGCTAGTCATGATCAAACGAAATAAAAGAAAAATAAAAGAAACCATATTATATGAAAAAAATATTTTGAAAATAAACACGAAAACAAATATAAAAATTCAGATCTAAATGACTACAAGCATATGAAAATAAAAACAAAAAGAAAACTCTTGAATCTTTCTCCTTTGGTTGTCCTTTTGCCTCCTTGTTTTTGATCCTCCTCTTGGTTTCATATGTGTTCCTTTTATAGCCTTCAGCCTTGAATTTCAACCGTTGATTTGCAATAAATTGGATGGTCAAGATTAACCATTAACCTTCCTAATATGCATCTTTGACAGATTTAGCAGGTAAAACCTTTCATTCCCGTCATTGATTTTTTGCAGAATCTTCGTAGAATTTCAAAATATTCATGAAACATTGATTTGTAGATCTTGAAAATATCTTTCCAAAGCCATATTTTGGGCCAAAATACGATATTTGAGGCAAAAGTTATGGTCAAAACAGTAGGACGGTTTCAACATTGATTTGAAGAATATTTGATTGGAATTTGATTTTTGATTCTCTTTTCACCAAATCTTTTTCTAGCATAATTTTGGATCTTCTAGAGTCCTCTTGATTCTCATTCATATCTTTAAATGCTTCATAGAGTATCTTGCATTGATAATCATCATTTATCTCAATTACCTGTAATAACATATAAATTTGAAATATTAGTCATTATTACACATAAAATTAGGAATAGAAAACTAAATTAAAGGGTTTAAATGTGAAAATAATATGCTTATCAAATACCCCCAAACCTAGATTTTGCTGGTCCTCTAGCAATCAAATTAAAGTGATTAAACAAAATATATAAAAAAAAGGATAAGGCCACTTTCGCAGGCTCTCACGGTTGCATTTAGCGTATGCAACAAGCCCTTAAACCCCTAGGTCACCCCTAGTGGACGAGTTTGACTCGTGAGGGTTTGCAGCGAATCTACCCACAAAATTCATGACTTTCTTCTTTTTTTTTTTTTTTTTTTTTTTTTTGAAAATCTGAGAAAAATGACATTTTAGGGAGCTTGATAAAAATCTACTAAAGTTGAGAACTCTATCCATATGTCAGAAGTTTCCACTCATAATCAAGTCTTGAAGTGTGTGTGTGTGCATAACCAACAAGGATGTAACTTTCTTTTTCCAAGTAAAACTTAATTTTGATCACCTTAAGAATGGATTTCGCCTTGACTTCAAAAAAAACTCACTGGATATTACACTCAACAAGGAATTCATTCAGAGGGGGGCTCATTTCTCTCAACTTATATGTGGCAAGGAATCAAAATTCAAATAATCCACATATAATATTTTATAGAAGGACGGACCATATCAAAGAAAAAGAAAATTAAATTGATCTCAGGAACGGAATATCATCGACTCAAGAACATTGGATTAAACACCATAAATCCTCTTCATCTATTCTCCACATTTTAACCACATTACATTTAGGATCAAGTAGGTCTTTTCAATAGGTTGTAATGGGGCTAGAGTTATTGTTGGAAATTGGACAAGGTTTATTCTGAAATGCTTTGAAGATTTGTTTATATTTTTGATGAATATCGGCTTCTTCTCTTCTTCTTTTTTTTCTTCTTTTTTTCTTTTTTTTTCAAAAATCATGATAGTAATAACCCTCCATGAAATTTCATAGTAATTGATTGATTTTTTTCTTTTATTTTTCTTTCCTCGTTCCCAAAATAAAATTTTAAGGTTACACTCATTAAATAAAGTGTAGGATGGGAAAATAGGTTAAACAAAGAAAGGGTGCGGGTTCTCAAATCAATACAAGAATGCTAATAATTGAATACTAATAATCATTCATGCATTTTCAACATACCAATGATAGTCACCAACATCCCAAACCATCATTGGGTGAACAATACTAACATGATATAGGATTTTAAAAAAAAATACAATCAAAATCATAGCCTTCAGTTAAAAAAAAAAATTTGAGCCTAAATCATACATTTCTTTAAAAATGCCCCAACTTCCAATCAAACCTTAACTTCCAATACTTGTAATATAGGGTTCAAGCCAAATAAATGCAATCACAATCATATCTTTCAATCCAAAAAAAAAAAAGCATTAAGAGCTTAAACCATAAATTTCTCAACAAATACCCTACAATGCTATGAAAACCCTATCTTTCTATCAAAAACACCAATACACACCAATACTTGTACAATAGGAAGAGATCAACAAATAAAATTCATGAATCACCAATAATACTAGTTGATGTACAGAGCCCAAACCATACATTTTAAAAAAAATACCCTACAATACTATGAAAACCCTATCTTTCTATCAAAAACACCAAATACACATCAATACTTGTGCAATAGGAAGAGATCAATGAATAAAATTCATGAATCACCAATACTAATTGATGTAAAAGAGTTTTGGAATATCATGTACCTGTTTCTTCCACTTTGAGGGTGTCGTAGGGGGCCAATGGTAGGGGATCACGGGAATGCATCGCGTGCTCACGGCAGACTCACCACCACAGGCGGATGGAGGGCTCACTAAACTTCCACAATATTTGGATGTTCAAGAGGAAAAAAAACTTCCACAATATCTGGATGTTCAAGAGGAAAAAAAATGAGGAGAAGAGAGAGTAGAAGGAGAGGTTGCTGTGAAAATAGAGTATATGGTGGGGTTGGTGTTTCATCAATTCCATATTTATTAGGAGGTGGGGTTGGTGAAAACTAAAATGAGTGGTGGGGGGTTTAAAGGGTTGGTGGGACTGAAAATTTAGGTGGTGGGAGTAACCGCACCCATATGTAAACTCATCGGACACGTCAATGAGTCTATGCCACCCCACGTCACGGACGTGACCTATAAATGGCACTAAAGTAAACTGTGCACGTGTATCCCACTCGTCCAATCAATGGCGGACGAAACCCCTATCGACGGCGCGGCCCTCGCCGCCCTCTCCCTCGCCCGCTCCGGCGTCCCCTCCATGTACGGCGTCGTCGGCATTCCCGTCACCTCCCTCGCCTCCCGCGCCGCCGCCTCCGGCGTCCGCTTCATCGCCTTCCACAACGAGCAGTCCGCCGGCTACGCCGCCTCCGCCCACGGCTACCTCACCGGCCGTCCGGGGGTCCTCCTCACCGTCTCCGGCCCCGGATGCGTCCACGGCCTCGCCGGCCTCTCCAACGCCGCCATCAACGCCTGGCCGATGCTCATGATCTCCGGCTCCTGCGACCAGTCCGACGTCGGGAGGGGAGACTTCCAGGAGCTCGACCAGGTCGAGGCCGTGAAACCCTTCTCGAAGTTCTCGGCGAAGGCGACGCGCGCCTCGGAAATCCCGCGCCTGGTGTCGGAGTGCCTCGCGAAGACCGTCTCCGGCCGCCCCGGCGGGTGCTATCTCGACATCCCCTCCGACGTACTCCGGGAGAGGATCCCGAATTCCGAGGCGGAGAAACTCCTGTCGGAGATTTCTCAAAACCCTAGTTTTTTGGAAGAAAAGGTGGAAACCCTAGAAATCGATCGGGCCGTGTCGCTTCTGAGACACGCGGAGAGGCCTCTGGTCGTGGTCGGGAAAGGCGCGGCCTTTGCGCGCGCGGAGGACGAATTGAAGGCGTTGATTTCACGGACGGGGATTCCATTCTTGCCGACGCCGATGGGGAAGGGTCTGTTGCCCGATACGCACGAGCTCTCCGCCACCGCCGCGAGATCGCTCGCGATTGGCAAATGCGACGTCGCGCTCGTCATCGGGGCCCGACTCAATTGGCTTCTCCACTTCGGCGAGCCCCCGAAATGGTCCCCCGACGTCAAGATCATCCTCGTCGACGTTTCATCGGAGGAGATTGAGCTTCGGAAGCCGTGCGTGGGTCTCGTCGGGGATGCGAAGAAGGTTTTGAATTTGTTGAATAGGGAAATCATGGACGACCCTTTTTGTTTTGGGAGGTCGCACCCGTGGGTGGAGGCACTGTCGAAGAAGGCAAAGGACAATGTGGCGAAGATGGAGGCGCAGTTGGCGAAGGATGTGGTTCCGTTCAATTTTTTGACGCCGATGAGGATCATAAGGGATGCGATTCTTGATGTGGGGAGCCCCGCCCCGATCGTTGTGTCGGAGGGGGCTAACACGATGGATGTTGGGCGGGCTGTGGTGGTCCAGATGGAGCCCAGGACAAGGTTGGATGCGGGGACTTGGGGGACGATGGGGGTTGGATTGGGGTATT
The DNA here is from genome assembly GCA_030737845.1 of Acorus calamus. Taxonomy (NCBI): domain Eukaryota; kingdom Viridiplantae; phylum Streptophyta; class Magnoliopsida; order Acorales; family Acoraceae; genus Acorus; species Acorus calamus. The sequence continues at coordinate 16,616,234 of CM060858.1, read as the reverse complement.
GCATTGCTGCAGCGGTGGCTTCTCCGGGGAGGCTTGTGGTGGCGGTTGAGGGGGATTCCGGGTTCGGGTTCAGCGCGATGGAAGTGGAGGTATGATTTCTTGTCACTCTCCTTATTAAGCTTTGTTACATACAATAAGATTGGTTGATGGTTATTAGATTGCTCATGTGCAAATATATCAGCTGATTCTCTATGAATAAGTGTTACATGTCTGTGCATGCCTATTCATATTAGAGTGATGATTAGCAGAGGATATGGTTGTGCTTTTTTTTTTGTTAGTCAATTCTAATGTGGAAATACTGTTAGCTAATAGAACTGTAATGCTACAACCCACCTCCTTTAGAAGAACATTTATATGATTAACTGAAATTGGCACCCATGTTATTTATATTTGAAACCAATATCTAATGAAGTACAGGCTTTGCTATGGAATATGGTATTCAACCATGTTGGTTGGCTGCATTGTTATTTCAGTAGTGTTGCTATTGCATGATTAAATCCTGCTGGTTGAAAATGGCACTGAAGACTGACTGATGCATTGAAAGCTTTATCTAGCCTAACTATATATGCTCCATTTATGCCCCTATATCGAATCCATTCTAGTTTCCAAGGATAATATACACCCAACAAAATCTAAATCTTCTTTCCTTGGCAGGAGTATGAGATCCCCTTGTGGGAGGCATTTTTTCACCTCAAAAGCTATACTATTTTTGTAAAATGAAATCAATATGTCCACCAAAAAAGGATTCAATTGCTTTTCTCGACAAATTGCTTAATTTTGTTTACAAAAAAAATCCTTTTTTTTTGTTTCATCTGGACATTAAACTTGTGAATGTCTGCAGACACTGGTGAGGTACCAATTGCCAGTCATTGTTATAGTCTTCAACAACGGTGGCGTGTACGGCGGTGATAGAAGGAACCCTGATGAAATTACTGGGCCATACAAGGATGATCCTGCCCCCACCTCTTTTGTGCCAGGTGCAGCTTATCACAAACTCATTGAAGCTTTTGGAGGGAAAGGTTACATTGTTGGGACACCTCTTGAACTGAAGTCTGCTCTTTCGGAATCCTTTGCTGCTCGAAAACCAGCTGTAATCAATGTTACAATAGATCCTTATGCCGGTGCAGAAAGCGGACGATTGCAGCACAAGAACTAAGACGCTCTCGTCTTTTTCTTATTTGTGTGTGAAATAAGGTATGTGATAAATATTGGGGTAAATCTAAAACACAGTGTCTTAAGAAATTTGTTTCCCCTGTCAAGAGAACCATGTATCCTTATTAAGTTTTTGTTGTAGTCTACGTGCCACTGCTGTAGAGTTGAAATAAGACCTTGATCAGAGGGAAGTGGTTGTTGTGTATGTATCTTATACTGTGTGAAACTTAGTGGAAGTTGTATTCTTAATAAGGGCACCTCATTATATTGATGACAGCAGCAACTTTCTCATAAAGGATTCTATATATGTCATTGTTATATTTATATATAGAGTTGTATACTACTATATATACTTGGTATTTCCCCTGGTATACTTAATGGAGAACCTAACAGGGGTATTTCTGCAATCAAGGAACCTAACAGGGGTATATATGCAAAAAACCCATAAGTTTTTATACTTGTATGTTTATTATGTGAAATTTAATGGAAATTGAATGTTTTTACAAGGTGTACACTGACTCCTCTTGACATACATTTGAGATTTGTTTGCTTGGTACCACAAGTGAGACTTTTCAAGGATTTGTGTGGGAGGTTCAGCTTCCTCAACAAATCTAAGGAAGAGGTACTTGAAATGAGAGCACAACTGGACTCGATTGGCATACATATGGATGTGAAATGTCCTCTCTGTCAAGCAGAAGCAGAGACATCGAAACACTTATTTATTGAATGCACAATAGCGGCGGAGGTGTGGTGAAACATTCCGAATGATCTTCGACCCCCAATTCAGGTACGGAAGGCCCCTAATTGGTTTCAAATGTTTAATCCCCAGGGTATAAGCCCCACCCATTGGCCTCTTGAGTTGTCAAAATGTGATTGGATGTTTGGTTTTTTTTTTCAAAAAGGCAAGAAAGCAAAATACATGTATACCCCTCATTTAAATACACAATCTGTTATCCCATTTTCCTCGATTTCCGCATTTTCCCCGACCCTCGTGCGAATTAAAACCCCATTTCATTTAATTGGTTTTAGGGTTTCAAAAAGAAAAAGAAAAAAAATCAAAACCCACGATAAAAAATAATCCTCTTCTTGTAAACGGCAGCTCAAAAACAGAAAAAAAAATTTTCAGCTTCGATTTAAAGGTTATTTGGGTCTTCCGAAGATTAAAAACAATAAAAAAAAATGGGTAAGCAACCCTTTTTTGGTTTTTGCTTGAAATTTTTTTCTATTTTTTTGACGAAAAGATGGATTGAAAAATGTGAAATATGTGTTATTTGATATTTTTTGTGTGAATGTTGGATTTTTATTTGAGATTCATATTATAATCTTCAAATCGTTGGAGTATTATTTATTTATTAGAAATTTGTTTAAAAAGTAACTGACTTTATTGGGCAACAATATATTAGTTAAATCGTTTAAATGTGATTATATGTTACCATTTTTTTTTGCCGGACAATGTAACTTACTATTCGAAAATATGAATACGTATTTTAACTGTTTTTAGAAAGTTATAAATGTAACTTTATTTGAATGTAATTAACTTTATGTCTTTATAAGTGTGCACACTATTTGTATGTACGTGCAATCAAATATTATAATGTTTGTATGTTTACATTTGAATAACATGTAAAATCAATTTCTTCAACTTAAAAAAATGGATTACTTTCTCCAAACCGCGTTTGGAGGAAAATGTGACTAACTATTGGTCGACAGTAAGCACATGTGAAGTAATGTGAATGCATATTCAGTTTATGTAGAAGTTGAATTTATAGAGAATGTAACTATGTGTAATTTGTAACTAACTTTTATTCAATGATTTTTACTTCTAACATTTTTATGAGTTTGTTTTTCATCATTTGTTTTTTTTTGTTATCATTATATATTATTTATAGTTACTGTTGTACGAAATGTAATTAATTTAGTCCATTGTAACTATTTCATGTTTAATGTAAGCTGCTTTTAAATTATTTGTTGTTTATATGCAGAAAATGTAACTAAGTATTGTTGCTCAACATCAACAATGAAATCCGCCTCTGGACTGCCTTCTAAGGAACATGTAGCTGAGTCTCCAATGTTTCCTACCATTACAACAAAGATAGTTACATTTAAAAATGTAACTTGGTTTAGAATACAAAATGCACTATAGTGTTTGATGTGTAATAAGTCATTTAATATTAAAATGTATTATAGTTGATGTATGTCTCAATGTGTATAAAATGGAATAACAATTGCTGCAAAGAAAAAAAAGATAGAAAAATCAAAATAAAGGAGAGGAAAGAAATTCAAAAAAACATGAGTGATAATTAATTGAAGTTAACAAATATCATTCCAACACTTGGCACAACTGCTTTTGAACATTGCTGTTCAACATCAATAATGAAATCATTCTCCGGACTACCTTCCAATGAACATGTAACTGAGTCCACTATATTTCCTACAAGTTCAAAAAAACCTTCCTTAACATTGATGTTAATCCTAGCTGCACAACAGTCTTCATAAAAGACCTGACTTTAAAAGAATTCTTCCCATTTGAAGCATGTTTTTCATTCCTACAACAAGCTAGAGAAAAATACCTCTGCTTCCCAGTTTCATTCTTTTTTCCGTGAATCTTTGCAATTCCAAAACCTTCCTCATGAGCAAAATTGTTATAAACATATGCACATCTTCTTCTGAATCAAATATCATTCCAACACTTGGCACAGTTGCTTATGAACATTGCTGTTACTCATCAACATTCAAATCCTTCTCCGGACTGCAATCTAAGGAACATGTAACAGAGTCTCCTATATTTCTTATAAATTGAAAAAAAATACACATGATTAGTAAATTTTGCAAAACGTAGTTACATATACAATGTAACTTGTTATAATAATAACTTCCATTTAACAAGTTAGTTACATTTAGATAAATGATGAAGCTAGTTACAAAAGTTTAAATTGAACAACAATATAATAGTTAGTTACATTATCTGTAACATAATATGCATGTGTAACTCACATCCACATTTCAAAAAAGCAACAGATATGTCATACTGAAAAAACACATTTGACAACAGATAACAATAAAAAAAAATCAAAACATAAGATAAAAAAATGAAAGAATTAAAAAAATACAAACCTGAATCGGTAAACATTTCAATAGTATCCCAACTGTTCAATTTAATCTTTCAATAAGATTAATCTCTTAAAAATTCTTCCAAAAAATAAAATCAACAGGTCAGGAAAAAAAAATGCAAACAAACCACGAATATGAAAAATTCGATTCAATTGTGATCAAATCAAATGGGAGAAAAGTAAAAAAGGAAAAAAAACAGAAATTAATGCACGTTCGGTTCCAATGACGGCAACACTAACCGAATGCATTTATTTCGTTTGGGAAAAACAGAAAGCACAATTAAATGGTATAAAAGGAATTACACATCATGCCATGTCATGGGGTCTATTTGGGGCTTGTTAATCATTTTCCTTTGATTAAACAAGTCCTTTTTATCTATGTTGCTTGGACAATATGGAAAGGCAGAAATAACTGTTTTTTGTAATTATGAATTGAAACCTGAAGCAATTGCAAATAGAGCATTAGCTCTTACACGAGTGCCTTGTGTATATGGATAGGAGTCAAGATTCAAAGAGAATCCTTTTTGAAGTTGAGATATACACCAAGGATGCTAGCCAATAAAGGAGGGACATATCAAGTTGTTCAGATGAATGATGTAGGGGAGGAGACTAAAATATTCATAGTTACTGATGGGAGTGTTATACAATCTTCAAGGGGAGCAGGGGCAGCCTTTGTTATCCTCCAAGAGAGGCCATGGAGAATACTAGCGGCTGGTTGTGCGGCATGGCCTTGGGCATCACCAATCCGGATGGAAGTAGAAGTGATTGTTCTAGGCATATGCAAGGCACGACAGCTGGGATTCAAGAATCTATGGGTTTGCAGTGATGCTGAAACTCTGCATTAGGACAGTGCTACTACAGCAATGCATGACTCGTCTCAAAGAAAATATAAGTGGGAAGGACCCTATTCATTTTTGCAAAGTCTCTAGGCTAACAGCCTGACAGTGAGAGCTCCGGAAGCATTAGCCTGAATGGCGGCACAGAGACGACTTAATAGAGTGACATATAGTTTACAGAACACTGAAATACACCAATGTAAAAAAAGCTCATGTAAAGACTTAAAACAGTGTTTGAGGGAGATTATGGACGTTCAGTCGACCCCTCTTTAATATGATGTACATATATTTTGATAATATAGAAATATAAGCCCAATATGGGCTTTTCCAAAAAAAAAAAAAAAATTCTGAGAGGTGGAAATCACTTGCTTTTCCATTGGGAATGATTATCACTTTTGATTCTCTTATCAGGGATGGTGACTGGAGGACTAGATTGTAGTGCAAACCCTTTCTTTTGCATTGCCAAGTTTCATACTTAGGTGTTTGAATCCTCATTTGGGCTGATTCTGCGTTTGAACTGCTAAATGCGGATTCAAACCTTTTTTCCAACCACCACGTTCAAACCTTTTTTCCAAACACCACGTTCGCTTCATTTTCTGTGGTCATCGTGTTATTTTTCTTGCATTTGAGAAGCTGCTGAAATAATGCTTTTCAAAAGCTAATCAGATTCTCAAAATCTCTCCCCACCCCACCGCACTTCCAATCGGGGGCCTTATTAATCACAAAAAAAAAGTACATAATTTTTTTATTTTTTTTATATCGGAGGGGGGCTCCCTTCATGGTTGACCTTACGGTCGAGCTGAGAAGGAACATGATGATATAATTTGTTACATAATACACATGATGGTTTTAGTCATGGATTCAAACTCGAGACTTATGAGAAGCAAATCTATCGTAGCTCTTCCCTTGAGCACCCTCTGTTGCACCTGAAACATAAAGGAGAATTGCATTTGAGATACAGAAACTTTGGTATGGGCTTTTCCCAAAATGAGGAATTTAAAAGGAAAGGAACATGAAATTTACTCAAAAGACAGATTGATAAGGAATATGTGTGAACAATCATGTGCAACCTGATATAATTTCTGCACTTCGTATTTGATCCACAATTGCCTCCAACCTGATCATATTGAGTAGAAAAATTAACTTCTCTTCCCTGACTTGGTGAAGCTGGAAGTAGAAGGCCTGTGTCATTCATGCAGTTTCTCCAGGAATGATGATGCCATAAACCCTGTCCTGAGCCTTTCTTGCCTGAAAATTATGAAATTTATATACTAATACTATAATATCTTAATGAGACTACATCAATACCAAATCAAAATCAGGTTTCAAAAATAAAATAAATAAATAATCCAGCCAGAGATAGTAGGAGGAGAATCAAAATGGGGCGCGGGCGCGTCTTCTTTTCTTTTTCTTTTTTCTTTTTTCCTTTTTTTTTTTGGCAGTTGTAATGGGACAGTTTTTTCTGCCAGTGCCTTTATATTAACAATAAAAACATACTTCCATGCAAGAGGAATTCCTGAAACAACTCTGCCTATAAAATTTCTCCTAATGATCAATAATGTGCAATATTTCACATGATATTCACTATATCCAAGTTGCACCCATATTTCTAAGTGAAGATGACTTACTTCTTGCTCCCAATTAGTGCTTATAATCACCGCCATGAGCATCAACAACTGCACCACAAGTGCACATATGATTCCCATCCAAAGTCCCTGTTGAAATTTTTTTCCCAAGATCAAGCATAAAATGTAAACAGGATTTCTAATTCACTAACCAATACAAAAAGGTGATCTCCCTACCTTCCCGCCAAGATGAAAGACAAAGGCAAAGAGAACTGCGGAGGGGAGGCCTGCCACATAATAGGCTCCAAAGTTGATAATTGAACACATCTTTTGCCAACCACAACCTCGAGCAGCACCTAAAGATCCAAAGTATATTTAATGAGAATCATAATACAAACCAAAAGCCACAGGTTCATGTATGGTTTAATCTTGGGTGAATAGGGTCTGGTTAAAATTCAACCTGAACCCAACTTGAGTTGGAGGAGTTCAACCTAAAAACCAAACCAAACCTAACCATGAAATCTGAGCAAGTCAACCCGAACTCAACTTGTTGGGTTTGGTTCAGATTTGATTGAGAGACAATAAAACTACAAAAAGGATACATTTTGGTACAAATAAATTGGATAATTCAATTTCATCTAATTTCCCAGATATCCCTACGCTTGGGAACATTTTGACGCACCTTTTTTGTTTTATTTTCTCTCTATTTCCCCTCATCTCCCATTCAGACTTGTAACCAACTTTTGATTTTATATAAAAAATGATGGTAGCAGGCTCTACTTTTTCTCAAAAAAAAAATTTCAAATTTCATCACATATTAAACAGTTCAAATTTGACTAGAACATTTAATTTACTACTCACCAAATCAGATTCAGATTCAGTTCGGTTTGAACCCAAATACTAAACCCCAACCCATATCTGCCTAAAAAGTCTGGTTGGTTCAGGTTGGGTAAGGTTCAAAACCGCCCATCTTGCACCCCTAATCAAGAAGCTAGTTGACAATTATTTATTTAGAACCATACATGCAAATAAAGTAAACTTACAATGGGATGAATGAATTTTTCACTTGTTTTTGGCATACAACTAAAACAATGCAGTCAGAACAAGGCAGAGTTCAATATTGAAACCTGAAAGTGCACATTGAATTCCATCCATAAAATCAGATGTTGCAAGCACCGGCTTCATAGCTGCCACATATTTCACCACTTCATCTTCATTGCTATACAAGTAACCCCATACATCACGTAATAAAATGGTTGTTACGCCTAAAATTATTCCCTCTCCAATGGCTATGAAAAGAACAGCATAAAAGGCTATATGCGCTGCTTGTGGGTGTCCAGCACCCAGTTCATTTGAAACTCTTAGACTGAAAAAGATAGGTGAAGCATTTCTAAATGTTTACGAGCAGAGAAGTGAAGTACATGTGTAAAAGCACGTCTTATTCAGTTAAACTGACCTTGCAGCACTGCTGAGACAAACAGGTATCATATACACAAGCCACATTGTATTGAGGCTGCTACAATGAATGGTTGTTAGCAGGGATCACAAACATGGACCATTATTTGCAAATTGAAGTGTTTGTGATTACAAAGAAATTGTGTGTGTGTGTCCAACAGCAATGTTACCTTATAGAGAGAACTGATGTTTCTAGTTTTGGATTGGGAAGAAAACCAGAGAGAAGAACCACCATCTCAAATGACCAATACTCCAAGCTGTCAGCATTAAAGAAAACTTAATATTAACTACTACTGTTACAAAACATCTACTGAATATCATCGCGTGATTCAAGTGAGGTGATAACAAAGAACATTAGTTCATGCTGTCATGACAAAGTGAAATACATGGTATACAAATTTGGCACGGTAAAACCCTTCCATTGACATTGGTACATTTCACTATCCAACCACATATTGGTATAAATATTGATGTCGGATATAAATCAAGTTAATGCAACCATGGGATTTGGATACTCCACACATCTATCTCAAGACAAGACATGTTAAATTATTTGAACACTCCATTAGTAAATGAAATGCCAGTGTTGGTTGAATTGTTAAATAGTGTCAATGTTATGAGTACAGTCCAAAAGGTTTTTCTTAGGTAGAACATGAGGATTCACCAGGTCATGAGAGCCGAAGGAATGGACAGTTTCAGAAAATCGAGAATCTCATGAAAAGCTTCCATCGAGAAACCAGTCCAAGTGTTCTTGCAAGACGGAGAGAACTTCACATAAAGAGCTAACAACAACAGATTCACCCAGTAAGATATGGTGATCGCTGCAGCAGCGCCTTTGCTTCCAAGGCCGGACTTGAACACTAGAATCCAACAAACAAATATGTGGAATAAAGCAGTGATTCCGGAGGTTATCATCATAGGAATTACTATGTTCTGGGTTTGTAGGAATCTGACATGGCATTGGAGTAAACCATATGCGAAACGGCTGGGGATCATCCAACGAGCATATCATCCGGCCTCGAATGCTATTTCTTGATTTTGCCAAAAGCAACAAGAATACTCTCTGTGTAGGCCAAGATCAATGCAAGAGGTATACTTACAAGGAGCAGAACAAACATGGCCCTCTGCATTTGTATACAGAGCATGTGATACTGTTTTGCTCCATAAGCCTGCCCACATAAAGTATCCAGTGCACTTCCCATTCCCAACTAATTAACATAGAAGGAAAGAAAAAACAACTGAGAATTTCATATCAAGGAAAGAGAGGCAATCAGACAGACAAATATATGGTGAAGGAACCAAGAGCATGTATCATGAACAGATGAAATAAACAATTAATGAACAGATGAAATGTTGATCAATAACTTTCGAAACACGGGGAAAAAAATTCAAAAAACCTGATAACATAAACTTATCACCACTCTGATACGATCATATTGATAGAAAAATTATAGAGCCACAAATACACATGGAAAGTCCAGTATATATACTTTATGTGATGCATGTGCAAGGACAAACTATGTATATACTTATGGCTGGAATTATGTGACTGCCGCTAGCACTCTAGCAGCACTCTCCATTACATGTCACCTATTTCAATGCTTCATGACTTATAAGGTTTTAGATGTCACTCATAGGCTGTTGTTTTATTTATCACTAATTTTCACTAATTACCCAGGAGAGGAGTCAACTGGAATTATGAGACACCGCACCCTACGTGGAATCAATGGCGTCCCCCCATTGAATCTACACACACAAGGGCTATATAATTGCGTTTTCACACAATCATAGTCACAGAATACTTCAAACTTTTCTAATGCTCGAAAAGTTCAATGATTAGATACCTCATGTATTTATCGGTTGAATGTATATCTAATCGTCAAACTAAGTTTAGTACCTTCATAATATGGGTATCCATCTACAACATTTGGTAGATTTGGGCAGCTTTTGGAGATTCTACTTTTGTAAAGATCATACGTGATCCAAACTCATTACCAAAACCCCCAAGGATCATATTTTTTAAAGAAAGAAAAGAAGAAACTCAGGTTAGATGATTTCCCACATTCTTTGTAATTTTAAAACTAATCCTAGTTGCCATCATCACCTTCACAACTAATGCAGAAGTCTTTGCCTACATTTCTCATGCTAATGGTCAGAATACATCTAAAAAACAGTTTAATCCTCTCCTTATGTTTGCCTTATATCTCCGTACATTAGCCGCACTTATCTCGTGTTATTTACGAATGTACACTTACTGTATTGAACAGAACCCTTGCCGAATATCTGTCATACGTGAACACTGTGACTACGAAAACAACAAGAATGTGAAACACATGATCCTAAAACATCTATTCTTAAAGGGGTACCTCTCATAACACTCCAATTCACCAATCATTTAAGGGTCCATTTGGATAGAGGCATAAGCTATTCTGGGGTTTATACCTATTCCAGGAATTGTTGACTTTATCAATGGAATAAGTAATTTTGTGTTTGGTTGCATTTTTAGTTATTCTCATTGGGAAACGTAATAATAAAGGTTGAAGTGTTTGGTTGATGAAAATGAATTGTGAATAAGGTGCAAAAGTTTATTTGACATGTGTGCCCCATTGATGTATAAGAGGTAATGACATGTGATTTGATATGATGACATGTGATTTGATAGGTGGGTCCCCTTTATACCAGTGGAGGATTAATACAAATATCAGTTTATTCTCACTTAATTCTACATAGCTATACCTTCTTATTCCCTCTACCCAAACACATTTTTTTCCCTTATTTTCCTTTATTCCCACCTATTCCTCCCTTATTCCTCTAGCCAAGGTGTTATTATGGGTTTTATGACCATTCTATGAATAGATAACTACACCAGTGGAATAAGTGATTTTTTTGTTTTTAATTATTCTCGTTGGGAAACGTAATAATAAATTTTTTGTTGTTTGATATGTTGTGGATAAAATATGAATAAGATGTGGATAAAAATTTATAAAATGTAAAAAAATGATGTAACCTATGGACTTTAATTTATAAGAGGTGATAACAACTTATTTGACAGTATGCCCCTTTATACCAGTGGAATGGTTTGAGTGGAATAATATAATTCCAGGGGACTTGGAATACAAATATCAACTTATTTCCACCTCTTCTGACATAACTATATCCATCTATTCCTTCCAAACAAACAAACAAACAGCTTTTTTTGGCTTATTCCCTCCTATTCTCCCCTTATTCCTCTACCCAAACGGCCCAAAAAGAAGCCATATTTACTGTAGAGAGGAGCAAAACATACCAGAAGACTGAACCCAGTGACAGAAGCGGAGGAGGTGGCCATGGAAGCACCAGAGAGGGAGAGCTTCCCGAGGTGTCCGACGAACATGAGCGATATCACTTGAAGGCTATACTGGAGGACACTCACTGCTATCAGTGGCCCGGCCAAATAGAGCTGCCTCTTTACTTCCCCGATCAAAATCTCTGCTTTTCCGATCAGACCCAATTCAGATGAGGCTCCGATGAGTGGGTGTTCCATTGATGAAGATGGGTTTCCTTCTTCCACCACCATTTTTATCTGTTTAAATATTTAATCGAATGCCTTATTTGCACCCTACGTTTAACCTGGTCAAGTTTCTAATACATCCAGTCATTATAGTATAATTTTCCACAGAAATATTTTCTTGAATGAGGTATGTATATTCTATTAACCATTATTATATTTTTTTGATTCAATAGATTCATAAAGTACATCGAAAATGTATATATTTTTTTCATATAAACATATATTTATTGTTTCTCAAAAATTAAAAACAGTGTGAATTATGTGGGAATGGATAGTCCGTGATTGTACTTAACATTGTTCATCATTATATTATATGATAGGATTAATTTTATTTTTAATACATCTTTAATTATTTTATAATTTTAATTAAGAATGATATAATAAATGAAATGGGATGGTGAGACTAGTTTTACACTTAAAATTAATATCTTCATTAGACACGTAGGGTCTAATATTTAGGGAGTGTTGATACACTCACTCCAATTTATAGTGTATTTTGTAGTTCAATATACTTCATTATCACAGTCAAAGGCGCCTAAAGGTTGGTTGGGCTAGGCTTTTGTATTTTTTTTTGTTATTTGTGATATATATTAAGATAATGTTGTTTATAATAGTTTTTATCTAAATTTCAGTCTACATGTGTTTCAAATTTTTTTTAAATAGTATATATCTCATCTAATGAGATACACGTTTTTATAAAAAAAAATGAAGTTTTTCTTTTTTTTCACAAATACATGTTTTTAAATGTCACATTATTTTATATATAAAATAATTACATCAAATAAAACAAAAAAAAAATTCTACATTAATAATTAATGTAGCTCACCTCAAAATATTGTCCTAGATCCGCCCCTGATCACAGTATACAACGTTACTTTTTAAACACCAAAAAAATATACAATAATATATCTCATAATATATTTTATTTCATATAACATGATGTATTTCAGTAGGAGAGTATATGTTTTTCTTTTAAAAAAAACCCAGTGTGGACTGAAGCTGTACAAATGCTGAACATATTATTTTCCAAATTTAGGGGATCCGGTATGTCTGAACAGGCTGTGTTGTTGCTATCCCTATATAATACAAGAGGGTTGTGCTTGAAAATTGATTTCAAATAATGCCTCGACAAATATGTTTATTTTAAGGTTATTCTTATTCGAAACAGACAGTCTTTATCTCGTCTGTCGGATCGGGATCTTTGTTTTTTGCAGGCGAAATACATTTTTATGTAAATAAATATTAGGTTGATGCCAACATTTATGTGAGGAGTCATTATTTTAAAATAAAATATTTAACTATCTTTAAAATTTTATTGATTTGATTATTATTGCATTTTTAAAATGTCATTGTATCCATCTCTGAAATACTATTTTTTCCAAGTGAAATTGATTGAATGATGGTGATGTATAATTGTAACAAGGGGCGGACCTACGTTTCCCATAGGGGGGTTTAAGCCCCTCAACAAAAAAAAATTACAAAATAAATATTGCATCTCCACCCTTAAAAAGAAAGATAAAATAAAACATCTTAATCATTAATTAAAAACAAATTTTCCACCAAATTAGAAGGCTCTTTTTTGTAAAAATCATGACAACCTAGCTGTATAAAAGTTAAAACAAAAAGAAATCTTGATCATTAAAATTTAATAAAAAAAGTGCAGACAAACTTTTTTGCCATAAAATTAAAATTCACATATGTCAAGATTATTCAGTAGGGAGAGAGATAATCTCACAATCAAGTGAAGTATTGATGATTTATAAGATAAGATATTTGTATTATAATGAATTACTTTTGATGGACACCCCATGATGGACATTTCCATGTGGACTACGCACATGGTGTAGGCGCACTTCACATGTCCTTTAGTTTGAAGTGCTACTACCAAAGGACGTTCGACCGTTGTATCTTATGAGACATTCGCCGCCATCCGTGAATAACGTCTTAAAGACATAGGATCCAACTCTAGCCTGAATCTTTCTCTTCATCAGAACAAAATCGTCAAATGGGTACACATCACTCTTCTTGTCTTGTAAACATAATTTTGTACTTTTTTTTCTTATAGTATTTACCTTCACTTCCTATGTAAAGCATAATTTATTAATACTTGTTCGAATCCGCTTTTGGATGAATTTTGCAACCATCAACTGCGAATCGAAACATCTTTTTCAAACGTTGAAAACACAATGTTTATTGTGTTATTTTCACCATGTTAGAGAATTTAGGAAATAATATCTATAAAAAGCCAATCAAATTTTCTCTCTCTTCCTGTCCACCGTAGTAACAAAATATTCTCTAATTTCTGAATATTCGTTAAAGTACTCTAATTAGATATCTTCCATATAAAATGTATTGTACTGAACATAATGAATGTGAAATTTATCAATACATACTAATTGCTTGAATTTTTTAAAATATAGTCTAATGATCTTCGTACTTTTTATATTTATCCTGATTCACGAATGTACATGTATTCTATTAACATAGCATTTATTAAATATTACGTATGCGAACTTTGTCACTATACTTCCCACCGCATTTACAAGCCATCTGAATCATGCATCTCATTTTACTATGAATGTACATTTGATCACAGAATGTGAGGAATTCTACTCACGAAGGGGGAAAAATGTTATGAAAGAACAAAAGAGCAAAAGCTTCATAAAAACAGATATCACCATCTGATGACCATCCAGATCCGATTTGACGGTTGATGATGGAATTCTCACGTTCTTGCTTTCTTGCGGTGGACCCTTTAAAAAGTGATCCGATCTCGAAAACGGACTTTCTTTGTCTATTGCTTATTAAAATAATGAAAAAAAAGACAGACATGTTTTCGGCTTTTTCAGCTTTACAAATGTTCAACAAAAAAAGAGAGGGTAATTTTGTCTTTTAGCTAAGAAGGACAATCAAAATGTATTCGTGTTTGGCGGCTTCTGTCGGGCACTGTAGTTATCATGTCCATCTCAAATTACTATTTTGTCCCTTCTTTTTAACATATTGACTGTCATCTCCCATTATTCTTTTTTTTTTTTTATATTTGTATCGAAAGTCTTGTTAGAACATCTCCAATCTTATATCCAAACCTAAATTTGAGTAAAAGTTACATATCTCTCTAACTATTTATTTATTTATTTCTATATCAAATCAATTTTTTACTCGTTAAGAGAGACTCAAATATTTACTCAAATTTATAAAGGGTATTTTTCTTCTTCAACTCCATATTTTTTTAAAATATTTGAATAAAACACAAAATAGTGATTGAAGATATCATATCAAATGAAGCTTTTACTCAATTTTTTAGTGAAATTTAAGCATATGTTTGAGTAAGGGTAAAAGATGGTCTTATTTTTTTTATACCAAACAAAGCTAGAAAATTATTCATAGATGTGATTATTGTTATCTTTGAAAGTTTTGGAAATCTACCTTTCTCTTAACGAGTCAAGATCTAGTCAGGCCTGCTACTGTCAGTATCATCAGTGTCGAACTGCATAATCTTATAAATTGAATTACACAGTATATGAATTGAATTACACAGTAAATGACATTGTACCCAATAATTTGAGGTGTAGTTCGATTCATAGGTTGTGCAGTTTGATATTGATCGAATCCAATCCTGACTGGATTCATATTCTCCCTTAACCCAGTCATCTCAACTGTGATATAAAATTATTCATCTTATATTAATATAAAAAATATTAAATAGCAACACAAAATATCTAAAAAATAAGGTTATATCGGGTTCAAATAGCCTAATTTGCACCTTTATTTAACTAACGGGAACGGTTATAGTCATCCCACGAGTTATCCTACCCATCTTATTTATTTAAATAAATAAAATTGTATCTAATCCACCCCACGAGTTCGACATAGACGATGTTTTTTGTGTTTAAGATAGTTCAACATGGATCATGTTAATCGAAAATCAAAAATCTAACTTTAGTCTCATTCTGGTTTCAGTTCGATGCAGACGATGTCTCCTTTGTTTAAGGTGGTTCGACATGGATCATGTCGATTGAAAATCAGAAACCTTATTCCATTCCTGTTCGACATAGACGATGTCTTCTGTGTTTAGGTTAATTCGACGTGGATCATGTCGAACTAGGATCAGAAGATTGTGCTTCAAATTCTGATATGTGATCGACATAGTTATTGTTGATAAATTTATACTAGGTTGACTCTTACATTGACGACTTGGACTTACTTTTATGATAAAGTATTAAAACATTTGATGTAATCAGATTTGATATAATTATAATGTTTGCGATCCAATCACCAACATGTTTATCTCATGAATCTAGAAAATAAAAGTGAGACACATTTTTTTAATATATTACAACCAATGACCACAAACTACTTTGCTTGGCTTTGTTTATGAAGGTCAATGATTCATCTAACACATTTCAACCCTCCAATATTTTAGACAGTTGGTGCAAAGAACGATCGTCCTACACCTAAATGAATATAGATTATCATTTACATAGTATTAAAGTTGAAAAAAATATCATATATATACATTAATCATTTCATACACGATATGCGATGTGATGTTGATAATCAACTAAGATTTTATTTGTCACCGGTCCATCGGGTTCCCGATTAACATGATTTATGTCGAACCACCGTAAACACAGAAGACATCGTCTATGTTGAGCTGGAAATACGGTTTCTAGTTTCCGATCGACATAATCTATATCGAACTATGTTAAACACATAAGACATCATTTTTGTCGAATTTGTGGGGTGGTGCAATTTTTTTTTTGCACATTGGAAGTCATTTGCACAACCTCAAACAAAACCATTGATGACTCAACAAGGGTGTGCAAAATAATCTAACCCCTCATTTGGGGTAAAGCATAACCGGAAAAGGGGGAATAAATAGAATAAAAAAATTGTTTTGAGAGAATAAACCCCAATAAATATGTTTTGATAAGTTATGGATATTGCCACAAATTATTACAGGGGTGTTGGTATTTCTCATGGAAGCACATAAATACCAATAAATAAAAATATTATTCTATGTCATTTAAAAAATCATTCTACCTAAAACTCACACGCACATTTTTTATACTTATTTCAAATACAAATAATTTATGTATAAATATATAAATTATCATTTACAATATCATAACCTTTTATCAATATTTTAACCACGTCCAAACAACAATAATTGCATGTTACGATCTAATCAAAAGAACATAAAAAATAATCAAATAAAACTTTATATATTCTACATAGATTATTATTTATCCAAACATATCTATCGGGAACAAACAACTTATGGTAGTGTTTGGTAAAGCGATTACCAAACTGATTTTCTGCAATCGCTGGGATTAAAATTGCGATTGCAGGAAGCTGCCTCCCCCAGCTTTCTAAAATCGTAGCTTTTGAGCACTATTTACCTGCAATCGCTGGGTTTAAAACTACGATTGTAAAATCAGCTTCCCCCAGCTTTCTAAAATCGTAGCTTTTAAGCACTATTTACCTGCAATCGCTGGGTTTAAAACTACGATTGTAAAATCAGCTTCCTGCAATCGCAAACGCTGCGCAATCGCACAACCAAACGCTATCACATGTCACACTCACACAGAGTTTGTGCAAAACATGGACACCATGGTCGAGACAAACGGGCTTCGCTGAAACAACAGGTGCGTTTGGTTGCGCGATTGCAAAACTGATTCTGCAGGATTTTGCGATTGCAAAACTGATTATGCAGGAAGCTTATTTTCTCAGATTTTTGAAATCGCAGCTTTTGAACACTATTTGCCTGCAATCGCTGGATTAAAACTGCGATTGCAAAACTGTTTGATTGCACGATTGTTAACGCAGCTTCCTACGATCGCAAACGCTGCACAATGCGCGACTAAACGCACCCATAATTAACACGACAAGCGTGGGAGGCAAGAAAAACGTTGGGCCACCGGTTTCTTCCTTCGCGTTATCCATCAATCATTTTTCTCCGCATTGCAAATAAGAAGGGTTTCTTTGTTTTTGGATTATTCACCCATGTTCATCTTATTGACTTATTCCACGTCTATTATTCTATCAAAAAGAAAAAGAAAAAGAAAAAGAGAGAGACATGTATCATGTGAACATAGAAAACCTTACTAATGATTTGGCTAACGCGGATTATAATTTGCTATTGCATAGTATACACAAAATTACAAATTATATCACGTGCAACTATAAAAAAAATGTATGACTCTGGGATTTTTTATTATTATAAAACTGGTACTACAGTGACATTTAAAAAAAACATAAATAACATTTTGTCTATCATGGTCTATACTTTAATGCAGACTTTAATCTCGTGTGAAATCTCATTTACAGTACTTCTTATTGATTTTTAAAAAATATATTTTCACCTATTAAAGTACACGATGTTATAAAAAAAAAAATATATATTAAAATATATTAATATTTTTTTAAAAAAATAATTTTTTATACATTACGCTATTGTTAATGTATATTGTTACATAGACGACTAGGAGACCTTGAGTTGTAAGCATGACTGTAAATATTATTTTAAAACTAATAGCATAACCAATTTCAACCACTTCAATTATTTTATTTCACACCTGTGACATGGTTTAATCTTAATGCTAAACAAACACTTTTTTACTTTGTCATTCTCAGGTCATTGTCTCCAACCTCGCATTCATTACATTTTTTTGGTATCCCATTCATCAATGATTTTATAGTTATATATAAGTACTTAAATTTTCATCATTTATCACACATACAAAGCAAAAGTCAAAATTGGCATACTATAAGGAGCGCGCGTATTAAAAAGCATCATCCACAGATATTGCAAGTGACCTCATGTGTTTCACTTTTGGAAAATGTTTATACTTATTCTTTTTTTTTAAAATCATATGCCTCATTAAATAAAAGGTACGTAATTCAATAAAAATAAAATAAATTTTAATGAATTAAATAATATCATTTATAAAAAATAAAAAAAGTTTTAAACGATGTATATATCTCGTTGCAGTGACTGAAGAAGGCTAATGAGGTATTTGAGACTGCATTAGAGTATAACAGTGCTCTTAATTTTACTTATTTGATAGAAAATAATAGATTATGATCTAGATATAAATTAAAAATATATTTTGGGAAAAAAAAATATGTTGAATGGTTGTATGGACAAAATACCAAATTGATTCTGCTTCTAAAAAATCAATTTTCATATAATAGGTTTCAAAAAGTTCTTTTTAAAACTTTTAGTTCTTATGGTTTAAAAATCAATAAAAACAAATTTCATGAAATGGAAGTGCCATTTGTAAAAAAGTTATTGAAATCAAATTTTTTGAAAATTTTAATATAAAAATCCATTTCAAACGTGATCATAATATTTTTTCTTTTTACATGAATTGTGGAATAATTTCCCCTAATCTCATTTTTGCATACAACAAAAATAAAAATCGCCCTAAAAATAATTTTCAACTCATATATGCTTGTTTAGAAGTCATATGCATTTTAAAATACAAAAAATGAAATCCATCAAAATATACATGACATCATACAAAGAATATATGTTAAAATACATGTCATTTAATATCTTAACAATTCCAATTACCCCCATATACTCACCATAAGGTAACCACATCACATCCTCCCCAAACACAATATCATGCAATAACACATTGCCTCCCCATTCCATATAAAGCCACACAGCATAGGCTAGGCACCCAAAACCCTCCACCTCCATATCCAACTTCATCTAGAGAGAGAGAGAGAGATGGAAGACCCATTATTATTGAATGAGGAGGAGACCACAGAGAAGTGGAGATGTTTTGGAAGAATAAGAAGAAGAAGAAGAGCCTACGTGGAGGAGGTGAAGAAACTTGGGACCATAGCAGCTCCAATGGTGGCCGTGACCGTATCACAGTATCTTCTACAGGTCCTGTCCATGATGATGGTGGGTCATCTTGGGGAGCTCTCACTTTCCTCCGCCGCCGTCGCCACCTCCCTCACCAGCGTCACCGGCTTCAGCCTCCTTGTAAATACTCTCTCTTTAGGGACTTGATTGTCATTTTTATTGTTTGGGTTGGGGTGTTTTGGGGATTTTTGGAGGGTACCCCTATGAGTTTCATGTAGGGACAATGAGACACCTCTTTAGAATAGTCTATATTCGTGAGTCCATTTTGTCTTGTTGTGTTGGTCACTCAAAAAGAAATTTTTTCTTTTGAAACTCTCTCATGTCTTTGGAATATTGTTAAATTTTTTCAACAAGTACCATTAAATAATTACCACCAGTCACAAATTTTAGTTCTGTACATACTAGATATTATGTAAGGATTTTGTTCGGTGCAATAAATGTATATTCGTGAATCATACATGATAAGATGGTGAAAGGTACCGAGACAATTAAACTGTTTATTAGATGTATCTCTGATGAGAGAAATACAAGAAAAACTTCTATGTGGGTATGAAGTTGGCGATGACAATTAATGTTAGTTTTTTAAATTACGAAGAATATGATAAACTATCCAAACTAAATGAATGCCTAGAGATTGACGAACAGAAGTATGTTTGCACGATAATTATGGGAGGTTACCAATTGGTGAACTTTTTTGAAGATTCAAAAAGTTCAGAATATTTTGTGACTATGATCATCACATTTCAATTACATTTCAACATAGGTTAACATATTACGTTATGCTGAAGTTCATTTTCAAACTTGCTTTGTTGACAATCATTGAATTTCCAGTGTTTATGACAGTAATTGTTTTGTTGCAAATTGCTTTCTTTGGATAGATAGATGGCAGTGAACATGTAAAACTAAGAATTAGTTAAGCTAGACAGAGAATCCTTGATATGCTGGTGAAAAGAGATTTATGGTCAGCACAATCAAGCCTCAATGCACCAAGCTTAAGAATGCTAACAGGTTAAATTTCAATGCGAGTGAACAGACTGAGTTTACAACAATAACAAACCCTGATCAAACCAGAAAATTTTATGACAATGAAAATCATAGTATCATTGATGATTATAGTATAATATGTAATAGACCAAACCTTGATGCGTTTACTAGAAATGTTTTCATATAACTGAAATTTTGTACAATGTATAAGAAAGATATTCCTCACTATGTTCGATCTGTTACTAATGATTGTGAAAACAGATGGGAATGGCATGTGCACTGGAGACTCTATGTGGACAAGCATATGGTGCAGAGCAATATCAGAAGCTAGGCATCCACACATACAGAGCCATAGTTTCTCTTTTATTGGTTTGTCTCCCCATATCTCTCGTTTGGATGTCGATGGGAAAGCTCCTAATTTTGATTGGTCAAGACCCTGAAATCTCAATTGAAGCTGGGAAATATGCAATGTGGATGATCCCAAGTTTGTTTGCCTATGCAATTCTCCAGTGTCTGACAAGATTCCTGCAAAGTCAGAGCTTCATAGTTCCAATGCTCTTAAGTTCCGTAGGAACTCTTTTTCTCCACATCCCACTGTGTTGGGTTTTGGTATTTAAGTCTGGATTGGGCAACGTTGGAGCTGCATTGGCGATAAGTCTATCGTATTGGTTGAACGTTATCATGCTTGGCACATATGTGAGATTTTCAAAGTCATGCGAGAGGACCCGTGCACCGTTCTCGGTAGAGGTGTTTAAAGGAATGGGTGGATTTCTCAAGCTCGCACTGCCATCAGCGGTGATGATATGGTAATTGATTTTCTTTGCCTTGACTTGTGTTTTAGGAGCTTTGTGTTGTCATGCCCAATGTTCTGAAAAATGAGTTAAAAAACTGAGAGGGCATTTAAGAATCGGCTCAGAGATTAAATTGTAGATTTGTTTACAAATTCCTATGTTTTTTTTATTTATTAAAAAAAATATTTTTTTAAAATAACTGAATCTTTAGTTTTTTTTATTATGTTTCAAGTCTCTCTCTCTCTCTCTCTCTCTACGTTATAGTACTCTTATCTTTATCACTATCATATAACATGAATCAAACAAAAGTGTGTACATTTACTATACTGATACACATTGAAAATAAGTTCAATAATTCATTTATATTGAATTAGTTTTCTTTTTTCATAAAGTAATCATTGTGCATTTCTAATCCCTACAACATCCCAATTATTTATCAAGGT
The DNA here is from genome assembly GCA_030737845.1 of Acorus calamus. NCBI lineage: Eukaryota > Viridiplantae > Streptophyta > Magnoliopsida > Acorales > Acoraceae > Acorus > Acorus calamus. The sequence continues at coordinate 16,594,466 of CM060858.1, read as the reverse complement.
TGCATTGTTGGTCAAGAAATTCAATCAATTAAAATATATTCTATGACATGGATGATTTTAGTTGCATGCATCAATTTGTAGAAGTTGAATTGTAACTTCAATGAATTTTATAACCAAGATTGCTCCCTTCCATTCTTGAGAATGCACGGCCTTCCAATTATTAAGACAGATGAAGACTGCCTTCATGATTTGATGCTCACTAAAAATCGAATCCATTAAAAAATTTCATTCCACACTGGTCTGCATGTACTGCTATGTTTGTTACAACAGAATCTGGTTGAACTACAATAGGTGAAAGCAAGGGAAATGAGTATTTCAGTAGTCTAAGTTGCATAACCTTTTTTTTTTTTATCGTGTATGAGATGTGGAGTTTTATTTCTATTTTTTTCTTGTGATTGTAGCCTTGAATGGTGGTCCTTTGAGCTACTCATTTTGATGTCCGGGCTCTTAACCAATCCAAAGCTCGAGACATCAGTTCTTTCGATATGGTGAGAATACTTGTACATTTGATTGTTGAAGCATCTTAATTTTGTTGAGAAAATTTGATTCTCTTTGATTTTCTACTGCCTGTGCATAACAATTCTTTTTCCTCCTCCCCCTGCCATAGAGGAAGATTATAACATGTTCTATACTAAGCTAACAATATATTTGAAGGCAATGCATTTGACTTGTTACACTTTCTTGTAACAGCCTCACAACAATCTCTTTGCTCTACACCATACCATTCGGCCTTGGTGCTGCCGCAAGGTTTGTTCCGTGCAATTTCTATGTAGCATATGTCAACATAAGTATTCTTTTCTTTTCTTAATGTGATTTTTTGGATGGATTTAGCACTCGAGTTTCAAATGAATTGGGAGCTGGGAACCCGCAGGTGGCACGCCTGGCTGTACGGGTTGTCATGTGCCTTGCAATTGCAGAAGCTTTGATTGTGAGTGGGACTCTTTTCGTCATCCGTCGCTATCTCGGATATTCTTACAGCAATGAAGAGGAGGTCATAGATTACGTAACGAAGATGGTTCCACTAATCTGTATTTCTGTTATCATGGACAGCCTTCAAGGGGTACTCTCAGGTTTGTTAATTTCAGTGTTTCATTCATTCTTTGTTTTAAGTCATAATAATGTTCAAACATCATAATCATCAGTAGATTGTTGCTTTGGTGCTTCTAAACAGTCAACAGGAGTGAATGTGGGCTATAAACCAATAATGTTACTCTCAGTTTCACAATAATGTTTTGCTCTGTTTCTAACATCTCATTAATTGATAGGATAGGTGGAAGAAGAGAAGTTGGCTGTAATACTTGTTGGTGAAATTGATGATTTAAATAGTATTTTAACTAGTTTTCATTGTTGTTGCTGCTCATGCTTCTCTGTCCACTGCAACATCTACTACAATTGCTGCCATTAGCGAGAACAACCTATTATTAGTAAAATTGCTCCTCTTCGGTCTGGATTTAGTGCATCTTCTTTAAAAATGACTTAACATTTTCATAGTTAACTCTTTTTTTAACTAGAGAAGATAAAAGAAAGGGTAACAGAGAAGACATGGGAAATCATTCGTGCGACATGGATTGGTTCATGACCAACAATCTCCCACCCTCCTTTTCCTTTACTTTTTGTTGTTCTATAGCTCTTTTTATGATGTAGCTCTCTTTTGGTCATTCAGGAGTCGCGCGTGGGTGTGGATGGCAACACATCGGGGCCTATGTTAACCTCGGGGCGTTCTATCTTTTCGGGATCCCGACTGCCAGCATATTAGGATTCGTATTGCATTTTGGAGGAAGGGGTCTTTGGATTGGGATCTTAAGTGGGTCTATCGTGCAAACGATTCTCCTCTCCTTAGTGACAAGCTTTACAAACTGGCAAAAACAGGTACATTTTTTGTCCTTTGTACACTATCCTAAGCTGGTTAATCTAATTTGCTAGAACTTGGTGTAAATTAAGGACTTGCAACGCGTGCTGATGCTTTTGATGTTCTGTCATACGTTATAAATTTGATTTCATGATTCCATTGTTGTTGCAGGCAAACCAGGCAAGGCAGAGAGTATTTGAGGAGGTATTGCCAAGAGATTTAAAATGAGTTTAGATAGTACATCAATCGGTTCCTCTAATTTATGGTGCTCGATTATCTGTTGTAAATGTAGAGACGAACACATGAACTGAGATTTTCAATTCATGCTTCACAATTTTGTCTCACATCTGAGTTGGGATTTAGACTTATGTATTGATTCTGAATAGCTGATCAGGTTTCTTTGCAGTCGTGTTTATGCCCGAAATGAAGTACTGAAAAAATAATGTTTCTGTTATTTGTTCAAGTTCTGTATTGTATCTCTCCCTCCAATGTCCAGTGGTTGCTTCTGAGAGGGAAAGTGATATGAATTGAGTTATTCTGTACTGCTATTATAGATCAACAAGGAATTTGTTGCACAGTCTCATTTACATCCCCGCTGCAGTGTTATGTTAAATGAGGTAAATGTCTTTTTTTAGTGGATCTCATTTACACAGTCTCACTTACAGTATGTGTGCAACGTTATATATATATATATATATATCTTCATTGTACAAGTATAAAAGAAAGTCAAAGCATATGAAGACTGTATATTAGGTTGCATGTGCATTCCCTTATCGAGATAAGATTTAACAAAAAAAAAAACAATATTTATCTACCAAGAAAACATAAATTTAAGATCTCAACCCAATAATTTTTTATGCATTTTTTGACACATCTACATCTATGCAATGGTCCTTCCTATGATGTTTAATCATATATATCGAGAATAATAGTATATAACGCATGCAGCCGTCTATGATCCATGAAGCTTACTCCTTCTAAAAATCCATACAAAGAGGCCAATATGGACTGAGTTATTGATGCCTAATCCACCATTTTTTACTTGTATATTATCACAGATGTGAGGATCAACTGATTCTTTAATTCCATTATAGAATGTACACATGAGAATGAACTCCATTTATTCACACTAAACCAATCAAATGAGACAAGCTTACTCTTGTCAGATGAAGATCGAATAAACCATTCAAGATCTCAATCAATTCCATCCAAACAAAGTAGCACCAACCATGAAACTCATTTGAATTGACTCCTTCAATTCATTTAACCATGGATGCTGCAGTAAAGATGGATGATTCAAGTTGGAGGGCCTGCATCAAGGAGGGGAGGAGGCTGAGCCTCGTGGCGGCTCCGATGATAGCCATCTCAGTTTCTCAGTTTTTGTTGTAGGTCATATCGACGATGATGGTCGGCCACCTCGGGGAGCTCTCCCTTGCCAGCGCCACCATCGCCTCCTCCATAACCAATGTCACCGGTCTCAGTGTTCTAGTAATCTCTCCCCCCCCCCCCCCCCCCCTCTCATTCATGTTAGAAAAATATGAGTTAAGGGCTATGCATAAACCTATTCGAATCACACAAAAGCCACAGATTCAAACCCAGATGAAAAACACAGCATATATAGATGTTCCACAATAAAACAATAAAAAAATATATTAGAGAAGCGTATCGATTTGGCGGAAGCGAGCAGAGACACTCTGTCCTCAGTAAATAATGCCCTTTCACGCACAAGGTTGAATGAATCCTACCACGGAGAGATACGACCATCAAAGTTGTGTTTCATTGGGGTGCGAGCTACGAGGAAACCACAATGAGCGAACCGCGATTCTTTCAAACGCCCAGACAGGATCAGAAATGAACAGCTTGATAAAAGTGAGTGAACCGAGTGTAATGGAGTATGAGTGGCCGAAGCCGAAGTACAGAGGATTGAATATGATGGAAGTGGATACTCAAGGGGGCTTTTAGAAATAAACCACTCACGGTGGCTTTTCTCAAATAAGTTCACCCACACACCTTTTTGTTAAGAAAGGACGAAAACAAGAGACTCACACATGAATGAAAAAACACTATTTTTTTTTGATTGACTGATTAATTTAACATTTGATAGGTCATTATTCATAGTAAAGGAACCTAGACACAAAATGTTCATAATGACATTGAAACTTTTAATTGCCTGACAATTAATTGTCGACTATTACTGATTTAAAAGGAAAGCAGTATTAACGCAAACGTTTTATTTTAAAACAGCGTATCAACTCACGCGTTTTCTTTAAACAACGTATCAACTCACGCGATTTTTTCTTTAAGACTCAAATAATTTCATAAATGCGTTAAATATTGTTATTAAAAATTTTCTTTAAAATATAAACAGTCACATGTTAAAATATTCAAATGTAAACATTTAAAAATCTGTTTGAATTTGAATTTGGGCTACTATAACAAATAGATCAAGCCAGAATATTGAGTCAATGAGCTTGAGAATGGGCCTGTAAAACTCAAACTTAGTCCAAACGAGTTGGACTCAGATAAACACATTTTTTTTTATCATAATATGCTTTGACATCTGAAAAGCTCACATCTCACACAAACACACACAAATTAGGTCGGCCTTCAGTAAGAGACTGACTTATGAGTTATGACAATATCACATGCTTAATACGTGGGACAGTGAATCTTAATAAGAATTTGACAGATGAATATATATATGTCTAGATAAGAATGGCTAGTGCATTGGAGACTCTATGTGGGCAAGCCTATGGTGCAAAACAATATGAGAAGCTCGGACTGTACACATACAAGGCCATTGGGTGCCTCAACTTGGTCTGTCTCCCACTCTCCCTCATATTGGCTTCAATGGAGAAGCTCCTCACTCTGGCAGGCCAAGACCCTCTCATATCATCCAATGCAGGACTCTACGCGGTGTGGATGATCCCGAGCCTCTTCGCCTACTCGATATCTCAGCCTCTGATGAGATTTCTCCAGGCGCAGAGCCTGACTTCACCAATGCTTGTAAGCTCTGTCACAGCTCTCTGTCTTCACATTCCTCTGTGTTGGGTGCTTGTCTTTAAGCCCGGGCTGGGCATTGTTGGGGCTGCATTGGCGATAGGCGTTTCGAATTGGGCGAACGCGGTGTTCCTCGCATCGTACGTTAGGTTCTCGGATTCCTGCCGGAGGACTAGGGGGACAGTATCGAAGGAGGCCTTCGGAGGGCTCGACGAGTTCTTCCACCCGGCCGTTCCATCGGTTTGAAACCAATTTTCAAAATCAACTTGACTCAAAAAGTTATTCTGAGCTAGCTTTTCAAAATATTAAAATACGTGTTTAAAACTGATTATCTGAAAAACTGATATCGAAAAAAGATGAATCAATTTGACAGTTGCTTACATTAAAGAATTTTTGTTGTGTTTGAAGCCTTGACTGGTGGTCATATGAGGTGCTCATGTTGCTGTCTGGGCTCTTACCAAATCCAAAGCTTGAAACTCCAGTGCTTTCTATATGATTAGTACTAAGTACTCTTCACATGCATCATATAAAGTACATGTGATGACCAACCAGATACTATCAGTTAATCTCTGGTAAGAAACATACATGTGATGTCGCACTGATATCCAATGCAGCCTCACCAGCATTGCATTGCTCTACAACATCCCATACAGCCTCGGTGCGGCTGTGAGGTTCGCTCTAAACCTTGTACATCTAAAATTCATATAATGTGCTATGCTAGTAATGTAGTACATTTTCTTTCTCTGCTGTTGTAGCACTTGAGTGTCGAACGAATTAGGCATAGGGAACGTGCTTAGAGCTTGATCAGCAGCGCGTGTTGCGATGTTTCTTCAGTTTGCTTGGGCGATCGGTGTCAGGGCGGTCCTCTTCTTGGTTCGAGGAGTCATGGGCCGCGCTTACAGCCGCGACAAGGAGGTCATGGACCATGTGACCGATATGGTTCCCCTAGTATGTGTTTTGGTGGTCACTGAGGCTACCCTCTCAGGTCCTTATTGCTCACAATTTTCATCCATGCATAGTCTCATACACATTTATGTAGGGGAATTATATCACTGAAATAAATAATTTTTTTTTGTTTTATTGTATTTTTAGTTATCCTAGTTGAAAAAATTAAATTATTTGATTGATTATAGATAAATCATAGATAAAAAATAAATAAGATGTGAATAATGATGTATAATATGTGAATAGATTATTTGACTTATATGTTCATCTGTAAAAATATGATTTGATACGTGAATCTCTTATATCAGTGACATATTGTGTGAAATAACTTGATTCAAGTAGGGAGATTGTATTGTAATAACACCTTCCAGTCTACCTGACATGAACATTAAGATATTTTGGTCATCCAACTATGTTTTTTGGGCTGGTTCATTTTTATTCAACCATATTTCATATCTATTCTTCTTTCCCGCTCTATTAATGAATTGGTTTCATCGTTTGAATTGATGAAGGTGTCGCGAGGGGCTACGGATGGCAAAGTTCAGGCGCTTATATCATTTTTGTTGCGTTTTATGTGATCGGGATTCTGTTTGGAGCCATGTTAGGGTTCCAGTTCCACCTGAGAGGGAAGGGCCTTTGGCTTGGAGCCATGGCAGGCTCTGAAGTGCAAGCAACACTTCTCTCACTCGTAACATGCCTTTTTGATTGGGACAACCAGATTTTGTGTCCTTTAATTTTTGTTTTCCACCATTTATTGTTTGTGAGCATTATGTGTTGGGCATTTTCAGGATCTTATATGGTTTGATTTTATTTTGTCATTGTTTTGTCTACAGATGTCTTCTTTATCCCAACATTAGCAGAGGAGTGGGTGTACAACTTCAAGAGGCAAATTGTGAACAATAGAGGACAATAAGGATCAGTTTGACGCTCACTCGCATTCTCATTTTGTTGAAATACATTTGCATTTGGATTCCTTCATTTCTATGTTCATTATTGAACATTGAAGATAAAAATTCTCACTTGACAAAATTATCAGAAGGGCAGCTCTATCCCCACCACGCAGCTTGCTGTCTCCCCCAACCAAAAAAATTAACAAAAATAATTTGTTTGGCTTTGTAATCCACTATCCCCACCTCCCCTCCCCAACAACTGAAAAATTTAGAAAGACTATCCTCACCACCTGAAATCACTAAGGTGAGGATAATCGATGCACGTGTTCTGGAAGTTGTTCGACAACTCTGAAGTCGAATAGATGTACTGGCGGACGACAACAGGTCAGTCGACCTGGGGGTCATGAGCGACGGGAGGCCCGTCGAACAAACCATTAGGCAGTCTGTGTTATAGATGGAGTTCGACAGTCCTACTGTCAAACATATGTACTGGAGGACGACAACAGGCCAGTCGACTTGAGGGATTTATGGCGACGGAAGACCCGTCGAACGTTTACAGTGTAGTGATCTATGACTTTAACTGTGAACATTCAAAATATTTTAAACCATTCATACTAATTATGCTTATCAATTCATTCATTCATTTAAACATGAACATTCAAAATGTTCACAGTGCCGATCGTGTCTTTGCTTATAATTTTAGAACAAGTATCAATCAATGCTTATATATTTTTTTTTTATTGAAGTGGAGACTAAATCCTAAGACTAACAAAGTGTGAATGGTTTAAAACATTTTAAATGTTCATGTTTGAATAAATGAATGAATTGGTAAGCATAATTAGTATGAATGGTTTAAAGCTTTTTGAATGTTCACAGTTAAAGTCATATATCATTACACTGTAAACGTTCGACGGGTCTTCCGTCGCCATAAATCCCTCAAGTCGACTGACCTGTTGTCGTCTTCTAGTACATATATTCGACAGTAGGACTGTCGAACTCGATCTATAACACATGCTGCCTAATGGTTTGTTCGACGGGCCTCCCGTCGCCCATGACCCCCCAGGTCGACTAACCAGTTGTCGTTCGCCAGTACATCTATTCGACTTCAGGGTTGTCAAATGAATTCCAGAACACATACATCAATTATCCTCACCTTAGTGATTTCAGATGGTAGGGATGACCTTTCTAAATGTTTCGGTTGGTGGGGATAGTGGATTACAAAACCAAACAAATTAATTTTGTTAATTTTTTCTGGATAGGGGGATCAACATCTAAGTTGGTGGGCCTAGACTTACCCTTATTAGAATTGGGTTTCTAGAAGAATTTTTTATTCAGTACAAGAAATATCCAATTGTCCCGAGAGTGGATTGATTTTTTTTTTTTTTTTTTTTTTTTGGAGTTGGAAGAATTGGTCAGTAAAGACGGGTTTGATGCTCATTCTCTACTGTAAAAATACAAAAGAACTATTTCTACTCCAATAACATTAGAGAAACTATTTGTATTATAGAAAATGTCTTCATATACATGAATGTGTATTTGTGTAAGTATATGTGTATGCACACACATAAATACACATATAAATACACACATAGATAAAATTAATTTTTGAGTAGTTCTATGTGTGGAGTTCTTCCAACTATAATATTTTTTTTTGAAGAATTTGTAATTGAGATATTCAATTATAGAATCGGGTAACAAACATTTATTTTTCGCTAAAAAATACTTAGAAGACGAGCCAAAAATTATTTAGGAGAAGGGAAAGAGGAACTAACTACATATTCGATGAAGGCGGAGGGGTAAACTGCAAAAACCAATATCCGAATTGTTATTCGTGTTTATTTCGATTAGAAAAAGGAATAGCTATTCAGTTCCCTCACTGGAACCCCTCCGCACAATAAAACCTTTCGAAATCACAGCCGACTGAAGCAGAGAAGGGAGAGAGAGAGAGAGAGATGAAGAGGACGACTTCAACGAAAGCTCATCTCTTGCGGGCTCTCGACGAGCACTTGAAGACCATTCAAGAAACCTTCCAAGTGAATCCTCTTTTGAAAGACCCATCTCGTGTTTCTCTTCGATTCTCTCTCTTTCTTTTGTTTCTTATGTGTGATTTGATATTCCGTAGATGTTCGAACAACCGGCCTCTGCTTCACTTAACAAGGTTGATTGGGCTGAAGTCACCAAATTGGGGGATGAGATTTCTAAACAAGCCACTATAGGTGAAAGAAATTTTTTTTTTTTTCTGTTAAAGTACACACTTTTGGCTTCTGGGTTTTATCTCTAATCCTTGTTTGATCATGTGGGTCTGTTCTTTTTGGCTTTTCTTTAATTGGGTTTTTTTTTTATTTTGTTTAAAATTGTGAGTTTTTGGAGGGTGATTTGTTGCTCAATCCCAATTTGCATTAAGGCATACCCACCATGGTTTTAGCCTTCTAGTTGTTGAGGGATTATTCATTTAATAGTTTTGAACTTCATTTCTGTGTGAAATTTCTGTTGCACATGTTCCTTAACATGTTAAAGTGAATTAATACTGCTTTATGATCGTTTAGTGCTACATTTGGCAACTAGACATAACATTTTATATTGTCACGTTCTGTGATTTGGATGGCTAGAGGGGTTTTCATTAGAGATCGTTTAGTTTTCTCTTAAGAGATTGTTTTTTGTGATCATTTTATTTTGCTAATGGTGTTGGACATAAATCGATGATGATGTTAATGATGATGATTAGATCATGTAGCTCTTTTACTATGATATGTTATAACAACAGCCCCAACACATACCACTGTTTTTAGTTGGCTATTTGATAATATTGTCGCTTGCCCTCCACTCTCATAATGATGGTTTACCCAAATCTTGTCTCACAATGATCAAACATCATTCAAAGAAACCTGATCAGCTTCTTTGATGTTTTCTGTTCCATCACTTTTTATGTAATTCTTCGTCTATTATAGGATACAACACACCAAGCAGGATTAATATTCTATAATCGTATGTTACTTTGGATGCTAACGGTGTAATGTACCCTTCACATTCTTCGTTGATGGCCTTGTTATTTTTAATATAAGCATTCGGTAATTTCTATTGATGCTTGTTTTCTCCAATGACCATGCAACGGAAAAATCTGAAATATTGATAGAAATTTGATGTTGGGTATACTTTAGATATGTAGAGATTGGTGTTATTCTATATTTTGTTTTGCGTGCAGCTGGAATGCTGTCAACTGCAGAAGCCCCAAATGCAAAGGAACTGCAGGAAAACATGGATGCCTATTGCAATGTGCTTCAAGGATTTCTCTTGCTCTGTCATGGAAGCACGGTGGGGGCTGGTCAAACTCTCTGTTCAAATATTCTCTCATCTGCTAAAGAAGTTACCAATCGCAGTTTTACATTACTAAGAGAAGGCGCCTCTTCTTATGGTCTCCCTCTTTCACTCCCCTTTCTTTCTCACTCCAAACACACGCCTGCATGGACACACATAAAATTGGATGCAGTCATGTTCTATCAGATGATATTTCTGATTATGTGTAATATTTTCTCGTATTTCAGGAAATTTTATAGGTCTCACACACGCACCTGATGATCTTTATTCTTAATGATCATCTGAACTATTGTCTTGTATTTTCCAAAATGCACATAGATCATGTTCAAGATTATATATTTTTCTTTCGTTTGCATTGTGATATCTTGTTACCAAACTAAAATTTGTTATTGGGGTATTTGAATGCTGAAGTGAGTTCTCGTCTTAGGTAGCATTTGGAGACATATTTGGATAATTCTTCTTTTGCAAAAATCATAGTTAATCTAAACATGTTAACACATTTCCAAGTGCTTATAGAGTCATAGCTTTTGAAGAAAGAAAAAACAGCTTCCAGTTGTAAATGATGAAAAATAGAGCTTTTTAGGAGTCCAAAAAAGTATGTTTTTCTGAGAAACTAAAAATTCAAAAGCAGCTTTAAGTGAGAAGCTCTTTTCCAAACTATCTTAGCACTTTCCATGATTTATCCATGTTATATATCCCCTACCCTACTACTAAATGAGAGGTGAAAAGCACATTTAATTTAGATTCTGCATTCATCTGTGAGACCCTTTATTTGCCAAAAACCCAAACTGAAACACATCCCATGCCTGCAAAAAGATGAGGATACAGGTTTTTTTTGTAGAATGTAAGGCACTTCTATATCTAAATCTGTGGTGAATGTATGCATATATCTGTTATAATCCTTCTTTCATGCAGGAACCCACGTTTCGTCTCGGCAATCATTGATCCCACAATTAACAGGCTCTGTTTGGGAGGCTTGCACTGCCTTAAAGAAGACACCCATTGCAAACTGCACTGCCATTGGACGTGCAATAACTCAGGTTGCAGTGTCTGTGAAGGATGTCCTTCGAGAAATGAAAGAGCTCAAGCCAGCCGAAGCCGGTCCACCCGATGAGACCTCTAATGCAACAACCGATGTTTCTAACGGGTCCCATGACGATGATAACTTGGGTGACATTGGCAATGATCTTTCTCCAGAAGAGATGAAGCTCGCGCAGTTGTCAACAAATGCCATATCCGACACACTTACATTCATTAAAGAGGTTATCCGATTCGTTGCAAGTCTGCTTAAGCAATCCAAATATGCTGATAAAAGCGACGACACGGTTGGTTACTTGGAGCGAATATTGAAGCTTTGTCAAGAGATTGGAGTGCAAGTAGATGAGCTTGGAGCCTGCATTTACCCACCACAGGAGGTTTCACTGATGAGGGTGACAATGGGAAAGATCTTAGAAGCAGCTGATGGTGTACGAGGAGTGGTTCAAAACATGGAAGGTGAGTCAGAAAGTTTGTCAAGGGCCTTTGAAGGTCTTGAGGCTTCTATGAAACAACTCGAATTGGGATTGAATTGCTCGGATGATGAATTAGTGCCTGAAATGCAAGGGCTTTCGATGACAATGTAGAGGAAACATTTGGATAGGTCTTCCAAATGAAAATTTATGTTTGCCACATGAAAGAGAGGCTTTCACTTGAAATCATTTGCCTTGTTCATGGAAGCTGATATGCAGATTCACATGTCACCTAAAATCATTTGTCTTGTTCTGTTGTTCATGTTATAATCTATGGAAAGTGTTATGCTCAGCCCCGTTTGCTGCCCACTTTTTTTTTTGGTATGATAAATTATAGATGATTTTGGAACTTATGCATCGTTCATAAAAATTTGTACCATCAACAATGAAAAAAAATAAATTTTTATTCATCACAATAACCAGTTCCAGTATCAAACATTGTCAATAATCATTTGATATAAGCTGCACCAATTTGAAGATTCATCCCTTTTTCAATATAATGATTTATGGAGCCAGATTAAAATTCGTGACAATCAAAGTGATGGAAGCAAACCTCATTAACAAAAACCTCTTATGAAAGATCACCTGTCTTTGCAAATACAATGACCATAGAACAAAATGAATACATCAATGATGGTTGTGGCACTTGTATTCTAAATTATCAATACAGTAACTATGTCTGAAGACAAAAAGAATCAGCAAAAACACACATCTTTCTTCAAGGCACTACCCTCATAGTTTCTTTTCAAACATAACTCTCCAGTCAAGCCATCTCATTCTCTCAGGAGAAGTAATTCATCAGCCTTTGTCATCTTCTTGGATCAAGAGAACCTTTGCAAATAAATGCGTGAATCTTGTTCAGGTCTGATGTGTCAGCTCAACATTGATGATCCCTATTGGGGACTTTGGGCGATAGTGTTCATCAGTGTCGACCTCCTCGATTTCCTGAGAACATTAGACAGGAGGATGTTTGTAACATTAGGACGATAACCTTCTAAAAACCGAGAGAATATGTAGATGAGAAACTCGCATGTTATGAATTTATAGGTACGGGATTAACACTATACCACTATACCTGAACAACATCCTCCCCCTTGACAACCCTCCCGAACACAATGAGTTTTTCACTTAAATCAGGGATTGGAGCTGTAGTGATGAAAAGTTCAAAATGGTCATTGCTCCGTTTCGTTTTTGAAGTTCCAAGCATGAAGGCCTCATGTTTTGGACTGGATAAAGGACGACAGAACAAATATATTGTGAGATTTGACCATCCATCTTATTAAAAAAAAAAAGAAGCAAAATGAATATCAGTATGCGAAATTTGAGATTAAAATTACGCAATGGGAGTGGCAGAATCAAAGACCTTGTAGAAAGTTGATTCTGAGACTTTCCTTTCAGTGTCCAATCTTCTGCAGCGCCATGTCCTTGGTCACCAACTTGAATGACATAGTTTTTTATAACGCGGTGAAAAAGCATCCCCTTGAAGTATCCTTTTTCACTGCAACAGCAATGGATTGCCTGTTATGTGCTTTAAGAAGATGGTAAAAAGAAGAATGGAATTGCATATAGAAATACATGATATAATCCTTCTTTATGAATTTGCTTTCAGAAAATATAAATAAAAGAAGACTCTGTCAGAAAGCGAAACCCAAAGATCTTCATTATAATAGTTCATTCTTAAAAAAATATTCATTTAAGCACTGGTATTTTATAAATTTTATATTGTTAAAGGTTCAAAAAGACTAAACGAACAAAATCGTAGTCTAATTACATCGACAAACCTTTGGTGACTATCAAATATACATATGTAATTCTGACTTTTGGATATTACAAGTTAACGAACCACTAATTATCTTGTTCTTTCAGAAAATTTATGAATTGAGGAGCTTTTTTCTTTTTCCTTCGTTTTGGAAAGGTACTGATGGAATCCTGGCTCGGCCCCTTCTCTTCTTTCTAAGGGTATGCCATATTTACCCCTCTTTTTTCCTCCCATTCTAATGAATACATCAGTTTTGATTAAGTCGTGTGGCTTTACATTATTTTTTTGATAGGTAAATGCTGGGACTCGAACCCATGACCTTTTGATTGCATATCCTTTTGTCAACCACTGAGCTATGCATCCAAGCCCAGTGATTTTACATTATTAGGGAACAATCACAACAAAAAAATCCATCATAACCAGCTACAAAATCCAAAACTAGCATAAGATGTGGCTATTACAACTGGTAGAAAACAAAGTTGGATTAGCATAAGAGAGGCAAAGTGACCGACTTACAACACAGGTGTCAAACTTTTTCTCATCATTCATGATATTAACAAGTATCTATGCAAGTTGCAAGTAAAAAAAAAACGGATGATATAACCAGATGCATACCAAAAGTATCCAAAGCTAGAGAGGTACATAGATACAACCAAATGCATACCATAAGTCAAGGAACTTATCCACTGTCTCAGGAGAAGCTTCCTTGTTAAGCTCCACTGTAATTGAACCTTTAGAGGTATTTATAATCTGTTGCAACAATAATCAAACAAATGAATAGTCACATAACGCCATATTAAGCATGAATACATTTTGCAAGTGTTTCACATAATCAGTGTTGCATAATACAGCCATGTATATAATAGCAATTAACAATTAAAGAGGCCAAACTTCTCCTAGTTCAAAAACTGGTTATTGTAAGATGCATGTATTGGAGACTTGCAGTTCCCAAAAAAAAATTGGGGCTCTATTAATTCACCCACATATTAAAAGAGAGATGCTATGCGTATAAAATTTAGGAATAATGATACGAAAAAAGGAAAGAAAGATTGAAAGAAAACAATGACCAAAGTCAGCAGTCAGCCCACAGAGAGAGATTCAACACAGAATCTAATTGGGCTGGGCCACATGTTTGAATCTATGGATTCCATTGCCATGTCTTTTAAGATGCAGGATAGTAAAACTTCAGTGATCCTACATGTCAAGAATAATGTCCATGACACTGAACAGTATGCATGGCATTCCATGGCCCCTTGCAATACACAATCACAACCTTAAAATTCTTTTTATCATCACTTCTATAATTTTAAGACTCTCCTCCCAAAGTTGTTGGGCATAGAACTCAGCTTTCATGCTGCAAACCCAAAGGTTTAACAAGCTCCATGGCAAGTCTTTTCTGTCCTGCTGGGCATGGATTCCCCAATTTGGCAATTTGCAGCCATTAAATTTTAAGACATTGGATTCTAATGCCTCTATCAAACTTTGGCCATAATGTTAAATAAAAAAAGTTTTAACAACATTTTCTAAGGAATTCTTCAACAGAATGACTTCTTCATCAACTGGTCCAATCAAGTTAATAAGCATAGTCAAATGATGGGATCCATCAGTTAGCATTTTAGGTGCCTACAAATGGAGACTTTGAAAGAAAGGGTGGGATGACCACCAGACATTATATAGGAGTGAAACATCCTATGTGAAGAATGTGGAGTCTCGAAAGTAGAAAAGGAAAAAAAAAAAGGAACTAAGAATCCCTTAGAAAAGAGGTGTGGAGAAGGACCCATCCCATTCCAAAGCTCTTGATCAACCAAGAATCCTGCTCCAAAATTTTCAATATACTACTAATTCCCCTTAAAATCATGTCATTCCTCCCTAATCCCAATTGATGGGCAGGATCAGTTGGTTCATAGGTGCTTTTTTCTTCAGTGTATTTAGATCCTAAATGGTGCCAAGTGCAATTGAACCATAATCTGTTTTTTAATATATGATGCAACATAAATTTGTGTGCAGTATTTAGATCCTAATATGTATTTAGTTCACATTTAAAAAATGACGGAGGCTGCAAATTCATTTAACAAGCGAAGTTACAAGACAATAAATGGAAACATCCCATCACTTGAAGATTAAACCCAGTATATTCTTTTACAAAATCAAGGAAAATTTATGTCTGCTATGCAATACTTATAGAGGACCTTACAGCAAAACTAGGAAGATCAGCCTTTTTCCTGTTCCCAAAGGCATCAATATCCTGTCACAAGTAGGAGATAGTATTAACAAATTCAGTCTGACAAAAAAAGACTGCTGAAAAATGGTGAGAGGGATAACAGACAGCGTAAGAATTTTAACAAACGAGAAAAATGAAAGCATACGCATATGAACTATTCAAAATGAAAATATTTGTTGGGAAAAAAAAATCAAAATAACATACCTCATAGGCATTTAAGGTGGCCCCTGATTGTTTGTTTGTCCTGCAAACAAGCAGTTCATGGCCTTAAGTCACACGTCAAGAGAGATATCACTTATTCTAGTAAAAGAGTAAAATAAAATTCAACGATCTGAACATTTCCTTTATGACTTTCTTGTCTTTATTCCATTTCCATCATACAAATACCAGGGACAAGGGTTTCCAGCAAACCCATCAAACGACAAAGGCAACACCATTTGTCATGGACAGTATTCTGCCACCACATTGGAGGGAACAGACCCCTCAATACAAACTATTATTTTTCTAATAGTATACACGATTTTTAAAAGGAAGTACTATATGCGATGAAACAATAGCATTTTACATAGAATTACAGATTACATTTAAAGCCAAGATCTTTAAAACTTTGAGAAAGCAATACCAGGGTAAAAAATTATTCTAACCTTTGATAGCAGTACTTGTAGGTGGCGAATAGTGAAAATAAGACTAAGATGACTACCAAGTTGCAAGCGATAATGGTTGTGATACTCATACGAGTTGGGCCCTTCTTCCTTTTGCTCTGCAGCAACAATGCTTGAGGCTTGATTCTTGCCATCAGAAGCTTCTTAGTGAAATATCTTTCCCAACTTCCTAAGGGTAGAGAATGGTTGCAGTAAAGAAACTTCACTGAATTCACGTAAAACAATCACAACCCTGTACGATCACAATAAAATAAATAATCAATAACAAAGAGGAAAACTAACATGTGTTGCGCAATATGCTTCCAACCTACTAAATCTGGGATATCAACAACTCGATTAAAACCTATCAACTATTTAAATGGAACAACAAGTATATCACTAGACATATTATCTTTAGTAATTTTTTAAAAAAAATACAGCTTTGATATTTAATGGTACATAAATGACACAGAAAACTAGCAAATCGGTGCTTACTCTAATGCACCCACCAGATTATTTTAAAATACAACACGTTGTTACCTCAAATAAATGAAAAAAAGTTCACATTTTTGCGTATCTACATTCAACTAATAAACTCAAGGAAGAAACCAATACGGAACTCTAATCAAAAGATCCTGATACATGCAAGACAATAATAGAACACTGTAGGAATCAGACTGAGCAGCTCTGTGTGTGTCCACATATGTGTGTGGGTGTAAATATGTAGATTAGTATATGTGCACGTGTGTGTGTTTGAAGCATGGTCCAATGTGGAATTCTGGACAATAACAACAAGAAAAATGTTCTCATCCTTGCTAGTGAGTAAACTCAAAGTTTACTCCCTAACTTCAATAAAAACTCTGCGCCACCTAATTTTAAAATTCAGATCAATTGACATTTTTGAAACAATCAATAACCAGTAAATGAAAAACACACACAACAACTAGTGCTCCTCCTCAGTTAAATCAATGATTGAATATAAACTTGAATCATTTTAATATACATATATTCAGTGAAGTATCTAATCTGCTTTGAGTTTTCATGTTCAAGGCACCTTCTGATTTCAGACAGATTTACCAGTTCACCCAATTGGAACTGAAGTTCTAAAAGGATAAGCCAAGCTACAACTGTACAACATGACCCTCAGATACCTTGAAACAGGAGGCAAATTAAAGACCCAAAACTGCAAGTCCCTCAAAAATCCAAACATACTCCTCCCTCCGTAAAAGTCTGTTCTTTCACCAAAATTTCAAATACCCATTTGAATTCAACCAATTTTTCAGCTAAACCACACAAACAAACAATCAAAACAATATAAGTATCTATTCCCACCCAATTCAACACATAAACAGATCTCTCGATCCAAACGCAACTCCAAAAATCAATCTTTTACAGATGAACCAATCAAGACCTAGAGAAGTCCAAGTAAGGTCATAAGAACCCCCAATTTTGCCAAAACTGGGGGGTTCCGAAAGATCCTGTTGAATTACAGATACACAAAACCAAACCAAACAAAATTTGATATAAAAATTGAAACGAAGGGAAATTGAAGAACAACAAGAGTACCTGTAATTGAAAAAAAGCAACCGATTTTTTGGGAGATTTTGAAAGACCGGCGTTTGAAAGGGATTTGAATTTACTGCTCTCGAGAAGGAAAAAAAAAATGGTTAGAACTTATAAAAGTCAGATACTAGTCGAGGAGGTTTAATTGTATGGATGTGATGCTCCGCTTATATCGCACTCACTTTGCTCGTCTGCAGAGATGGGACTACGGTGTAAACGGGTCGGACTTGCGTCGGATCCATTTGGATATGGATGTTTTTATTTGCACCCCTTGAATCTGCTTGCACGCTCCCTTGTTTACACACTTTCTGTGATAAAAATCCAATTTAAACGCCCTTAATACTTAATGTTACGCCCTGAAAACATACCAATCACACAAAAACTGGCAAGGATCGAATAAGGTAACAAGGCTACATGGAAGCGATAGCCAATTAAAAAAAAATGCGGAAGTATAAAATATAAATAAGTCTGTAAATCAAAAACATTATTACAGACCTGAATACACAAATACTGTCCTGTGAGAGTCCAAGTCTAGTCCAATACAGCCATATGTGCAACACGCACGATTACTAATACATATACAAGAAAATAGGATTGCTGACAGCCTCGCACTCGCCAACTGAAAGATGGGACACTCCACGCACGAACCACGCCAGATAGATGCTCTAGCTCCACGCCAACCCAATCCCTGGTGAAAAAAATAACACACGAGGGGTGAGCTACAAGCTCAGTGAGTGGCAAAGATCCAAGCTCTATAATAATCATATGATATTAGTTCATCATCTTTGTTTTTCTTTCTAAGAAAAAGGAATATGGGATGAAACTCAACATATATAAATGTCACGTGAAGGCGCGATCTCACCTCACCCTAACCCTCGACCCGTAGGGGGGAATCTCTTAGAACTCTTGGAGAGGAACCAAACGGTTAACCATAATGCATATCATTATTAGATAACATAATACCTTAAATCTAATCGCAATGCCTCACATCATTCAGCAGATGTATTATACTTTGGGCATTCTCAATATAAATGTCACGCGACAACGTGACCCAAACTTACCATAACCCTCACCTCTAGGGGGTGAAATGGGACTATTGAAACCAGAAGCCAACTCGCTAACTCCTTTAGCCTTCCGGTAGCCCTCTCCCGGGTAGCCCTCTTCCTAGCAACCATCCATGGTAGGTCCGTTGCCAAAACAGTGTTAAAATATACCTTGGGCATCCTACGATGTGGAGGCATAGTCCAGGATAGCTTCAACACCGGGTAGCTTCAACGCGGATACGAGATAGGGGAGAAGCATTCAACGCTCGGAAACTTCGACGCACGACGATGCGGAGGAAGCACTCCAACCTCGTCCCCATCCTCACCCCTAGGGTGACATGGGACTATTAGAAAGGAAATCAACTCGCTAACTCCCTTAACCTTCTGGTAGCCCTCTCCCGGGTAGCCCTCTTCCTGACGGCCTTCCAAGATGGGTACGAAACCACAAGGGTATCGAAATACACATTGGGCCTCCTATGATGTAGGAGCAGAATCCAGGATAGCTCCAACGCCGGGTAGCTTTAACGCGGATACGAGGTAAGGGAGAAGCATTCCATGCTCACAATACGATCCTCAAGGATCAACTATAATCATCTAGCAAATAACAATGGTAATGAATTCTCTTGAATTGCTATACAGATGCATCACTCGGACGTGAGGAAAAACAGTTAAGTTCTCGCACTTAACAATACGATGGCAAGACCCTAAAGATGGGTCATCCACACGCCTATTACAGATAGACCAAACATACTATCATAGATATCGGTTAACAAATATAATAAATGAATTCTTCTGAATTCTTATATGAGAGCATCGCATGGATGCAGGGTAGATAACCTGCTACATTTGCATAGTAAAATAAAATATGATCCTAACCATGGATCGCACATATGTCTATCACAGTTATGCCTGACTAATTAAACACACACACAATTATTACAAGAGAAACTCTATCATAAAAGAGATATATGGACCACATGTCCAAATAACCTGTGATTAAACCATATATATACACATATATGCACACTTTATACAATCCAACAAGAGTAATTTTATCATAAAGGAGATATATGGACCACATGTCCAAATAACCTGTGATTAAACCATGCGCATTCACATATACACATATATGAGTGCAATTAATTGAATATACAAGCATAATACAGTTCACTCCAGGCTTCCAACCTCTCACATAGAACTAGTGAATAAAATGGAAGTTAAACAACACAAGTCATAGACTAGCTTGCATTCCACAAGACAGTAGTAAATGAAACATACGAATCAATTAATGGTCAATAGTGCTAAGTATAACTACGCATCGAGATAATATCACATATAAAATAAATATACAGGTTATCTAGCACAATATCGATTTAGTATAGCAATACTCTTTTAGAAATAAAGATTGAATATAGCTATAAAACCCCAGGGATACGTGATGCATGACTACATGCATCTAGCAATTCCCAAAAGGGGTGGATCAAACCACTCGCTAGTACTTGGATCGCCGCGCGTCCGGTCTACGAGATCTGCAAGAACAACCAATGATGCTCAATTAAATATAAAACACCTTGACACATATACCAGCCTTCTTCATGAAGACAACAACTCCTGATATTTCCCACACTATGCATAATAACTCTTTGACACATATTTATACAAGATTAGTCCATTGGTCTCCACAGCACACAATACACATCCAAAAATTCTCAAATAAATCACACACATTCTATGATATGTTGGAATCATATTCCGTGAAGACATAATAACTTGATTAAATCTCTAAATGCCCGAAATAAATTATTTTCCGAAACTGGTCAATTTCTGCGCGAATCTGGACAGATCATGAACATCAGGCTATAACTTACAGCACAAATATCATAATGACACCAAATTTCATATGTAACATATAGACACATAGATGATCATATGAAATGAAGACATAAGTCTCAAAATATGCCTCTAAATACCCCAAACACAAGGATCTTGAGGAGACAGAAAATCTGCCTTACAACACCAAGCCACCCCATTCATACATTAATACAACCATCCCATGTGCAGCACCAATTACTTATAACAACACTCTCATGCATGCCCTCTACAACATCCTAGCAAGCATAAAAGTAGGGGTAGAAATTACCAAGAGAGGGAGAGGAGAAGGGAAGGTGTTGGGGCTCACAATGACACCACACACACACCCACCATCACCACCATCTCCTTCACAGCACACCTTCTACTTAGCTGGACCAAAAGGTGGGGGCAAAACAGGGGATCAGCTAGAGGAGGAGGAGAGGGAGGATAAACATCAACAACAACAACATAAGCACTCACATACACCATGATCTTCTTCTTCTCCTTGCTCCACCATCTTCTCCTTCTCCCACTCATTGTGGCATTTCCACAAACACATGGGGGGTGCTGATCTAAAGGGGAGTGGAAAACATTGGATCAGCTAGGGGGAAGGAGGAGAAGGAGGAGAAACATCAACACAACATACACAACTCACTATACACACATTCTTACACTTTCTCTTGAGCTTCTTCTCCATCACCTCCACTTCCTCCACCCAATACACACACACAAAAGGGGCTGGACCAGTGTGAAAAAGAGGGAAAAGAGAGGCTGAAGTCGTAACATTTTGATGGGATTAAATAGGCAAGGTCGGACTGAATGACCGAGCTGTCCTCGGACTAAAAACCCTGAACAGCCCTTACTTAAACGGTCATAACTCCCTCAATACAGCTCCGAATTACACGATTCCAACGGCATTGGAAAGCTAAGAAGATTATCTACAGCTTTCATGTTTACACCCAAATCAAATAACCTCTCCAGCTATTCCGAAATCTAGGCTAAACATCATATAGGGCTGCTGCCTGGATTTCTCATCTTCGGGGTATACTCGGAAAAACACTCATAACTTTTGATACACGAATCCAGTTGATCTAATTCCACTTCTATATGGAAGCTGTCTCAAAACTGAACATCTCGTGATAATATCGGATTTTTACCTCTTCATCTTGGGCATTAACAAAATTAAATCCAAATATCAATCCAAACTGCTTAATTTCTAAAACGACCTCGAAATGCTACAAAAATTTCCATGTAAACCCAAGTGAACACCAGAACCACAACTATGCAGTTAGATTTTGAAATTAAATGCCCGAACTATTAAAATAAATAAAACGTGATATTTGACCTTTAAAAGTGACACAGTCTTAACACTTAATGAGTTTGTACACCCCAAAAGTGAACATTAAAAAGTTTAAAACGGGGAAAATGTTATCATTTTTACAATTTAAAATTCAGACCGCACACATTTTTATTTTAAAAAAATAGTAAATAAATATCATTCGAATATATATTTAATGAATCCATTTTTAGTAAATATAAGAAAATATTTAACGAGATATATACATCGCCTAACAATGTATAAGCATCACTGGATTTCCAATGAAGTATATAAGACTGCATTTTGAACTTTAAAAATACTGAGTGTAATAGCTCCCTTAAAACAATGAAGGGTCAATTTACCCTACCATTCATTTTCATTCTGCTAGAACATCTAGAAAAGTTGTAGTTGGAATATTTTATTTTTGTGTTCATTCCTAGACATTCCAAATCAAATTTTTCCTTCTATGGAGTAAAAACAGAACTGGATTCCTGGGAATGGAGAATTCTTCTTCTAGACCAGAGTCACTAGACTGGTTCAAAATCTCCCAAAAAGCCCCACCAATCTCTCTCTCCGTACGTCTCCTCGTCGCACTGATTTCATTGTGGGTTTAAATCTTGGAGATAGGTGGAAGTGCAAGTGAATGCGATTTTTTTTTTTTAGATTAGAAGATGTATGGTGTATAAATTAGGAGGTGTGCAAATTAAACAAATTTAAATGAATTTTAGATTCTCGTATCCATTCAAGAAGGCATGTAAACGAAATGAATGGTTGCAAATATAGTAGCTTTTGGAGTGTTAGTCCGGGCCAGATCATGGGTCATCTATTCAAATCCATTTCTATTGAAAATTTGTTTGATGTTTTGGTTTTGAAAGGGAAATGTATGTCTAGCCCCGTCTACAATCCACATATTTTTATTTTTAAGTGTATACTTAACTAAT
This sequence comes from Acorus calamus, assembly GCA_030737845.1. Lineage (NCBI taxonomy): Eukaryota > Viridiplantae > Streptophyta > Magnoliopsida > Acorales > Acoraceae > Acorus > Acorus calamus. The sequence goes on along the minus strand of CM060858.1, from coordinate 16,571,622 downwards.
AAAATAAATTATTCTATAAAAAAACATCAAGTACCATATATTGATCAGTTATGTAATTCAAGCTCATGTGTATCAATTACAAATGTAATACCACAAAAAAATGTTATGAGAACATGTTCTCTTGTGGTCAGTCTAGGGGTGGCCAAACGGCCCACGAGCCTGGACCCTGCCCAAAAATTTCGGGGCCTAAGCCCGGCCCGACCCGGACTTCGGGCCGCCCGGCCCGGGCCCGGACCTTCCATAGGGCCGGGCTTGGGCCTTTGGAAAAAACTCAAAGCCCGGCCCAAGGCCCGGCCCGGGAAGCCTGCCCATATGCCCGGGCCCCGCCGGTCGTGGGCCCTAAGGGTTTTTTTAAAACCTTTCCCAACGGCTATTTTTTGAAATTTTGTAGATTTCACCAAATGTTATATTAAGATATTACTAATGTAGTGAAATTTTCAATATGTGAGGTTCCCAATAAATTTTAATCATACATCAAATTCAAATTGTAAATTGATTTTTTTATCTCCTACAAATATAATGAGATTCCCAATGTGTTTAAATTTCCAATGTATGATGTTCTCAATAAATTCCATTCAAACATCAAATTCGAAATTCAAATTGTAGATTGATTTTTTTTATAATCATATATTTAAATGGTGCATATGATCTGACATGTTGAACAGTGGTTATTCAAATGACCCGTTCGAACGGTATAACTACCGTTTGAATGCCGTTCGAACAGATTCGAATGATAGTTCAGATTCTAAAAAATAATTGCTTTGGGAATGAATTTCATTCAAACTGCATTCGAACCGAACCATTCGAATGTCGTTCGAGCGCCGTTCGAACGGAATTTGTTCCCAGAGCATTATTTTTTTGACATACGTTTGAATTTGTGAATTTTAAAATTAAAATTGTAATTGAAATTTTTATTATAATATTCTACCACAACTATAATGGGATTCCCAATATGGTGTGGTCCACTTATTTATTTATTTTATTCTATGTTTTAATTTAAATAAAAAAATAAAAAAAAGGTGTGGGCCATAAAGGCCGGCCCGGACTTGGCCCGTTCGTGACCGGGCCTATGGGCAGGCCCAAGCCTGATTTTAGACTTTAAGCCCGGCTCGGACTTGAAGCCACTCAGGCCCGGTCAAGGCCCGCCCGAAAAAAACCTGGCCCGGGCCCGGCCCGAGCCCGGCCCATGTCCACCCCTAGGTCAGTCTACTAGATCACTAAATTGGTTATACTTTTTTGTCACAATATCATAACTCAGGGCTGGCCTGAGAAGTTTTTTTTTACGGGCCCCAGGCGGACTTTTAAAGCAGGGACCAAATACATTCAATTTTTTTTTAGCCCATATGACTATATCCCTTTAAAAAAAAAATCATGCACCTAATTAAAAAAAACACATCGGCAGCTCCAAAAAAATATAAGCCTAAATAAAACTTGAAAAGCAACAAAAAAATGGATTATATTTGAAAATATAAATAAAAATTTGAAAATGCTTTAAAAGAGGGTTATATTTGTTCAAACAATTACTGCTACAACAATAAGAAATTTTGGGGCTTTAAGAGGGGTTTTACAAACCATTTCGTGAGGTGAATATTTAAGTGTGGAGTAGATCTCTCATATGTGTCTTCACTATATCTATAAGTTGGTTTTATTTTCTTCTTATATTGGATGTTGTAACCTCATTTATATTAATGCAATCGGGGTAGCAATTGTCTACCAATTACATAAAAAAAGAGGGAGAGAGATGTAGGGGGAGAGAGAAAGAGAGAGATGTTTTTGAATTTGAGAAAGAGCACAAATAATCAAATAAACAAAGAGATTGAGAGAAATAGATATACAAAAAATTGAAACATAGATCAAGATATATAAAGAGATGGTGGCTTGAATATTTGATAAGTCTGGGGTGTGTGGAAGATCGAGAAATACGTTGGAGTTAGGGTTGCAACTCGGGCGGGTTGGGTTCGGGTTGACCCCAACCCGAATCCAACCCGAATTCTAAACTACTCAACCCTAACCCGACCCAACCCGATTTTCAACATGAATTGGACCAACCCGAACCCAACCCGAAATTAAATAAACCAACCCGACCCAACCCGACCTAACCCAAATTGGACTAACCCGACCCCAACCCGATTTTCAACCCGAATTAGACCAACTCGACCCAACCCGAATTTCTAACATGAAATGTAAATTACATAAATCAACCCGACCCAATCCGTAAGATTAGCTAAGTTTACCTAAAATTTGGACTACCCATATTAGAAGCTACATAATGGATGGCCATGATCTTTTTTTAACTATTAATTTACGGGTTCGGGTTGGGTCGGGTTGTGAGTGAGGTCAACCCGAACCCAACCTGATTTTTTAGTCAACCCGAATTGGCCAACCCAAACCCGAACCCGATTTGGTTAACCCAACCCATGTACAAATCGGGTTCAACCCGACCCAAATTACAGCCCTAGTTGGAGTGGTTTGAATATGTGAAATGGTAGACATTGCTGATTGGGTGTGGTAGGTTAATAGGATCAGTTGGAAATAATTTGCTTGGGATAGGAATCGATTGGGTGGGATTTGGGTACTTGGGGTATGTAAATGTAGGAAAAGGATACATGTAGCCCCAATTACAGACTTGCAGTCCATTCTTTTTTTTAATAAAATCATACACTCATCATGTGAAGTGTGTGTTATTATATAAAATGAAGTATATACTGAGATACATTAGTGTATTTTTTTTCATAGTGAAAAAATGAAAAAAAAAATTTGGGTCATATACTATGATAATGTAGTATATACTACTTTATCATAGTGTACGGGTTGTAAAATAGGCTGTAAAAATGGGCTGCGTGCATCAGCATCATAAATGTATTATGTTGGGCCTGGGCCTTAAGTTGAGTAGAGTATTCAAGGGTCCAACAGCCAGACAGCCGGTTTAAAATTTTGAGCGTCGATACAGGCAGTTCTTTTTATAGCCCATTTTGCAGCCCTATACGCTATGATAACGTAGCATATACTATACTATCATAGCATATGAGTCATATTATAGTATATGACCCAATTCTATATTTTCATTTTTTCACTATGAAAAAATACATTAGCGTATCTCAGTATGTACTTCATTTCATATAATAGCATGTACTTCAAAGAGTGAGTGTATGATTTAAATAAAAAAATGGAATGGAGTGCAATTGGGGCTACAATTGGAGCTACAATAGAGGTGCGTGTATCTTTTTCCTAAATTTTTTTTTCATGGGCTTAATGGCTTACACAGTTAAACTATATGGGTCTTGCACAACTGGGGGCCCTCCCTAGATGGGGCCCTAGGCAGAGGCCTTGGTGGCCTCTGCCTAGGGCCGGGCCTGCCATTGTTCTAAAAAATAATGTGCTTACTCATATGAATTGAATGTATATATCTTTATATTTTTTCAATATTGTATATAGTGAGATAATATATATACTGTGTTATGTGATTTTATACATTGCATTACTGACGTGACAATTGTAAATGAGATTTCAAAATAGACAAAGTGTATCAACACCCAGTTGAAAAATGTTGGGGGCCCTTTTTGTAGTTTAATGTGTATTTTTATTTTTACAAGGCATATGCACTTCTACATTGATCAACAAGTAAATAAAATATATATTTAAATGAATGCAACTTTTTTTTAATCAAACATATACTAGGCTAGAAGAAGATAATGACTGCAAACATAATACTACAAAGTATTTTTTTTACATGCAGTGAATCAATCTACTACCAATACTATGAAAACATATTCATCATTAGTCCATAATAATTAACTACACGGTAGAAGCCCAAAATTGATCCAAAAGGACCGTACACACTATTTTACGGGGTTTTTTTTTGCATAAAGGCCTTAATAGGCTTATATTATATAATAAAAAAGTATATGTATACACATCCGCTATTATTTGGATTGCACGAATACATGACTCAAAACTAGATATATTTGATTGAACTATACATTTTAGGGTGCGGGTATCCATACCCCGAGTTTCTAAAAACCCACCCCTTTAAAAAAAAAAATTTATGTACTGTAGCAGTAAACGGAAACTCACCCCGAGGTCGACAATCCCTCTGGCGACCGTGGTGAATCATGATCGCCAGAGGTTCCGGCGAGTGTACCAACCCAGGTCAGCATGCCCTCTGGCGACGGTGGGGAAGTGTGGTCGCCCGAAGGCCCAACGAGCTAAAGTAAGAGAGAATAAATTCACATTTTTACAAGTTTCAAACTAAATAGACAAATTTCACATTTAAATACATATAACAGACAATCATAGTAGCATTTAAAACACATCAAAATATGATGTTAGCATTTATAACACATCAAAATACAATTTTAGCATTCCATAATGAATCATCTCTAGAAAACAAAATACATGTTCAAATTATTTTTATGTTTATTTTATTTTTTGAAAAAAAAGAGTAATTGTTTTTATTGGATATGTTATTTATTTTTATATATGAAAAAATCAATATAGTCACATGAATGATTTTGGAATTTGAACATGTGTTTTGTTATGTAGTCACGTGAATGGTTGGTTATGAAATGCGAATGTTATATTCTGATGTGTTTTAAATGCTGTTATGACTGTCTGTTATATGTGTTTAAATGTGAAATTTGTCTATTTGATTTGAAACTTGTAAAAATGTAAAATTAGCTTGTCGGGCATTCGGACGACCACAATTCACCACCGTCGCCAGAAGGTATATCGACTTGGGTTAGTACACTCGTCGGAACCTCTGACGACCATAATTCATCACCATTATCAGAGGGATCGCCGACCTTGAGGTGAGTTTACTCCTATTGCTATAATGCACAATTTTTTTTTATTTTTTTAAAGGGTGGGTTTCTTGTCATGTGGGGTGCCAATATCTGCGCCTACATCTTACAGTGTCATTATTAAAAAAAAAAGGAGTAAATGCGGATGACAGTGAGGAACACCTGGACCTTTGACTAATAGCCCTTGGAACCTTAACACAAAGAACTGGGCCTTCTTGTTCATTTAGTTGTTGAATATCCTCCACACAATCTCATATATGAGTAGAGCCATTCATCTGACCTCGCAATAGAGTAATAATGGAAGTTGAATCCGAGTATAAACAACATGCATTTTGACGGTATTGGATTATTTTACTTTCTTGTTATTCTTAGAACTTGACCAATAAAAGTATCAATTTTAAGAAAAATGATATGCATAACATTGAGCGCAATTTAAATATACACTTATCTATTAAAAATATTTATTATTATAAAAAAAGTACTAATATATTTTTAAAAAAATATTTTTTAATATTCACACAGTACGGTAATATATTATATCATGGGGTCCGGATCCAGTCATACTAGCTTTGGTCAGTTCTGTCATTATCAAATTGTACAACATATTAATCGAACTATACAGCTGAATTGTACAATCAATTGTTGAATACATATTTCACTTTTTTATTAGATCCAATCAGTTATTAGATAAAACATAAATTCTTAAGTATATCAATATTCAATAAAAGAATGAAACATGTATTTAATAATTGATTGTGCAGTTCGATTTATAGACTGTATCTTGTACAATTTGATAATGATCGGAACTGTGGAGGTCAGTCTTTGACTAGTTCCGGACCGCCGAATCGGTCTCCCGAGGATGCGAACCGCCTTCCCCATCCATTGTGTACTATAACCCAAACCCCGGAAACCCCAATTCTTTCCCGCCAAAACACCACCTGAAAAAAAAAAATGGAAGCAGAGACTCCATCAGCAGAGAAAACCCTAAATCTCCTCCGGAGCCGTCTCTGCAACCCTAGCTTCATCTTTTCCCCTCTCAAGTCCTCCCCGGACTCCAATTACAGGTCCCTCTCTCTCTCTCTCTCACTCAGTCGATCTATGTTCAATTTGTTTTTCGATTTGACTCCGAATGTTCCCTTAAAATTTCCCCTAAATGACCCAGCAAGTTGAAGTTCTTGATCTCCAACTCCCTCACCGAGGGCTGCAACACTTCCGTGCTCCTCCTCGGGCCCCGCGGTTGCGGCAAGTCTGCGGTGAATTTTTTTTAATCACTTTTTCCCCATTTTTAGATACCCAATTTGTGATTTTAAAGTTGATTTTTTTATTTGTTGAGTTATTGATTGGATGGGTTTTTTGGGGATTGAAGGTGCTTGAGCTGGTTCTGGTGGATTTACAGACTGAATATGCTGATCTGATATCGGTGGTACGTTTTTGCTTATGTTCTATTTTAAGCAATTATTTGGAAATATTTGAGTGCAATGTGGGGAAGAAATTGACGTGTTTTGATTGCTCTTATTAAGGTTGATTTAATTTTGTCCGTCAAATGTAACACACATTTCCACATCTTTTTGTGAATTTTTTTGCAGGTTAGATTGAATGGGTTACTGCACAGTGACGATACATGTTCACTCAAGGTGATACTTTTGTAAATTTATATTAATGCATAAAGTTATTGTTTTTTTTAACTCGTCTTATGAGTGGATGATGAGTATATGATAAAATAGGTGGATTTCAAACTTGTAAGCTCACTTATGTAGACAATGTTTGTTGGTGGGTATAACTTTCAAATGGAGCATTAAATGTCTTTCTTGAAAATTTCCTTGAGAATGGGGCAGTTTTTGGCCCGTGCTAGCTTCCACAAAAGAAGAGACAATTATAATTATAGACAGGATTCTCATTGAGATCATGGGAAAAAAACATTGGTCATGGCAATTAAAGACAGGATATCTCATTCTAATTAGATATTGGAAAAAAAAAACATTGTTCGTGGCTTATCTTTGTTATGTTCATCTTGTTCATGCATTGGTTTGTGATATTTGATTAAATACTTGATCCAATTGTAAATAATTGCATAGTCACTATGTGATTTGAGGTTATTGCCATTTCTTTATGAGAGGGGGTTTGAGGTAAGTTTAATGACATGCAATCCCTCGTAATCTGACTGGTCAACACAGCATTAAATGAAGCACAGTTAGAACCAGGATCAATTTATACTCCATTTTTTACTCCTAAATTGTTTTTAGTTCACATATTGAAATGATTTTGGCGCTTATACTTTTTTTCCCATTTTTTACTTTTTGGCATATTCATTTGATCATTCAGGAAGTTGCACGACAATTATGTATGGAGCATCATTTGTTGTTCTCAAAGATGGTATGTCAACATCCATTTGTGGTTAATATATTCATAAATTTTACATTTAAGTTGCCTAGAATCTTGGGGAAAATTTGTTTTTTATTATTATTTGTGAGCGTATATCAACTTTTTATTTATTTTTGGTTATTTATAATTTTTTTTGCAGGCCTCATCTGATGATAACTCTGAGTTCATGATAGATATGTTACGGTAAGTGTAATCTCTCTCTCTCTCTCTCACACACACACATTGAAGCACATGGATCCATGTGAGGGATTGTGAACAACCAAGTTTTGGATAATGCAAATTTCAATGTTTCCAATGTGGTGGGGTTTTGACTCACTGTGAGATTATGTATCTTGAAAAGTACAACCTTCCGTTTATTGCCTGTTTTGTCAATCATATATTTGATATGGTATTTGGTTTCAGGGAATGTGGATTAGCCCATAAAACAATCATTTTTGTGTTGGATGAATTTGACCTCTTCACTCAGGTACCTTGATAACTTCCACATTTTCCCCTTATTTCCTGATGCATGGCTCTGAAACTCAGAATGGACTAAAATAATTAATAAAGGATTTCTCTAATAACCATTAATGTGTGTGTTGGTGTATATTGAATATAAAAAATAAAGTACCTTTTCTTGGTTGACAAAGCTTCTTTTATTGTCCCTCAATCTTTTCATAATATCCCCCTAAACAAGTTTGTAAAATAGGCTCTGTTGACACTGTTGTGCACGGCAAAGCATTATAGATTTTATCTTTGTTATTACCATTTGTGAAGAGGAATTCCAGTTTCCCTCATCTTTACTCAATTTTGTTGAATCTCAGGGAAAGCAACGGTTACTTTATAGCTTGCTGGATGCAATGCAGTCTCTATCTTCGCAGGCTGTGGTCATTGGTTTGAGCTGCCGCTTGGTAAAACTATGACTTTATTTGTTATTTAAGTGATAAAATATCCTCTTATTTATAATTGAGCACTAATGCCTAATCAATTGATTCAGACTATACATATCTTTTTGTAACCTTGTTAATGATGCTCTATTTATATCACAAAATTCAATGAATAATTCCTCGTAAATCATTATACTTGCTGATCTTTTGGAAAAGAAAAACTCCTTTTGGGGTGTTTTTTACGTTATTCCTTTCAAATTATCTGAATATGAATTTCTTGTTTATAGAGAAAAATAATTCATTCCAAGTTGGAATGAGAAGCGGTTCAACATATGTGCTTGTGACAGGGTGCATATAGGTGCATGTAAGTGTTAAAGAATAGCCATATGATACTAAAGCTAAAGAGTAGAGACTTTTTTATTTTTTAATTCTTGGGTCATCTGCAGAATTCTGCTGAAATTATAATGTGATGTATTCGGTTTCATGTTATATGTTCCACAATTCAAATCCATATGTAATATGATGACCATGGTTAAAAGCACAACTACTACTTCCTAAATTTTGATATTTTAGCACTATAAGAAAAGTGAACAAGAAACAGAACTGCATATTACCAACAGAAAAGGAAGACTTACTAAATCCTATATATTCTGTTGTGAATGTCTGAACATATATAACTTTGTGGTTCTTGCTACTACAATAACTCAGGTAATAGCTATGTAGCTATTTATAACTGAGTTAATGGATGCTTTACTTTGGAAGAATTCAGATCACTCAATATCATTAATAGCGGGTTTGGCTGATAAATCCTCAACTGTAAATTGCATGCACAAAAAGATTGCATATCTTATAAACCCTCAAGATACAGTGTCAATATGATTCCTATTTACCCATTGTAATTGAACAACAAAGGTTATATGTCATGTAGGATGCTGACCAGCTTTTGGAGAAACGAGTAAGATCCCGTTTTTCACATAGGAAGCTCTTATTTGATCCTCCTCCAATAGAAGAATTGCATGGGTAAATCCTTTTTATTGCTTATATATTAGAGTACCCACTTCAGTATGCTATAGTATTTATATACTTACTCCTAATGGGTTATGCAGTTTGTTGGTGCACATTCTGTCTTTGCCAACTGACTCAACTTTCCCTCACAAGTATTCTACTGAATTCAATTCAAGGCTTCATGTATCCTTTTTTTCCCCGAGGATTTCCTTGGTTAATGTTGGAAGGCTGATCACTGATTTTGGTAATTCTGAGCCTAAAAAATATATTAGGCTGCCATGAATCATACCCGTGTTTTACATCCATCTATCATTCATTACATGGACATAACAGTATTGGCAGTTTCAGTGGGTGTCTTCTTTGGAGAGGTGTGGTTTGGAGCTTGTGGAGTGCCCGTGGTGCAGAAGTGAGTTTGAAGGTTAATTGAGTAGGTGTACGTGGAGAGGTATCCAGGGGCTCCAAATTCTTCTCAGAGAGATAATATGTGAATGAGGGGTGTGCATGATTTGTTTCTTTGGCAAAGGATGTGGATATGACCTTGGTGTCCCCCAACACTAGCAAGGATGGAAGTGGATATAGAATGAGCATATAATGTGTGAGTAGTGAATATAAGGTCTAATTGAGTTCATTGCACAGATGGGTTCTATGGGGTGTGCCTACATACACTGAGGTGATAGCTATTTCACTATACATTTGTGGTTACAAAACAGGGGAAGACAGCCACTCTCACCTCCTACAGAAACAGACAAACTTTGGAATTCCAAGGTCCAAGGAAACAGACAAACTTTGGAATTCCAATCATTGACTGAGGTATGGGTATGCAGTCCATCCCTGATGGCCAATCTCTTCCTGAATACAGGACATCAATCATGTAATGAAATATTGGTGAAATTCTGGTACACATCTTTTTTTGATGGATACTGCTATGGATCTTGGGCATTCTTATTAATCTAGTAATAAAATTGAATCCTTAACAGTTTACAGAATCTATTGGGTGATAAAAAATTCTCTGAAGTTCTCAATTCTTTGTTGAATGTTGACAACAGTGTGGGCAGTCTATTGAGGTTTTTGTAAGTTGCATTTTACAAGATAAAACTCTAGAGATAGTCTTTTTTGGTTGGTTTACTGTATTCGTGATTTCATACACTTTTCAAAGGTAATTTGAGGTACCATGCTGGCAGATTTCAGGCAGTTTGTTTCATGGATCCAGAAACTGGATTTCTTGCAATTGACAACTTCAGGAACGCAATTTCTTGCATACGCAGGCAACCCAAGCAGGAAAATTTACAAGGTAAATGTGTTCAGCGATGTTTTATGAGGAGTTCTGTTCTAATTATCTTAAATCAGATGAGACTTATTTTTGTATTTGTTCCAAAAGCCAAGAAATGTTAAAAAGTTAAAATGCATTAACTAAATTGAGCTCACTCATATGGTTAATGTTGACCAAACCTTGATAAATTCTCATACATCTGCATTGGTGCATTAATATAATTTCTGGGGTCCTAGGTTAAACTGAACATCAGTTGAAGTACAACTTTATTTAATAAAGCTTCAATTGGAAATGTCTCCCTTGTCGTTTTTTTGGCAATGGCACTTTCCTTTATTGTCATTTCTTCTCTCAGGTTCTATATTAGAGAATCACAGTGAACTACTGAAAATGATAATTTTACTTTTCAAATATGGAAAAACTATTTCATCTAAAAAATATGATGCTTGTGTGCTTCCTGAATGACAACTGACTTTGATCCAGCATCAGTGGCGGAGCCACATGGGGCCGAGTGGGGGCAGCTGCCCCCACTCGGTTTGCAAATAACCAATAACCAGTATGTATATGTATGGTTTTTTTTTGGTTTAGTGTGTATATATGTTGTAGTTTGGTCGAATATTAATAAATTTAAATTTGTTACATGTATTAGGTAGTTTTGTTAGTTGATTAAATTGTTTTATAATTATATTTATAAAAGTAGTACATCCTTATTTCATAATTAGTTATGTTTGTTTGGCTCATGGATAGATTATTCCGGTTATACAATAGTTTCTATTTGATTGATATTCCTTTATCTGTTTGGTTAAATTTTCCAAATTTTCATTTTTTATGTTTCTTTTATCAATTTTTTTTCTCTAGTCTATCTTATTGGAACTACAAACGAAGTTCATACATTAATTTTTTTTTAATAGTTTTAAAAAAGGCAATTAACATCAATTTTTTGTTGTTCTTTTTGTTTGAACCTTTTAAATAGATCCTGAAACTTTAATTTTTATGTCCATTGAAAATTTATTATGTATTTTGAAAAATTCATAATTTGATTGTTGTTGCTTAGTAAAAAAAAAAAGTTCCAGTTTAAGTCCCCACTAAGACAAATTTCTGGCTCCACCACTGTCCAGCATCCTTTCTTATGTACAACTTCCCACCTGTTCTAAAACACAATCACTCTTGAAAACTGAAATCTAATGCAACAATAATATGTGACTTTCAAATTACATTATTTGTTTCCACCAGTGATCCATCAAGTGTGCTATTGTTTTTACGTAAGAAGTCTTCTGAGTGTTTGTACCGGTATTTATCATGCAGATGCTTCAGTTTTAGAGCTCTATATCTTGGTGTGCATGAATAGATTAGAGGCCAAAGAACAAAGCTCGTACAATTTCAATGTTGTGATGAAAGGTCACACCTCAAGTTTCTTTCCTCTTTTTTTTTTTTTTTTGTGAAGATGATGGACCATTGACATTTTCCCCTCTCTTTTTTTTGGCAAGAGTACAAGGCTGTACATGATAATTATCAGACCTCTGATTATTATGCCCAAAATGTTTGCCTACGGGTGCGTATAACGAATCCTCCAGCAGAAGTTAATATTTTTACTTGAATATTTTGGTGAAATTTACACCACTGTTAAATTATTATTTTTCCTCAGGCATTTGAGCATGTTTTAGATAGAGGGTTGATCGGATTTACAGATAGTAAGGGACGAAGTCAATCTATCGAATTTCGTCCAGTGAGACTACTGATAGCTCCCCACGAGCTTTATCAAGGCTTGAAGTCAAATCGTTCCTGTCCTGTAAGTTATGACAACATATATAGTTCTGTGGGTGCATCCATGCTCTATTTCCATTTAGATTCTGGTGATTTTATAGGAACTTTTGATTTTACTGAAGAATGGTGGCAGTTTCTGTTATACTAACATCTCTTGAGAGTTTTTGTTAAATTATACTTGTAGTTCTAAATGTTTGTTATTTGAATGAACTAACTTTTTTTTGCTATAAATATATTGGTCATGTCTGTGGCATGGGATAGAACTGAAATATGTACACCCTTTTTTCTTGAGATTTCGGACACCCAGAGTAAATCAATGGATGGGGTTTAAGATGCTAATAAGCACTCTATCTGATGCAATACTAAACAAGGAGTCTATGTTACATGGACACTGGGAATATGATACGGTAAAGATCGAGTATGGGAATCCTTCATATTTTCAGGACTATTTGAACTAAAAGAAAATCTTATAGGCAGTATTCCAAAAAGTGGCATTAAATGGGGATTAAGCAGACACCTAGATGGAATCGCGCTTAGCCCATAAGCAGCGAGGCAGGGATTGAGTAGGATTTAAGAGTTAATATGATTAATTCAATTTTATTTTGTACTTTTATATGTATACACACACACACACATGTGGGTATATATTAATTTTTTTATTACAAAAAATGGTTGCTTAATCCCCACCTAGCTGATTAATCCCTGCAATTGCCCACCTCTAGGAGTATATTGTATTGGACATGGGATCTTTTATATGGGTATGACACACCGACTGAAAGATCCCGGTATTGTATTTCTGCTGGAAAGATATCCTCCATTACAGAGGAACTACAAAATATTTCATCTCAACCTGTATTGGAAGAAGCCAATGCAAACTAGAGATACCACAAATTAGAAACATGCAGGAAGGAAACAAGCTTAAGCTGTGTAACCAACAAGGAAGGTCACCTTGCTCCCCAACCATTCTTAACTAGGTACCAACAGCCTGTGTAATAATCCATTGCCTTCATAGCTTTGTTTTGTTTGTTGGCTCTTATAAGTTCAGAATTAATGTCACACTTGTACCCCATGCACAGCGCATCGGTTGCTTATTTTGAAACAGAGAGTTTCTCATTAGCTTCAACTGTTGTCTTCCTATATGGGCACATTTTTCTGAAGTGTCACCATGCCACAATGCGTTGATTACTGTTGTAACAAACACCCATTTATACCTGACCCATATTTTCCATTTGTTGTTGTATCTTTTCCACCATGTATAATGTGCAATGCTTGTGTTTTTCCAGGCAATTCTCCAGAAACTGTTCGATCATGAAAGCTACAAGTGACCAAACGATAGCGACTGCGGAGTTTGGACTCTTGCTGGACGAGCGACCCGTGTCTTCTCTTTGGTATATTATGATTCTTCATAGTTCTGTACAGTAGGTGAGACGAGATCAATCTCTTAATTAAACAATGTCTGGAAGGGGAACTTTTGTCTTACATTTTTTTTAAATTTAAAATCCTCATATATTATGCACATTCGTCTCATTGTACTTCATTGTAAGATGGCTATAAAAAAAAAGAGAAAAAAATAATGAAAAATGAGGGAGGCTTATGTGGTAGAATAATTGGTATGTAATGTTTAGACATTGTGGTCGTGAAATTAGACACTCTGTTTACTTGGGATCACATTCATTCTATGTTCTCTTTATTTTACTTTAACATTATGTTTTTATTTTCATGTATTTCTTTACCCTCTCAGCAATACAAGTTTGGTAGTAATATCTACCTTCATTTCAAAAAAAAAAAAGAAAGTCAATGACAGAGACATTTAAGCTAACGCCTTGATGGATCTTTGAAAAGTTGAATGATCATTGTGAAAGGGACAAATTGGAAAGACCCAAAAAATGCATATATGTGGAAAAAATGTGCATAGATTTACTGTGCATTTAGGTACATAAGTACTCAAAAAATGTTTAGGTATAGTGAATGCGGGTGAATTCTCAGAAGCTTATATGCAATTGGGGTGAAAAATGAGTGATTTATTTTGGAAGACTGTATTAGTGTTCCTAGTGAAAAAGTTAATTTATTCTCATTAATATGATATGGCAAATGAGTTTTTGTTTTAAATAATGATTTTTAGCAAAAATTTTAGAATAAAACCAGATTTAAATTAATACTTGTCAATTCATCGGTTAACCTGGCAATTTATAAGAATTAAATATGGTTGCTTGAAAGGGAATTTAGAGCGATGTTACATAATGTCTAAAAAGAGTGACAAGAGTTGTTAATATATCTTTACATTTTTTTGAAAAAAAAATTCCATAGTTAGTGTTTAATAATTAATGTATATTTATTACATCATCATGATTTGCTTAATACCATCAATGTGACGTTTGAATTAGTGATTCTTAACTGGATCACTTTTTCTAGTTCAATGAGGTCCACATATTGGAGATGGGATCAGGTATTATAAGTCTCCGTAATATTTTTTTTAAAAAGAAAGGTAGATGTTATCACGATTTTATTAAAAGTTTCAAAGTACAACTCTGAAGGAGGTGAGAAGAAATAGAGCAAAGCAGTAAAAATATAAAACAAAGATAAGGTCAGGGGGGAAGCTATCTTGGTAGTGGGTATCCGGTTAAAGAGCTATTTAACCGGGGCAACATCACCCTACCAGACTTATAATTGTCGTCCACAATCTTATATATTTTACATGTAAAATTGTTGTCCTATCAGAGAGTGATAATACCTAACTGGATTCCATCCCTAAATGTTAGCATCTATTTTTTGTGGTCCTCGTGTGTATGCAGAGAGTTTTATTTCTAATATTGGGAACAAAAGCTAAATAGCAAGGAAAGCCTAATATTTTCATAACCTTAGTTTGTACTTGCACATGCATGCAAATCTCCTTATATGAACATGGCATGATCAAATCAGTCACCAAGCTCTGGTACATGACGTTTACATAAAACAACTACCACAAAATCAAATGAAATGGACACCCCATCTAACCATTGATGTTATGTTGCCAAATTTGTTTTTTTAAATAAAATTCCTCACAAGTTAGCATCAAAGAAAGAGAGGCCTCAGAAAAGACAGCACTGATGGGAACTATTGAAAAAACTCAAGTCCCTTCCAAAAAAATCCTCACAAGTCACAGACTCAGTCATGGTTGGCCATTCCAAATTTCCACCAAACCACCAACCAATCTGGTGAAGGCAACATGTTAGACTCACCAACTATTATAGGTTTTGTTTGTTGTATAACACAGCCATGAATGGGCAGACCAAAAGATTGATTGATTCCCTAACAAATACCAAACATGGGTTCCTCTCCAATGGAATCTGTTGATTATTGGCTTAATTATTGCTGGAGGAAAAGATACACGAGTGAGGGTTTATTTTTATTCTATTTTTTTAATTCAAGTGAGAGTTGTTTATGTGTTGTCGAGTTTAGGTATATTGAATGAAACACTCAGTCATTCCTGCAGTCATTCCCACATTTCTCTTTTTTTTCTTTCTAATCTAGCATATAGTAATTTAAAAAATTGTTGCAAACATATATGTATTTATTTCATTCGAGTACATACATCATTTTTCTTGTAAGAATATGCACTTTTATAAGATGTATAAACTTGTAAAGACCGCAAAAGTGATTGTAGAAACAATTGTCCCTGACATTATTTAGATTGCATGCATAGATAAATTTTTATGTGATGGTATCAAAGTCGGACTCACACCCTAAGCAGGCCAGATGATCTCCCAGTGACACTAAATCTTAAAAAGATATTAGGTACAATTTTGTTTACTGTCCTGAACAAAAATTGCACATATTTTAATTATTTTTTAAAATATAATAATATTCATTCAATGAGATATATATATTTTTATGAAAAATGTATATATTTCCATGATTAAATAAATTAACCCATTTCTAAACAAATTTGAAAAAATTTCATCGAGCTATATATATATATGCCTTGTTGAACAACCCGCAGACTGTGTAAAATTGCTCCAAAAATATATATTTTTATATTTTATCAAAAAATTGTGTATGTACTTTTTAGGAGTTTTGCCAGGGGTTCGTTCTACAAGGCCAGCCAGCCGAATATATGGTGTGAGTGGAAGTTTCACTTTTAATGGAATAAATCAGAATAACATGCAGGATTAGGTATTGAAATATCATTCTAGAGTCAATGATATACAGTATTAAAAATAGAAATCAAGGATGGAGTGTTGAACATAAAATATTCAACATACATGAAAGATCAAACTAGTATCCCAAATTATGTTCAATATTTGGCTGTGCATGTTATTGTTTCATTTCTTGTAAGTTTTTCAATGTGGTGTGAGTGGAAGTTTCACTTTTAATGGAATAAATCAGAATAACATGCAGGATTAGGCGTTTAAATATCATTCTAGAGTCAAGAATATACACTATTAAAAATAGAAATCAAGGATGGAGTGTGGAACATGAAATATTCAACATACATGAAAGATCAAACTAGTATCCCAAATTATGTTCAATATTTGGCTGTGCATGTTATTGTTTCATTTCTTGTAAGTTTTTCAATGTGGGGGGAGAGAGACACTTTAACGTACCTAAATTTAATAATACTTGGGAAAGACTGGAATCATTAGGAGTTGGTTGTTTACATTGTTGTATTTAGTTATTTTTAATCATGTGTTTAAAAAGTGTTAATGCTTTAATTTTTAATAAATAATAAAAAATGTTAAAAAGGGAGCACATGGAGACAAAAAGGTGGGTCCAGGTAGGCTGAATTTAGGGTGAGAATTATTTAATTTTGGCCCAACTCATGATGTTACAACTTAAAAGGAATCTCATATATGATTGAAAAATTTCTCTGTTCCTCTTACCCATTTTTTTTTTTGTTTCATCTAAAAAAGTAATGGTTAAAATTAAGGGTTTGAATCAAACACAATCGATTACAGAATTTACAACCACGATGTCATGAACAAATCCTACTATTTAATCTAACCAACAAAAAAAAAGTTTTCAAATATATGAAATACATATATTAATACAAATGTTGGAGTTATTAGAAAATTAATAAGATGTCAATTTTTTTATATGCAAAATTGCTAAAAATAACTTTATTCAATTAATCTCTAGATTTCAAATAAGTGTTTAAATGATAATGATACAGGTACTCTCAATACTAGTGTTTGTTATTTTCTAGTAAATTTGATTATATAACTATATATATATGATTGTGACATCACCTCCACCTTTTTAGAAAATCGTTTATTTAGCTTTTTAAATATTTCAATTTGGAGAGTTCTTAAGGAGGTAAAGAAAAGATAAAATAATAATCCTGTTGTGCTTTCTCATAAACAAATTTAACTAATCATTCAATAATTCTTACAATATTTTTTTAAAATGTATTGTTGAAGACAACTTAAGTCAGACAAACAAACAACCTAATAATTAAGAACTTACAACATGACATGAAGAAGGAAGGAATCAACACACAAAGACTCACAAACACACAAAGTAATGCATAATCAACAACAACAATAATATTAATTATATTATAATTAATATTAATTAAGTGAACAACTGTTATCACGTCTGCCTCTCCTCCAAATGTTGCTTTGGACCCCTCTTCAAAGGAAGTTGTACAAAATTCCATGGTTTTGTAATTTTTTTTTTCCCTATTTGTTGTGTTTGGATATTGTTTTTTGTTGTGTTTGGACTTTCAAACTTTTTATTTCTTTTTGTTATGTTTGGGTTTTAGTAAGAGAAATCCATCCATGAATTCTCATTGTAATTTTGTTATGTTTTATATGGTGATATGTGATGTTATTAATTCTTCATGTTTCCTTAAACATCATTTTGAACTAATTTATAAAAAACAATTCAACCAGTATATATTTTAGTAAAATTAATTTTTTAAAATTTTAAAACATAAAAAACCAAAATCTGATATTAACAGCTAAAATTTAAAGATATTCGTTTGGAATCAATTATCTAAAAATTGATTTTGTAAAAATAATATTCATATGACCATTAGTGATTCCAAACAAGGCCTAACTAGCCACCAAAATTTTCTTTGGCTCAATTTTAGCACCTGTAAATCATTTCAACAATGATACAAATCAATAATAGAACACATAATTGGAACACTAAAGAGATAAGATTATAATTGATTAAAGATCAACCTATCATTTCAATAAGACCAAGTTCAAATTTGGAGAACAAACTGCCCTTGTGTTAAAATGCAAAACATCTCACCTAATTTCTCACCTTCTCAAATCCTGTCCATGCATTTTGTTGTTATTGTGGAAACCAATGGCGACTTGTTTGGGCACAAGATGGATGCTTAGAATATGAAATATAATATTATTTTTTACTTTTTAATAATGCATATATATATTTTGGTAAGTTTTTAACCGCGTGTTGTACGTGAAAATTCATTATATATACAGATTTTATTAATTTTAACTGATTCTCTGTTTTGATTTCACAGGTGTACATGATATGTTGTTCATATATTTTAATTATGGTTTTTATATTTTGTCTTGGTTAAGTTTTTGATTGTGGGTTGTTAATAGAAATTCATTATTTCAACAGATATTCTTGATGTTAATATCTATTATTTATGGGAGCTATTTTTAGTGTGTATATAATAGTTATACCCACCTCAAGATTTTATTTCCCTTTTAAAAAAATCTCCATAGTACTTCAAAATTAATGTAATTATTGACTTCTAAAACTCACATGCAATTTGTCACACTTGATAAGTAAATATAAACCAACGACTGTAACCACAATTACACAAAAAAAAAAACAACTGTAACCACAAAATATATATATATATATATATATATATATATATATATATATATATATATATATATATGATAATGTGCGGTCGCGATCGCGGGCCGTCCGATCGCGGGTCCATCGCATTCCAACGGTCGATGTGAATCGCACCCGACCGTCCGATGCGATGGACCCGTGATCGACGGCCCGTGATCGCGACCGCACCGACCGCACGACCGTATAATATCACGAGTATATATATATATATATATATATATATATATATATATATATATATATATATATATATATAGAGGGATGATTATGTGCGGTGAACGGCGGGTGCAGCAGCGATCACAGACCGTCGATCACGGGTCCATCGCATCGGACGGTCGGATGCGATTCACATCGACCGTCGGATGCGATGGGTCCATGATCGAACGGCCCATGATCGAACGGCCCATGTCACGGCCGCACCCACCGTTCGCCGCACCTAATCGTTTCACTATATATATATATATAGTGAAACGATTATGTGCGGCGAACGATGGGTGTGGCTGTGACATGGGACGTTCGATCATGGGCCCATCGCATCCGACCGTCCGATGCGATGGACCCGTGATCGACGGCCCGTGATCGCTGCCGCACCCGCCGTTCGCCGCACGTAATCACATCCCTATATATATATAGAGGGCCGATTACGTGCGGCGAATGGCGGGTGCGGCAGCGATCACGGGCCGTCGATCACGAGTCCATCACATCAGACGGTCGGGTGCGATTCACGTCGACTGTTGGATGCGATGGACCTGTGATCGAACGGCCCACGTCGCGGCCACACCGCCCACGTCGCGGCCACACCTGCCGTTCGCCGCACCTAATCGGTCGCGTGTGTGTGTATATATATATATATATATATATATATATGCGGATATATCAACGACCCATATCGCTGCCGCATCGTTCGCTATATATATATATATATATATATATATATATATATAGTGCGGATGGACCCGTGATCAACGGCCCATGAATCGCTGCCGCACCCGTCCGTTCGCTATATATATATATATATATAATATATATATATATATATATAATTGATTGAACCTCTCAATATAAACACTCATACTATACCAACCACCCCCCCCCCCCCCCCCCCCCCCAAAAAAAAAAAAAAAAAAAACCCATTATAAGTAAGTCTCACATTAGTCTCTGTAGTGTTTGGTTTTCAAAGTTTTTCTTTTGAAGATCAATATGGGTCTGGAGACGAAGCTTGTGAGGAGCTTCAGCCGGACTGAAAACAAAGAAGATCGGATGCTTGGCTGTCTTGGCTTGTTTGTTGGTCTCTCTTGCTTTCGTCTCTGTTTTCAAGCCTTACTTGGGTCCCTTCCCAATACGTATGTAGTAGTAGTAGTAATTCATTCTTATATAGTTTTGTGTGTATTTTGTAATCTCTCATTTTGAAATAATTCACTTTTGTTTTTGGTTTTTTTGGATAGTTGGTCTGAGACTGAGTTTGGGTGGCCGGCCGACGATGCTTGTGGTGGAAGATGAGAGCGGTGAAGGAAAATTAGGTGATCATTATGATTTATTATTATTTCATTATGCTAAGTTTGAGTTTTTTTTTTTTTTTTTTGATGGAAGGATTTGTTTTGAATTTAGATTGGGAGGGGAAAATGGCGATGCCGCGGAATGTTTCGGAGGCGAAGTTGGATGGGATTGTCTCCATTGTGAATGCGACTTCTCAAGGGGGGGACGTGAGTGATTCCGTAGGTGAGTACATGTCAGGTCTGGTTAGTCTTTAATGAGAAATTGTTCAATGATTTTAAAAATGAATTGATTGGTAATTAGTGGTTAAACTGTTGAGTTAGTCAGATTTGACCGTAATATTATCATGACATGGCTTGGTTTTGGACGATTATCAAGTGAGTATTCTAGAGAATCTTGGGTGATGGCTTCGTAGAAGCCTTTTCTACTTGGCCTCTATAGTCCTGAGGGCCACAGGAGCCGTACGTGGCTTGGTTTTTTCTCTTTTGACTCGTGAGTGATGGTCTTCTTATTTTCTTTTTTATTTTCTCTTCTAATCCCTTTTATTTTAATAGACATGACTATAGTTTCTTCAAAAAAAAAAAATTCTTATGATAAAATAAATATTTTAGTTATTATTATTAAATATATAAATTTATAATATTTCAGATTTTATTTTTAAAAATTGTTGCATAACTATAAAGTCTTAAATTTTAAACTTTTTAAGATTTTGGTTAACATCTAGCGTGATTTTATTATATAAAATCTAAATTTTTATTAGATTTAATATGTTAACAAATAATTAATCATAATAAAGAACCAACTGATTTAGTCAATGAGTAATAGTTGGTTCTCAAAAATCATCAGTGATGAATTAATTGACTGATTTTTTTTTTTAAATAGATGAAAGTTTAATCAATTCAACCAGCAAGATGTTTTAAAACATTTGCTAATTTGTGACAAGCACTTAAGTGGGGTATAAACGTTTGTGGTGGTTGAGAAAAGTCACATGGGGAGGTGGGAAACCTAGAGGAGGGTTACTTAAAAAAGCAAGGAAGACTTTCTGGTGTCACCCAACTGGGCTGGGCATGCATTTTCTAGTCTCATATTAGTATTAGTGGTTGAATTATTAAGGTTTCAATTATATGTCTAACAACTCTTTAAACAATGATTTAAGCAGATGCAGACCCACCTAATGTTGGTATAATCATTCATGAGAATTCATCAGTGGCGGTGGCGGTCGCCGGCGGCTCTCCTCCGGCGCAAAACACTAGCAATTCACACCAATTGGGTAAGTCTTTTGTTTAAAAGAAAATGTGTTATGTGACTAATTAATTGTTTATGTATTTGTTAATTAATGATCTTCCTATGTTTCCATTTACTAGTGATAAGTGAAAAACCGATCATTAATGGTACGATAAGCAATGTCTCCGACTCGAACCCTTGCCTTCCTGGGCCTGATGGAGGTGTTCGAGGTAGCGAAAATCCGAACAACGGAACTAATCCACAACAATTAGGTATATATATACATTCTTAATTAGCACCTCATAATTATTTAGTAGAAAATGTGTTTGTTTATATATTTGTTAATCAATGATCTTTCCATGTTCACATTTACCAGTGATAAGAGAAAAACCGATCATTAACGATACGGTAAGCAACATCTCCGACTCGAATCCTCACCTTCATGAGCCCAAAGGAGGTGTTCAAGGCAGCGAAAATCCAAACAATGGAACCAATAATCCACAACAATTAGGTATACATGTTGAAAATAATTATCAAACTGATTTTAGATAATTGACTTCAATTAGATTCTTTTAAACTCTTAACTTTTGATTTTCAATAAAAAAAAAACTGACCAGAAGCTGCTTTCATGTAAAAGCTGTTTTTAAAAATTGATTCCAAATTGACTTCTCTTCCATGACTCAGAGTCAATGATTCACAACGCAAAGCCTAAACACACCATATCATGCAACGTGTCAGAACATCGTTGTGACATCTGCGACATGGTCGGCGATGTTCGGGTCCAAGGCACCTCGGCCACCGTGCTCTTCGCCTCGTCCCCGGACACGGACCCCTCCGTCCGAAACCGGACGTGGACGATCCGCCCCTACGCCCGCAAGAGCGACCAGACCGTCATGGCCAACGTGAGGCGTGTCACGCTCAAGTCCTCCCCCATCGCCCGCCCGCGCTGCGACGTGAACCACACCGTCCCGGCCATCGTGTTCTCCGACATCGGCTACACGGGCAACCTCTTCCACGACTTCACCGACGTGCACATCCCCCTCTTCCTCACCGCGCGCGAGTTCCGCGGCGAGGTCCAATTCATGGCCACGGGCACGAACCAGTGGTGGCTCAACAAGTACGCGCACGTCTTCCGCGCGCTCTCCAACTACGAAGTCCTCGACTTCGACAAGGACGCGCGCACGCACTGCTTCCCGCGCGTGCTCGTCGGCCTTCGCTGCCACAAGGAGCTCTCCATCGACCCCGCGCTCGCGCCCTACGGGTACACCATGTCCGACTTCCGCGCGTTCTTGCGCGGCGCGTACGCGCTCAACCGCACGCGCGCGGACGCGCGCGCGCCGAGGCTGCTGATCGTGGCGCGCAAGCACACGCGGTCGTTCGTGAACTTGGAGAGTGTGGTGCGCGTGGTGAAGAAGGCGGGGTTCGAGGCGGTGACAATGGAGGCGGGGGTGACGACGAGCGTGGCGGAGGTGGCGCGGACGGTGAATTCGTGCGACGCGATGATGGGGGTGCACGGGGCGGGGCTGACTAATTTTTTGTTTTTGCCAGAGGGGGCGACGCTCATACAGATCGTGCCGTGGGGAGGGTTGGAGGGGATTTGTGCGATTGATTTTGGCATACCCGCATCCGATTCGAATATTAATTATTTTGACTACAATATTAGCAAAGAAGAGAGCACGCTTGTGGACATATATCCTAGTGACCATGTAGTATTTAATGACCCAAGGTCAATACATAAGAAGGGTTGGGGGGCTGTTACGGAGGTGTTCTTGCAACAGAATGTGAAGCTTGATGTGAGGAGGTTTAGGCCTGTTTTGAAAAAGGCATTCAAGAGTCTACATGGGTAGATAGGGTTTTTAGAAAGTGGTGATTGATTATTTATGGGGTTTGTATATATTTTTTTTTTGGGTTTTGTATCATAAGTATCCATGAGAGGATTCAAGAGTGGGAAATTAACTATATACACTCAAAAATTCATTTCAAGGGATGGGTTTATTTATATATTGAATAAGAAGAGGGAAACATTTTAGGACAAACAATGTGTGCGCCATGATGAAGTTGCATGTGTGTGAGATAATTGTAATATTATGAATTGATTTTTCTTCTTATAAGATCTATTGAACGATGTGATCTGTGCTATGTGCTATGTTATCTGGATGCACAACTACTCACAAATTGTATACACCTAATTAATATGAACAATGAGTGTGGGCATTCAAATTTTTATGTAAATATATAATATAATTGATCCCCTGTGGAAGATGACATAGTCTTATCTAGGATACATTGCTATTTTGTGATATATGGTTATTGGGGTAGCTCCTGTTAGATTATATTTTTTTATTTTATCAGTAATTTTGTTTATAGTGTTTCATTTGGACTATATATACAAGGTATGAATAGGTTATTATCCTTTTGAATTAAATTACAATTAGAATTTAATCTAGTTCATCTAGACAACAACCCGATCAGTGTTTTATCTATACAAAAAACAAACTTTATTTTCTCTCTCTGTCGGCTCATTATATATTTTTTTTGAGGTAGTCGGCTCATTATATTAAGTGCCACCTCTCTTCAATCGATTGAAAGAACCTTCACATGAAACAAATTTGAATCCAGCAATGTTTGAATGGTCTACATTATTAGGTAGCACAGGATTTGTTATACTATGCATGCATATAAAAACTATGATCAATTACCATGCATGCACATGCATGGTATTATATGATTATACCTGAAAGACGTGTGTGCTACTACTACTGAATAGTCATACATGAGTCCATTTTTTTTCATCTTTCCCTTTTTTTTCTGAGAACAATATTGTAAATACAGTATTCACATATATAATGTCTTCAAATATATGCTTTGATTTGTACGTTTTTAGAGATAATGTATTTCATGTAATGATACATGCATGTATATATATTTTTTTTCATCAAAGTGAAATACATATATACTCCATTTTGCATATAAAAAAATACAAATGTTTCACATCTAATGATGTATATATTTTCTTCATCTAAGTAATTATTTTAAAATGATATATTTTCTTCATCTAAGTAATTATTTTAAAATGACTTGTAGTTCTGTGATATAATTGACTTGACATATACACAATATTCAAATATACATTTGTGTTCATCAATTGGGTATATAAAAAAAAAATGTGCCCCTAGAACTACACGGAAGTAGTGGCATGTTTAGGGTGCGTTTGGTTGCGCGATTGCAAAACTGATTCTGCAGGAATCTGCGATTGCAAACCTGATTCTGCAGGAAGCTCACTTTCTCAGCTTTTTGAAATCGCAGCTTTTGGGCACTATTTGCCTGCAATCGCTGAGTTTAAAACTGCGATTACAAAACTGTTTGGTTGCGCGATTGCAAACGCAACTTCCTGTAATCGCAATCGCAACGCAATCGCGCAACCAAACGCACCCTTAGTTGGAAACATTTTGCAGAAGTTGACTTTGTTACTGTTTGGTTGTCTTAATACAAACAAGTGTTATTCATGCATGGAATATACAGTACTCTGTGCTCAAGCAACCTCGAACAAATATAATACCTCTAGAGAGAGAAGGAGAGAGATATTTTATGGTTAGAGAGAGAAAGATAGAAAGGGCACATGGGACCATGCAAAGCATATATAGGTTGACAAACTTATATATAAGACATTACTACTTTTGTTTGAGAGTATTTGAAATGTTTATCATATGATTGACTAACAGTTTATTATAAGCATGTTTAGGGAGCACTCCACGAGTTGGATTAGTCTATTTGTGTCCCATGAAATGTAACATTGACAAGTGAAATTATGTGTGTGAGTGTATAATGTCTGCAAGTTTATTATAATGTGTGTTTTTTTTTCACGCATCTAGAAGAGTTCATGACACGGTAGGCAAATTCGTTGATGATATATAGTATTCATATGTGAGTCATCAAATTGTGTCAATCTCGATAATAATTTAACTTTACCATCTTTCCATTATACATCACATAATTTCATAACCAGAATCTTGAAGTTGGGGTGGTCCATGTCTAACAGTAACTAACAACCAAAATTAATCATTCAAATAATTTGGATCCACTGAAAATGACTCTCCACCTAACAGAAGTCCCTTTCATTGGACACCATCTTTGACAATGCTTTCCCATTTCATTTATTTCCAATATGCTTTTAATTGCGTACCAAATCAATCACCAATTCCTCATGGAAAAAAAAATGTTGACAGGTAGATAAAGATACCCTCTCCATTGGGTGATCATGGTTCATGTCCTACTTATGTTGAGGGAATGAGATTTAACTAAAAAATTTAATAAAAAACTTATCTAAAAAATCATGTCACTTGGTGTGCTAAATCATTAAAAAAAAACTTTCTATAGCATTGCACGATGTAGAGTCATTTTTATGAAGTTTCTCAAAAATCAAAAGGGACTGATATTTTCTATGTAGATGAATACTATATGGTGGTGACATGAATTTCTTTAATTTTGGGGTGGTATTAAAGAATTTCAGATTGTTCTCACCCAATATGATCACCAAGAATATCTGAAAATCCAGAAATGATATCCATTAAGTGTTTATATACCTTCATAAACAAATGTTGGAGCTCATAAAGGGGACTTATAATAATGTCCCTCACAGTTTATATATATATTGGATTTTACACACTCCTTTCTAATAAACAAAGTATCCTGAATTTTCACAAAACCCTTCATGTAGGCCTCCATGGACAGAAGAAAAAAAACTGACACACCACCAACAACAAGACATAATTAACACCTTCAATCATGTTGTTGTTGTTGTTGCAAGAGCTTGAGTGCCTCCATGAACTTCTCCCTGAGCCTCCCCAAGTGGGGCTTCACATTCTGCTTGTCAAGGTACACCTCCTTGAGTGCATCCCACCCTTTCTTGTGCACTGACATGGGGTCCTTGATCACTGGGTGGTCCTTGGGATACACATCACTCAATGTGCTCTCATCCTCCCTAAGCACATACTCCAAGTAATGCAAATCCATCTCCAATGCTGGCTCCTTAAAGCTATCCCTGGCCAGGTATTCCAACCCACCAAGTGGTATAACCTGTATCACCACAGCTTTATCAGGCAGGAACACCATGTTTGTCAGCCCGGCGCCGTGGACGCCGACCATCACGTCGGCCGAGTTCACGAGGCGGGCGAATTTTGCGATGTCGGTGGCCATGCCCGGCTCGGCCGACACCACGTCGTAGCCTATGCTCCTCGCCATCTCCTCCATCCCGTGCGCGTTCACGAACGCCCTCGACCTTTTCCTCGAGATGATCAGAAGCCTCGGCCTTTGACCGGGGCGCTCTGCATCGATCTCGGCGACCGTCTTTCGACGTAGGCCGAAGGAGTCCCTCAGGAGCGTCCTAAAATCCGCTATGGAGTATCTGCATAGATTACGCACCGATCAAACATGTGATTGTTAGTTAGCATGACACCATCCCTCTCTTCTCTATTGGTATTAAAAGTTGACCACTAAACGCTTTGTAGTTTAATGTGCAAATGTAAATGGTTATATACGGATTTAAAATGTATTTTTACCAACCTCTCAAGAAATAATAAAATATTAATCAATTAATACGCATAAAACTCTTTCATAAATTCATCAAATGAAATAGATTCACTCGTATAAAAATTCTCACCCTTTAGGAGACTTGGCAGAGTCTATGCCGAGCTCCTTATGGAACATGGGCCCAATGATCACGCGCCGGAAACAATGCACGGCGTCGCGACCTTCCTCGTCGCCGGCGTCGATCAGTTCCCGCTTCGAGAGCCGCCCCAATATGAGCTTAAACTTTCCGATCCACCACGACTTCACGTCGGAGACGATGAACTGAACGTCCCCGTCGAACTGCCTCGCCGTCGTGAAAAGCGGGACCAATATGTCCGTGAAGTCGTGGAAGAAGTTCCCGGTGAACCCTCCGATGGAGAACACCACCGCCGGCACGTCGTGGGTCTTGGTACAGTTGGGAAGTCCGCCGGCGCCGGCGCCGGCGAATGGCTTCAAAGACCACTCTTTTATGTTGGCCGAGGCGACCGGGTCGTGCTTTCGCGCGTAGGGTTTGATCTTCCATTGTTGTTGTTGTTGTTGGTCGTCGCCGGCGGCGGAGAAGACGATGGTGCCGGAGCTTCCGTGGATCCGGACGTCGCCCTCGACGTCGCACGTCGAGGACCGGCGGCCCGTCGTGTCGCAGAGCGGCTTGGTGGCTCCGGCGGTGTCCTTGTCTTCGTTGTCTGCAGTAAGCATGACTAATTTGATGAATATCTGAATTCATTTGGATTAATTTTATAAATTAACTTGAGTTATCAAACTGATCAGAACTTTATTATAATAATGGAAAGTGTATAGAACTATTACAAATGGGGTGGCTGGGAATGACTTTATAATAGTGCATATATGACTTCATGCCCTACTCTAAGGGCCTCTTTGTCAAAAAAAAAATTAATGCATGTATGACTTGCAAACAAGTACAAAATTTTTCATAACAAAACTTGAAAATAAATATGTTGTCTAAAAGCATCACATTTTGATGGGCATCATGGGATCAATTACAATTTCTTTGTGGGTAATGTTCATATTCACAACTCACAAGCAATGATTAATGTCTTTTGTCTCCTTCAATAGTCCTAACTTTGAAGAGTAATTTGGTATCTGTTTGTAAAGACTATAAACATGCAATATTGAAGGTTACTCACTTTCAGCATTTAGCATCTTCTTGCCTGTCTTCCTGGTTACCACCACATTTACTACAAATTAATGAAAATCAAAACATAATTAAAATATATTTTCATACTTAGACGTATAATATATATAAAAGAGAGAGAAAGAGTACCAGGAGAAGAAGGTGCAGGGCAAAAGCTGGTTTTGATGAAGGATAGCAATAGCATGGATAACATAAAACAGGCTATGATCAGCCAATTGTATGTCTTCTTTTGCTCCTTCTTCACAAAGCTCTTTGAGGGCTTCATTGTGCCTGAATTCAAGGCTATAAGTATCTCTCCTGCAAAACTTATTGTTGTTGTTATTATATAGGGTTTCCATATCCCATGATGGGGTCATATGCTTTCATCACCATTGATCCTTTATGTCCCCACAGACACCTTAAAATTGAAACTTTATGTGATATGACTTGCCATCTAACAGACCATGACATGCGTTGTTACGTTGAGAGATTTTAGACTTGAATTTATGGTTTTGCATGGGGTCATGAACATGTCTAACGACATACGAATATACCTACCAAGTATCAATAAAAAAAATAATGTTAATAGCTCATTAAACGAAACATGTATTTTTATATTTTATTTACAAGTGCATTGATATATAACTTATTCTGTGAAATTATATGATTCCTTACCATACACATGAAGTTTAATTTCTATCCAAATTCATGTGAAGGTTGCATGTATGGTTGGCCGTAACTAAAATCATATTATTTTAAATAATTCCAAAGTGTGTAAAATGATTTTACAAATAATCTAGGTTTAATCGGATTTTCGAGATCAGTTTGGAAACAGTGCTTAACTAGGACCACAAGAAAAATCTGTGTGTGGGCATGTTGGGTTGGTGTGAGGTGATATAATTTATTAGATTATATATATAATTTTGTGAACGATATATGATTCGTTTTACATGAAGTATGCATTTAAAATGATTAAGAACATGTGAAGCAGTGAAGGCTACATTAAATGGGACCTTATCATTACATTTGATTAGGGTTTTTCTTACACAAAAAAATCTAGCTAAAATCACATTTTTTAGTAATTCCAGAATGTGTAACTGATTTTTCAAATAATCTAGGTTAATTTGATTTTCGAGAGAAGTTTAGAAACTGTGCTTGAATAGGACCACAAAAAAGTCATGGCTGTGGGCATGATTGGCTTGGTGTTGTTTTGGTTCACCAACCATGTGTCTGTGTTTTGTGGTACCTAGTCATAAGAGATGGACTATTCAGAATAGCTTATTTTGCCCCAAATTAAGCACCACAGGAAATATTATAGTGGAAGTGCTCATTAGTGTGTTTTCAAAAGTGCCCACCCCCACATGATGCGTATAGTACTTAAATAAAAAGTTGATTTTCATGTTTATATACCTACTACATATTATCAAGAGAATGAATGGTTTTGTTTAAGAAATATGTTATTCCATACTCACATTCTTGTTTTTACAAAACGCATGTCACGAACAAATATACTTGTTTTATGAAACTGTCTCATATGCATTCTATTTTACCGTCTCTATATGCTTTGATTTTTTTTAATGTGTGTACTCATATAACAAAATATGTAAATCCTTGAAAAAATGAAACATATACTTCAATATATATATACCTTATGATGAAGAATAAAAAAACATCTATGTTACATTTAATGAAATATATACTTTATTACTAAAATGAGATTGCACATAAGTCCTACCTGCTTTTAACTTTTAGCATCCAGGACAATTCATTTGAGTTTCCCCCCAATCTAATTCAAAGGAGAAAAACCCAAAAGAATAAAAAAAATCTTTACTACCTTCCCCAAAATTATTATATCATAAAGGAATCTCAAGATCTTAATATGTGGGTCCCTTTAAAAATGCCCTTTTCTCTCTGACTGGTAGAACATGATTTACAGAACTTTCTATGAGGCTGTTCAAGCAACCATATGATATTGAATGGTTGCTCATTAGGTATACCTTGGTTATTATAAGATTCCTGGTTTCAAAATTTGACAGATCCCACTTTTAATCATCATACATATATAAATTTGAGTTGCCAACTAAGGTTTTGAGAGAATGCACTAATAGAATCTCTCATGCACAAATGACAAATAGTGTGATAGCAATCAATGAAATTTTTAATAAAGGGAAGGTCAGATGTTGACTTTCAAATAATCTAATGTTAGGTCATGACAGACCTAATGCGCATTTTTTTAAATGTATTTCATGTTCCTTACAATAATTAAGTTTCAATTTTGGGAAAATGACACATGGTTTTTTGTTGTGTTTGATGTGAATCATCAAAATTGCAAAAAATTTGTTTTCAGCCTGTTCAGCATGATATTTCTGCTCGGTTTGGTTAATGTTATTTTTGGTACATTATGATTATTACAGCCTAAATTTTATCAGAAAATAATGAAAATCCACCTATTTGGTTGTGGTACTATTGTAAGGAAACATTGTCATAAAATCAAAATGAAGGCGTGGTAAAAAAGAAGAAGATGAAAACAATGCCCCAACAACTTGGATGGGATTATCATGTATTCTAATTTTAAGGACTATTATTCTCCTCAATTAATAGCTCAATAAAAATTAACAATTAATATCCTCCATTAAGCATGTTCTATTTCAATATTTAAATATTATGTGACATGTCACTATGTTAAAGAGATTACTCCTATTTTGTGGTTAATTATATATGTTATTTATTTATATAATATCACTTATTTTATTAAATATGTAATGAAGTCAATATTGCCCACCTTTTACTATAATAATTATACATAAAGGAAAAGAACCAGTCCTATGTATAGTCTTATCCACAATCTGCATCGGTTTTCAAGTATACACTGAATTATACTGGTGTATTTAAAAAAAAATGAAAAAAATTACAATCTTATACGTACACGAGATTAAAACAGACTGAATGTATCAGCACCAAGTAATTAAAATTTCAAATATATGCAAAAGACCGATAACAATCTCTAATAATGACATGAATAAAAAAGTACTTTAATTCATATTTGAATAGTCATTTTAGTTACATTTCAATGATAGCTATTCTCACATAAGATTTTCAACTCTGCTTATATATAGATTTTCTGTTCAAAGTTACAGCTCGCAATAGATTCTGGAATTTCACCCAAATCGATGGTTGAGCTTTCATGTCTTCAAATCTGTTCTGTCGGTGAGGGCATGCCTTTCTATTGATGTGACCATGTTTTAAATGTGATGTTGATCATTTTCATGAGCCTAGTATGCTAAGTGGTGGTTAGGGTTTCATTTCATTTTGTTTTTCTCATTGACATTGATGCTTTGCATTTTATTGGTGTCCCTTTCACCCTCTCCACATGGTACATCAAAAAGATATGGGGGTGGGGGTCCTTCTAGTTTTGTGTTGCGCAATCAAATAAATGTGCGATCCTAACTTAATATATGAAAATTTTAATTTAAGTATATACTATTATATAATAACATGTGGCTGTAGTTTAGTGATGGCTGTAGTCAATCTTTTGTGCGACTTTTTTTTTTGAAGGTGCATACTTCATTAGAAATATATATATTTCTAATGAAGTATATTATATGAATGTTTTGAGTGTAGTATTTTTCAATATAATTTGATCTCCATTTAGATGTTATAGAATATTTAAATTAAATAATTATCCAAATGTTTTGAGTGTAGTATTTTTAATATAATTTGATGAATAATTAGCAATTTTAACTCCACAAAAATAAATATTCGCAAAAATAACCCTGACCCTCCAATATATATACGCCGTTTCCCATATAAAACCAATTAACAAGGGAGATGGCGTATATATAAACCGTCTCCCATTCAAAATAAAACCATTAAAAATACCTGGAAAATACCTCGAAATGACATATATATATAATATATGCCGTCTCCAAGCCTTTGCCTTACCATAGTAATTTTTTATCTGGATTTTTTTTTTGTTGAAACATATGAGAAATCATATTTGAACATATATGAAAATGTATAAAAATCCTGCTTGAATGAAAATAAAACAACTTAAATGAAATAAAACATAAGTTCCATAAATACAATCACTTCATTTCTATTTCACTTAAAAAATCACTTCTTTAAAATGAAAACCCTAATCGGCTATTTAAACTGAGCCCAAAGACACCGAAATTTGTTCTGCTCCCATATAAACTTTTTTTGTTTTTGTTTTTGATAATTTATCAATAAAATCAAAACAATTGATAAATAAATAAATTCAAGAAATTGTTTAGGGTTTTGTTGTTTACTTTTAGATTAAAAGTGGTTTAAGCTAGTGATTAAAATGTGTATGAGCTTTTTGGGCTTGGTAGCAGGTGGGTGGGTGAAAGAGGGAGAAAAAGGGGGTGAAAAATAGGGTTTTAGGGCTTGGCAACGGGGACGGTGGATTTATATGCCACAACCTGGAGACAACATAAAAGGGGTGAAAAATGGGGTTTTACGGCTTGGCAGCGGGGAGGAGGTTATATATGCCGCGACCTGGAGACTGCATATATATACGCTGTCTCCATGTGACAACATATATATACGCCATTTCAAGGAGACGACATATACATTTTCCTCCCTAGCTTTTTTTTTGAAATTTTATATGGGAGACGGCTTATATATACGACGGCCGTCTCCTTTGTTAATTGGGTTTATACGGGAAACAATGTATATATGTGCCGTCTCCCATATAAACTTTCAAAAAAAATGGTCAGCGCTGATGTGGCAGCGCTGATCGGGTCAACAGGCTATTTTTTGCTAATATTGGAGGGTCGGAGTTATTTTTGTGGGGTTAAAAGTGCTAATTACCCTAATTTGATCTCCATTTAGATGTTATAGAATATTTAAATTAAATAATTATCCAAATATGAATGTTCGAATTGGAAAAAAATATTTTTATAATATATCTGTTGAATTTCATATACAAATATTTTCAGATACTCTTTTTGATCAGATGTAGATATATAGGTTCTATTGACATTTGACAAGCTTCCTATCTATATAAAGTGTACATTTTATAATTCAAAGTTAACGTCAAACATAGTTACAAGTTTCAACTTATAACTCAAAGTTAATGTCAAACATATTTACAAGTCACAACTTTTCAAAATGTTTTAAAAAAGTTTGACAATTGGATATCTCTCAAACAAATTTTTGTTAACCAAATAGTCCATACAAGAATTTTTTGTGACTAAGGGAAGGGTGCGTTTGGTTGCCCGTTTAGGGGAGCATTTGCGATTCCAAAATTTATGTGAGGTAGAACGCAAACCAAACATCCATTTTTGGCTCTTGATTTCAAAATCGGGTGGTTGCGATTGTGTGTAATTTTGGACGAAAATCGAGTGATATGGAAAGCTCGTCCAGGGAGCTTTCTGTAAAAGCTAGATTGGAAACAAAAAAAAGACAGGTGAAATGTCTATTATACCCATTCGATTTCAACGAAACTACAGACATATATAGGGTTTCGACTACAGACATTACCTTCTCTCTCTTGAAATCCAATGAAAGCCGGATGTCTCTTGTCAGTCTCATCTCACCCGATCTGAGACCCTCTGTCGCCTCTCTTGTAAAAACTCTCTCGCCTCTCGTCTCACCCGAACTGAGACCCTCTATAATGTCTCTCGTCACCGTAAACAGTGGCCTTTAGATCTGTGAAACCCTAGCACCCAAGACCCCTAAATGAGTTGTTAGGGTTTACAGCCTCTGTTGTCTCTCTCGCCGCTCTATGCCTGCCATCCGAAGTCACAATCACAGTTCCAATGTATTTTGATCAGCTCAGGCAACATTGGGGTTGAGAGATCCCAACATTCTCATCTAACCCCCTCACGGTAAGTTTTGTGTGATGGATTTTACTAATTTTTGAGGTTTCATCGATTGGGGTTAAATATATTTGTTCATAGTAGTTTCCCCTCACTGTCCATCTTTCACTCATTTCATGTTCTTACACAGATTGGTTTGACTTTGTCCACTAATCCCAACATTGGTCAAGAGCATCCCCTTCACCATTGCAGAGATCCTTACAGTAAATTATTTTATTTCCTTAAATTTTTTTATGCACCCACACTTCCATGAAAAATGAATCCTTCACAATGACAATATTTATTAAGGGTTAATATCTTCATTTAGCCTCGATTAGGTTTTTGAATGGATTTTATTTACTACTATTAGGAAATTATTCATTGACTGAAAATTGATGTGAACCTACAGTTCCCTTCAACATTGTCACATTTGGTATGCTCTATTTTTGTTGATCCTCAGTTTGGGATCATGTTTATTTAATTATTTATTTCTTTTTTGGGAAGAGATCATGTTTATGTTAAATAGGCCAAGCCTGATTCTCCAATTTATGTTAACAGGCCAAGCTTGATTCTCCAAAATTACAACTTTTATGGAATTCTTTCTGATACTACATTTGCTAGTAACAATCTGCTCCTCATATATAGTATGCTTGTTGTTTGCAAAGGTCTATCCAAAAACTATTCAATTTGGGATCATTTAAACTATTAGTGGTTGTTTTGCATGATGAATAGGTCAAACAATGTTATTCAAAATATATTATCTGTTTTGGCCCACACAGCCTACATTTATTTTTTTGATCTTCTTGTCCTCACATACTACATGCTTGTTGTTAGGATGGGCTATAAAACGTGTGTTATCTTTGGGATCATGTACTATATAACCAAAATGTGAATTCATATGTTTCCACACAATCACATTTCATTTATGGAACTCTATCTGCTCCTCATATGTGACATGCTTGTTGATTGAATGGGCCATAAAATTCATATTGAGTTTGGGATGATGTGCTATGTAACTTCATGTATTATCATTACATAGGTCTAAATTCGAAGTATTAATGTGAACTCTTGTTGTCCACATTCACACATATCATTTGTTTTTTTATGAATGTTACTCACATGTGAGATGTTATTTGCATTATTGGTATAAATAACCTCAGTTGAACTTGTACATTTTCTACCCTCATATACCAATCGGGTTACCCTGAGTTCAATACTCATGGGTTTCATCTGAGAGCTATCCTTAGAATGCTATTATAATTATTCAATTATTGGAAGATAAATGACAATACTTGTAGTGAGCTGTACAGAGGAGTTTCACCTGAAGTAGTAACATGAAAAATTCTGGGGACTTATTCCTTCCTCTTTATGCTACCAGCTATCCTATAGGAACTTCAATAGCTGAAAAATATTATGCAGAATTTTGGCTTCTATTTCATCCAACATTCATGAAAGATTTGTGTAGGGGAGGGGTTTGTCTTTGTTGTTGAAATGAAATGGAATAGCAACCAACTGGCTGTCACATGAATAATATAGGTTATTCTAATAGCTTTGTACCACAGGAGTAAAGGTTACCCTTCCTTCATGTGTATCTTTGGTTGTGTTAAACATTGATGGACAAGAATACCACTGTTCAACTATAACCCTTTAAAAGTGCATTTGTTTTTTTAAAGTGCAGGTGGATAGCCAAGGTGACAACAGTCAACCCAGTCTAACAACCAATGTGCAGAAAATAGCCTTTAGATCTAAAGGAAAGAGAACAAGTGATGTGTATCGGAAGAAAGCAGTGTGGGATAGTCAGAAACATGAAGTTTTTATTAGTATATGTTTAGAAGAAGTGTAGGCTGGGAATAAGCCTCGCCAAACTTTGAACAAAGTTGGTTACATGAACTTGAGTGCAAAATTCCATGAGAGATGTGGAATTTTTTATGAGAAAGATCAACTTAAAAATCATTGGGACACTACTCAAAAGGATTGGCAAATGTGGAAGGCCTTACAAAAGGAAACAAGATTGGGATGGGATGAGGAAAAGAAGACTTACAAAATGCCTCATGAATGGTGGGCCCAATTTGCAAGGTATTCATTGAATTGCTAAAGTTGTTGCTTCAATATTTATCATAGGGTTGAAAAATATCTAACGAAAAACATGTAATTCATATAGAGACACATCAGAGGAGATAAGTTCGCACACTACCCTCCTCTTCATGAGGAAGAGTTGGACATATTATTCGGATGTAGCGCTGCTATTGGCGACAGTAATAAAATCCCTTTAGGAAACAAGTTGTCTCGCAAAAACAGAAACATGTCACACTAACTCTGGAAAGTGCTGCTCCTTCTGTAGATGAACAACAAGAAACTGAAGCCATACCTTCTCAAACTCCACTAACTGAACCCTCTGGTGCCAATCAGCCCAACGGTACCAATGTAGGTTCTGAGGCGACTAGTCCTCTTAGGGCACCAACAGCTCAACGATCCGGTGGGGGAGTTAAAAAGTCAAAAGCAAGTATCGTACAAGTCCTGGAGAACTCACTCGACCGCATTTACAATTTACTTGAGAAGAGGACAAGAAAGAAGTTCAATGTCAAATTCACTGAGGATGTCCCAATAGTAGCGCATGCTTTGCAAGTTCTAGCTAACACCGAAGGACTGTCTAGATAATCAGAAGAATACTTGTATGCTATTGGGGCACTACGTTTACCCGTGAATCGCCAAACCTTCTGCTCCATAGACAACGATGAGTTGAGGGCCCGTTGGATTGCACATGAGTTCAAACTTTCTTGTGAGATGTAGTCTCATGAGCAGTGCATGCACCTTCGTTAAGTTAATTTTGGTACATTGTATAGTGGCTCCATGTAGTTGTTGAGCCATTTTTTTCTTTTTTTGATTGATGACCATCATGTACAATGAAAACTTGGATGATCTTAATGGAGTATTGTAGTTACTGTCATCCTATAATTTTGGAACAGCCTATAATGGTGTAATATATGAAAATACTATGAACTTATGGTTGCCCTGCAAAGTTATTCATTTCTGTCCTGTGATCATGGACTCTTCATTGTATGTTTATTATTTCTATTATACGGTGTATTACTGCATTTTTAACCAAATGCCGTGCAACCATAAGTTCATTGTATGTTCATAGTATTTTTAACCAATACTATAAACTAACCAAGTTTATTTCTATTGATTGGAACAGCCTAATGCAGAATCTCCAATCAATAGGAACATGGAATCTTCGACCGGATCAAGTATGGAGACGGATTCAGACGAAACGTAAGCTTAGTTTAAATTTTTAACTTTAATTTGACGAAAATGAACTCACTTTTGAACATTTTTTTCCAGATCCACTTATTTTTTATACGTTTTTTTTTAACTCCTGCCTTTTTTAACTTCTTCTTTAAATAAACTTGGTTTATTTTTTTTAAACTTTCATTCAAAACCATGGTAGAACTCATGTGAGCATTACATGCGTTTAGGATGATTGATGAGGAAGATGATGAGCTAGAGACTGATATTTTGATATTAATCTACTAGCATGTGTGGAGTGTTATAGAGCAACTTATCTCAATAAACAACCAGTTCATGACCTCACCTACTCCGGCAACCAACTAGTGCATGATATAATGCATGGTCATTGGCGCTTATGCTATGACATGTGTCGTATGATGCCTCCTGTTTATGTCAAACTATGCAATATACTTAGGGAGAAAGGATTGGCTCAAAGTTCGCAATGTCTCCGTGGAAGAGCAAGTTAGGATCTTCTTACAAACGATAGGCCACAATGACAGGAATAGAGTTGTTCAACATACGCTCAAACATTCCAGTGAGACTATTAGTCGTTATTTTAACAAGTCCTGGAGAACTCACTTGACCTTCGATATTCTCTCCTCCATGTGTTCAAGTTTACCCAAAAGTTTATTTGTAAGGGGTGATTCTATTTCAGGGGTCTGCCCTTGTTGAAGGTCACAATCAAGCATCCTTATTATACTACTCACGCTTTTGATGGGATTGACCTCATCTTGCCATGCAAAGTATTTGCAACCTGTACTCTCTTTGTGGTTCTTTTTTTAAAATTATTTTAGAAACACAAAAGACAATTCATTGAAAAAGATTATATACTTATGAAGAATATTACCGAACATAGTTAATTCCATGATACCTTTCTATTTGGGCAACTCCAGAACCATCGCGAGGGGTTAGTTGTTGTTTTTGATTGCTTCAGAACTGCATTTTTTCCACAAAGACACCGAATGAATGTTGTTGGTCCCGGGAAGAGATACTATTTGAATGTTCCATTTTGTAAGTGTCTGTTCAATTCCAACAATGATTAATTAGAGAAAGAGGAACTCATTTTAATCTGTTTGTGAGAATCGGGTATGCGATATATGAAGCACTTACCATGTGCAATTAGGTTATCTGAACGGTGTTACATTTGCATATGAGAAAAAAAACTTGTGTAGAGGTGAAACAAATATATGTATGAGTGGCATGCATATAACAATGAGTGGGTCTGTTATGGGAATGGTATAAAATTAGTCAAGCAATAAACATCTGGAAAGTAATAGAAAATCGCTTAAAAGGGTTGAACTATGCACGTATAACAGACCTTATCAGCAAAGATCCACTATAGCTGTTAGCATCAACTGCATCCTCAACCTGCAGAAGAGAGTACAAGTTTGGGATTGATTGTGTGTGCATTTGCTTCACTGCATTTTCATATGGACAAGGTTCTTTAGTTCAGACCATCACATACAGCCTATTTTCTGAGCCTTCACATAACATTGTTCATATAAGTAGTACTTTTAATGAACGACACTCTTGTTCAATGAAAAAAAAAATCGTAATTTACTACTCAACAAAGCCATTCCAAAACCACACACTTCACTGCTATGACAATGACACTCCTTCCTTTTGGTATAAATTCATGATTTGAGACTGCAATGTCAAAAAACAACTGAGTGCTCAAATTAATCATAGGTCGTTCACTTAAAAGTTAAGTGTGAAATTAATGTAGTGGAATATCTTCCAAGTATCTATCAGTGCTGATTCTTTCTTTAATTGGAGTTCTATAGGTGCCAGTTACGACTACATTCCTAGACAATTGAGCATAACTTGTTGCAGCAAATAGACCATCCTTAAATGAACATGACAATACATATATACAGACGCTGGTCCATCAAATATACTATTACATGAATCCACATGCGCACATACTACACTAATGAAATAGGATGCATTCTATAATTGGGGTCAGGGGTATATTTACCCGTTAAATATAGTTCGATGAGGACCTATAGTCAATATGATTAAATGAGATGGACACATGTTTATGGAAAAACTGTTCGTTTTATGAAGAAATGGTTTGTATGAATGAAATAGGTAATCTGCATAACTATTTATTAGACATGAGGTTGGTCAGCCATGACAATGAGAAACATGTCATCCAAACAAATTCAAGCATGGGTCACTCTGTTCTGAGCTAAATTATATCAAAACCAGCCATTTACAATCGCTAAAACAATCAAAATAGGTCATTTTTGTAGGTAATTGTTAATCCTTTATTACACACGCATATAATTATCAACCTTTACCACTCACACGATTGGATTGCTTCTTTTAACATATGAAAAAAATTGTGGAGAATGGCAATAATATGGCATTCGACCTATGCACTGTCTTGTTACATACTGCTGCATCCAATATCTGTGTAAATCAAACTCTTGCTGACATAACATTGTTTTGATGTTTCATTTAAAAAAACATAAGTTATTTTACACCAATCAATTCAAGGAACGACAGTGACATACTCAATCCAACCAATTCAGGGCATTTAAACTTGGGTGGCCTCGTGTAGTAACGGATGATCTTATGTAACATCGAAATGCAATGACATGAGTATTTCAAAAGGAAGAAAAACATGATTCAGCAGCTTATTTTTTTCTATTTTTTTAAGAATGGATTATTCACTCGTTTTGGCCGACAGAACCGGTCCAACATACCTGAAACTAATGCAGTTGACCGAGTTCACTTCACATCTTCGATTCAGTCGCTGGAATGGAGAACTTCAATCGGACGGGGTTCGCTGCTCGGTGAATCGATGGAGCCGGATTTACCAAAAGAGGGTAATGCAGAGTCAATGCAGGGCAGATGGAAGAAGGGGAGGGTGATGATGAAGATCTGGTGTCATTGGGAGGGTTTGAGGGGAAGAAAATGAAACCCGTTTTCTGAGGATGGTGTCGATTCTGGGTTCGAATGTATGATCGGCCACCTTCTCATCTGTCGAGGGGAGCCACGATTGGGATTAGGGTTTTGAAAAAGTGAAGATGGGTGGTGAATGTGAGGGCCGGTCATTATTCACATTTTAATTGAGGAAGGGAAGTGTGGGTATTTCACCTAGTCATGATGTATCCTGACATATGGCATCCAAACAAAAACAGTGATTTGAAACCTTGATTTATTGCATCCAAATGACTTGCCAAACAAGATTTACAAAACTCATCTACCGTGAAACCCATTTCAAATTCAGCTTTTACCAAATCGCAGCTTCTCAATCGCACAACCAAACGCACCTAAGATATCAATATGGATAATAAGGATCCATACGATGCACCGCATAGACTGACACACCACTAGACGACAGGCAAAGTGAATGTAGTGAACTACAACTTGGAGGATTGATTTGAGTTTCATCTATTAAAACTATATGTATTACAATACACGAATGTAGCCCCGTTTGGAAATGGAATAGTACAAGGAATAACTAAGAATAAAGCAGAATATGTATTTTTTGTTGTTTGGATGCAGGAAATATCCAAGGATAAACTATGTCGGAATAAACTGATATAAAGTGGTATATGGATTCCAACCAACTCCTAGAATTAAACTTATTTCAGGTTATTCCACCGAAAGACTATGTAGGCTCACTGTTAAATCAACTGTCATCACCTCTAATAAATCACTTATCAAATCAATTATCATTATTTTTCACCTTTTATAAATTTTTATCCACACTTTATTCACATTTTACCTAAACAAAAAAAAATTATTATTACATTTTCTAACGAGAATAATTCAAAACACAACCAAACACAAAATTACTTTATCTTTACTTATACTCACTTATGTTGGTATATTTGTATGCCTAAAAATAAGTTCTATTATGTATCCAAACTGGGCGTGTAGTGTTTGTTTGTGATGAGTGAATCCATTCTCATCACATGTTTGTTGGAATAAACAGAGGTGCCTTTTAATTTTTAAATTAAGAAGACAAGCTTTCCAGATGCTAAATCATGTTGTCTGATTGGTCTGTGATCACACAATTTTGTTTCTTATCTCTAATATGAAGGTATAAAAATGATGTAATGATTGGGCTGTTCACCAAACAATCCAAAGGAATTCTAATACCAGATTATTAGACCTATTTGAAACATTCAACAGAACAAGAAAAACAAACCATCACACATGAAAGAAGGTTACAAGTTGCTATCACTGGCTCTTGTTGCATTGTTGTATTTGATTTTGACATATTTGAAAGATTCATTCAATCGGTGCTTTAGATACTTCGATTCTACCAAGTACTTTGGAATCTTGTGTGGTTGCTTTTTTTTTGAAGGATTCCATTCCATAATGGATATAGTATACCTTTATATAATTTCTTACATGAAATATATTTTTTTTTATTAAAATGATTTATATTTAATTTATGAGTGCTTTTTAAGTATATGAGGACGGCAAAAAAAAAAACAAGGCACTGAAACACTGCCATCATTTTTGCTGTTCGAACTCGGTATTTGAAATCTCTAATATATATTTTATTTTTTGTGAAAGCATATATCTCATTAGACAGATATAAACTTCAGTAGAAAAATAAAGGCGTTAGAGAAGTGATGGTAAGAATGATCAAAGTTTAAAAATTCCCAAATAATAATTGTCATCGGCTTTATCCTTTCATAAAAGAACAAAATTTAGCACTAAAAATTACCAATATGGTGACATTAACATACCAATCCTATAAATGATGGTATCCATATCAAATTGATAGGAAAATTGATGGTATGACATGTTCTATTGTGCTTGATTCAAAATGAATTTCAATCACATAGTTGATTGATTTTTAAATCACTGGATCAACACACCTCACAAAATGAACCATGTTATGGTGCCTTTTGGTGTAAGGGAAACAAACAATGGTTCGAGATCTTAAAAAAGTGAAAGGTTTTGATGTTTACCTATTGAATGCTAAATATTGGTGTAAACAGTGCATGGTGAGATAAGGACAATGGGAATATTAAGAAGAGATTTTTTTTTGTTGGAATTAAGAAGACAATTCTTTGAATCTTGTAAACTCTACATCTATATAATGCCAATTTAATTGCATATCTCCCATTCCTAGGGATGTTCATATAAATAAATTAATAAAAACATACAAAACCACAATCAAACATGAGATTAACATAGCACCTTATCACACACAAGTTTTCTAATACAAAACAATGGAAGAGAAGCCCAATGAGGGATCTTTAAGCAATAACAACTACTACTTATGAGTTCACAATTCATTCGACAAACTTCGAATAACTAACTGAATTTAAGCAAAACTCAGATCACTGCATTACCCATATCACCAATGCTCTCAGTTTTGGGGTAGCACAAGTTCATCAAATAAAATGGATCCAATCAATAATAGTTAGATTTTGTATAAGAAACATAAGCAAAACCTGACTCCCATAACTAGCCTATTAACATTTTGTCTTACACCAACTGTCATTTGATACACTCAAAGTTATCAATCAAGGTATAACCAGAAAACAGAAACAACCTAAGACTCCAAAGCAGCTGCTTTGTTTCCTTCACCATCATTGTCCTATAAAGCAAAGCTACCAGCCCATCTTATGTTCCAATTTCTTGTTTTCTTCTAGTCTCTTCTACTTCATATCCAACAAAATGGCTTCCATCTCTTATGCATTCTCCTGTCAAACCAAATGCTCCTCTGCAAGAGAAAATGATCCAAACAGCCACAAACACAAGAAGAGCCTCCCAGTAAAGGTAAATGGCACCTCCACTATCCCACAAGTTAAGGTCGAGGGCTCAAACCCTCCAGCTTCCATGGCCGCCTCTGCTTTCACTTCACTTGCATCCGTGGTTGAGCCACCTTCAATTCAAATAGAGAAAGATCGAACCCGTCAGAATATCCCGACAAAGAAGCAAACAGTTGATCCCTTCAGGCAGGGGTTTATCACCCAAGGAGGCGTAGCGTATACACAGATTGTTGTTGTAAGGTCATATGAAGTGGGAGCTGATAAAACAGCCACTCTCGAAAGCATACTCAATCTTCTACAGGTATGAGAGAATATAAACACTTTGTCTTGCACTCAAATATTTGACAAACCTGCCCCTGTTTGGGGTGTGGAATAAGAGTCAGATAGGGCAGGAATGGCCAAAAAAACATGTTTGGTTAGGAAAAATAAAACCTGATAGCTATGCTCAGTTA
Organism: Acorus calamus; assembly: GCA_030737845.1. NCBI lineage: Eukaryota > Viridiplantae > Streptophyta > Magnoliopsida > Acorales > Acoraceae > Acorus > Acorus calamus. The sequence goes on along the minus strand of CM060858.1, from coordinate 16,527,984 downwards.
CATTTATAATAATTCAAAGGGGGTAGGAATAGCCTATCTACCTTACACAACCCAAAAAAGCACTAAAGCCAAAATAATGATGACAGAATAAAAAAAAATGCAACCAAACAGAAACTGTCAGATGGCTATCTATCCCTTAATGCCAATCTATCCCGGATAAGGCTATTGTGCACCCCGAATGGGGGCTTAGAGTTTGCCAACAACATAAGCCACTAACCAGAATAGATTCATCAAAGTTTATAAACCAACTGCTCTGCAAATGGTACTAAGATAGTGTCATTGGTCTCTCTGGTCAAAGGTTTGAATTTAATGATGCTACCATCAGTGCCAGTTCTAACTGTAGTTGTGTTCCTGAGTGTACAGGAGACGGCATTGAATCATGTTTGGATGTCTGGTTTACTGGGAGATGGATTTGGAGCTACCCATGGCATGATGAGAAACAGCCTCATATGGGTTGTTACAAGGATGCAGGTTCAAGTAGAGAGTTATCCCATCTGGTGATTCCTAAACCCCATTGTTGTACAGATAGTTTTTGTTTCCTACTTTCACCTTCTACAGGAAATAATTACTGGAACTGCAGGGGGGAGATTGTGGAAATCGACACATGGGTTGGTGCATCAGGGAAGAACGGGATGCGAAGGGATTGGCTCATTCGCAGTCACCTCACAGGACATGTGTTTGCACGTGCAACCAGGTAAATAGCTACTTGGTGCTGAAGTGAATGATTTTCAATTGTAATGTCACATAAAGAATTGAGAATCAAAACAGTACTTGGGTGATGATGAACCAACATACGAGGCGCCTATCAAAGATACCAGAGGATGTGAGGGCTGAGATCTCACCTTGGTTTATCAGTCGAATGGCAATCAAAGAAGATGTTCCTGAGAAAATCATCAAATTAGATGATAATGCTAAGTACGTGAACTCGAACCTCAAGGTATTAGTTTTCGCATACAATTTCCGTTAATGTAGTACATTCAGGGAAATGCCACATAGTTTGTGTTTGATTTCACAATCCCATGAACTGCCCATTAAGATCCATAAGGTTCTTACTGGAAGAACTTCCTCATCAATGGAACATATAAACAACGAATGAGATCAAGGACTGCATATTCTCTACAGAAATGATACCAAACAAAGAAATGAAAGTATTTTTCCCCAAGATGCAAGTTTTTTCCAAGTGTCTAACCAGACGCAAGTTATTCTTCCAAGTCTAATTAGCGGCCACTAGTTCAATAAATTTCCTTTGATGTGTCAAATGAAAAGTGATCAGGTCATGGTCCCTGGCATCTTCTCTCTCATGTACACCAAGATCACTTCACACAAAGATGCACTTTTACGTGCAGGGTTCAACTCGACCATTTAGCATACTATCACAGTGTCTAGGGAAGCTTAAACTAGAAGAATGTCAAACTGGACCATATGAAGGACAACTGGACCATAGTGAACAACTATGAATAGATTTGCTGCCACATGTAAAAGACTCTTGCAAGAGTTTCGCACCAACCGAACCAAATTCATATTCGCATATATACATATAATGCAGCAGATATAACATAAATACAGACTATATAGTAGCTGATCACCTAGTAGACACACTTACAAATAACTGGGTTGTTACTATCGGGCTTCAATTTTATCATGTATATTTCCCTTTGTAACACATACTTGGTTATTCGTATCATATGCACAGTGGAAGGAATGGTATATATCATACAAATCCTGTATCTCTCTCTAATTTATCAATAAAAATGCAAGTAAATCACTTTAATGAGATGTTGTTGTGGCCAATGTATCCTTAAACTGTACTACACTACAACTACATTTTTTGTTCAGTTGGTGACATATTCTCTTCTTTTTTTTTCAATCATTGCAGCCCAAAAGAAGCGATCTTGATATGAATCACCATGTCAATAATGTGAAGTATGTAAGATGGATGCTAGAGGTACCACTTCACCACCCATACTTGCGGGTTTCAAACTGATAATAGGATTAAACAACAGTTAACAGCACTATCAAAAATCACAATCTATGGAACAAATCTCACTAAATCTAACTTGTTTCTGCTCCAGAGTATCCCTGAACAATTCTTAGAGGGTCATCAACTATCCAGTATTACACTGGAATACCGAAGGGAGTGTGGCAGCTGTGATATTGTTCAGTCCCTCTGTGAACCAGATGCAGACTCTGTTGAAAAGGACAGTGGTGTTGACATGCTTAGGGGATTCAACTTGGCAACAGAAATATTTGAGGGGAGTGGATTCTTACGTTCTCTTGACACATGGCCTATAAAATACACCCATCTTCTCCAGATTAAGGGGGACAAGAAAAGTGAAGAGATTGTTAGAGGAAGAACTACATGGAAGAAAAAACTTTCCATCTTACAATTTCCTCCATCATAAAAATATTAAAAGAGGATGTGAAACTGTAGTCTCCATCATAAAATTATTAAAAGAGGATGTGAAACTGTAGTCTCCCTCTCAGTCCAAATTCTTAGGCAACCCAAGATCTCAATGAAGGCAATAAGCAATTGAAGTAGTGGGAGCATAAAACGCCTTCACCACTGTTCCAAGAAGTTTAATATTCATCTCAGAGAGTTCATTAGTCATTCCAAAATGACTTCGTTGTGTAAAATGTGTCATTGGATGAGAGTACTGGTTTATGAAGTAATCAGTCCTGAAGTTTTGACCTGAGGTGACAGACATACTATCATATATGAATGAAGAATGCTTTTGGATCATACATTCTATTACTTTTGCTTGAGGCATCCCTCTTTTAGTGTCCTCAATTACATTTTACAAATGCAGTTTGAGAGATCTGAAGCTGAGTTTCCAAGGCCAATATCTAGAGTAGGTCTTTCATTTCAATCCATCAACAAGTAATGAACAGGCTAGACGTGCTTTATATCTACCATCCAAATAATATCCAGCCATAAAATATTCATTCACCGTCTTAAATCTTAACATATATGAACCACTTGGATATCAGAGAGAATTTTAAAATGAACTTCCTAAAGTAATGATCAATCACACTTATCATAGTTTGCATGCATAAATTTGATTTTAGTGCATTATGTGTGAAATCCACAGAGGCTTGCAGAATGCATGAAATCATTGAGATCCAGCCATGTGTCCACCACATAAAGAGAAGCAGAGGTGATCAATGTGCTATCAGAATATGTTACAACAAAAGATAAATGGAGAACCTGTCCTGATTTAAACCCATGTGGAGAACCAACCAATATAAGATTTCAACATATTCTTTTATATAATGGTCAGACTCATTATATTTAAACAAAAAGAGGACCTACAGTCCAGCAAGACAGTAGCTAGTAAGATTTATGGCTGTGTGGAGGGCCAATAAATAATTAGATAGAATGTAAATTACATAATCATGTTATACAATAGTAGAGAATGGGAGTGATCTGGGCATGTCCCCTCAATATATTTAAGGCGCATGCCTACCATTTGCACTATAAAAAAAAACAGTAGAGAATGAGAGACATAATATTCATTAAGCTCATTTCAAGGTAAAATGTTCAACATAGTTTGTCAGAAGAAGAGATGGAGATGTTACACCAACATATCAATAAAGCTCAGTCAAATTAACTGAAGAACTAATTTTACAATGTTAAACATTATAAAAAATTCTCAATGTTTCATCCAAAATTTAGAATCCAATGCAGTCATTAAAATAAAAATTGGAAATTGAAAGACATAATCTGGAACCCATGGAATGAAAAATGTTCTCTACGCATTAAACCACTCTGCAGTGACACGAAAATGAAGATGACAATATATACAAGATAAATATCAGTGAAAAGATGCCCAATTATTTCCAGAAAAAAGAGATACCGATGCAATAATTATTGCCGCTTCTTGCTCAATGTTCTATGCACTTGCCATGACCATATAAGTAAGAATGACACAAGGAATGTAGCAGAAGATATCCAGAAAATGATCAACCATACAGGCATTGGATTTGGGTAAAGACCTGTCAATCAAAAGCTATAGGTCAGGTGAGTGTTATCAACGAAATGTTCCACATAAATCCAAAAGTAAAAAAGGCCATAAAAATTTACATAAGCCCCAGCCATATAAAATTCTACTTAAATCAGATACTCCTAGTACTTCATGTCAACTGGGCACATAATGCATCGTGCAATTTTTAAAAGGATTTCCCCATGTTTATATATAATTTCAGTACACAGCCCTTTTAATATATCAAGCTTTTAAATAATAACTCAATTGAGCATCACCATGTCTATCAAATATGTAACCCAGTATATTGACAACTTCATTCTGAACTATGAAATGTATTACATGCTAATGTTATGATTGATCAGTGTAAAAATTTAATAGCAAACCCAGTACAACAACACTAAATCATGAATTCTGCACTTACCATGGCCAAATTTAACACAGATAAAGAGCTCCACTATGCATATAGCAATGGAAAGCCAACAAAACGCTCCTACCTTCTTCACAGGTTTTCTGAAATCCACAAAATGATACTTGAATCCACAGCTTCAACAAAGAAAAATTGGGATATTTCAAATTCAGTGTTTTGTGCCTGTATGCACACTGTGAGAGTGCATATGAATCATACACACCCCCACGCACGCGAAAGAGAGAGAGGGAGGAGAACCTGTCTTGCAAATATGTGTTGTATTCGCGGATAGTTGGTGTATAGCAATTAGCCACCACAGGATCAGCCTATACACAGTCACAGGATTTCGCGGAGGAATCCAAAGACAGAATTTAAGGAAAAAGGTGTTGAGCTCCACAGTCATAAAAACAACACAAAGGCTTAGCACTTGGATGAACCGCCAAGGCCCAAGCAAAGGGTGCCACTCATCCTTGTCCCAATGTGCAGGTGTAAACTGACCCAGTGTTCTCTTTATCTATAAAAACAATATAAAGAATTGTCACCATAAGAATTAAAAAGAACTCAGGAGACCTTGTAGACATATATGATAAACTAATATGCCGGAACAATAGTCCATTTCAGTCACAGAAAACATCTGATCTCAAATATGTAGGCCATAGGCCCCACCACCATGATACTGCATGTGAATGGTTCATCAAGTCATGGATTCAATCCCCACAAATTATATCGACATCTTTTATCTAGCATATGTAAATTTAGTTGGATGTAATCAATTACATTTCAAAAACAGCAAACTTTAATCTGATATCAAACATAACGTGCTTAGGAAGACCATAATGTGGGGAGAACATGATGTGTGCATCGAGGAGTACACATAGGATGCAATCTTGGGGTGTTTGTGTGCTTGGGCAAAACATAATGTCATAATGTGGCTGCATATGTTTTGGTGGTTAATGTGGATAGCCAGCTTGATATTGGGTAGCTAGCTAGCTTCTATTTTTTGTATTTGCTGGGTGGGTTGATTTTTTTTTTCAGCTTGTTATCCTCAGGAGAGGCCTTTTCTAGTATGTTTTCCCCATTGGAGCTTCCATCTGGTAATTAATATAATTCCAGGTGGTGGTTGCACACTTATGTCCAAAAAAGAAAAGAAAAGATAATGTCAAAGATCCACCCAATAACTCCAGTCCCTTTATATGCAACCCCAACATATAGCACTCTTATAAATAAAAAATGCCCAGGCATATTTACAATGGTTAAAATATATGAGATGAGATAAGCTGACAATTTATCAGAATTTAACATACACAATAAAAGATCTCAATACATTGAACGAATAATAGAACATACCTTACCAATGATATTTGGCTGCTGACTTATACCAACCCATTGATATGTCTTCCCATCAAAATATCGAACAGTGCGCATTCCAGCCCAAATACCTATGTCATGGATCAAAATATTAAAAAATTAAAAAATGTAGACTAATTGTGCTAATTGTCAAACAGAACCCCAGCATTCCAAGTGCGTTAAGAAAAATGGATGATATAGGCTAAGATACACTCATTACAATTATTGGGATAGATGAGAACATGGTGCAAAAATTTTCATCTTTTCTACCACTAAAGATATAATAACAGTATACAACAAATCAAAAGATCCAAGTTGGAAAAAAAATATCTTAAATCTTACAGGCATTAATGCAGGCAACCTTCACTTATTGGTTTTTCATGACGCTATGATCCTTGAATGAAAATATCAAAATACTACTAATTGAGTAACATGTATTTGCAACATGGCATTAGGCTACCCAGTGGATGAAAAGAAACTATATGAATTTCATATCAAAATACAAAACAAAGTGTACCTACACCCACATTGATGCAAGCATTGTCCACTGATTATTATACAATAACAATGCAATAAAAATTCATAATTTCATATACTACAGATGTGTTTTCAGAATAGAAAATATATCCTTTGATCCCAAGAAATGACCCAAGCACCAATTTCAACAAAAACATTTACAACTTCAAACAACATAGATAGCAGCAGGAATGGCCAAATTCTTGTGGTTGGGCTTCTGATCTAAGGTGTTGCGGCTTTTAATGTGTGGGCCTTTCTGTCTGTTAAGGATCTTGTATTCCATTGCGGGGTAAAACAATCTAATAAAATAACACTCATGTCTGACTAATGTACAGTACCAACCGATCACTCTACATTTGGTCCTCAACCACATGGACTTTAATAGCAAAGCATTCGTATAAGCATGATCATAATTGTTTGACAATGATAAATTATAGTCTTCCTTATCCATTATAAACCTTAGTTCAGAAAACAACCAATATTTAACATGTTGTATGACTAATATATGACACTGACATCACCCACGGATAATTTGCATCTATAAAATATAGTTAAGAAAAATTCAGCGACAACTGAGTTGTGAACGTAATGCTGTAATTCAAACCAAGTGGTGAGTCAGAACTCGTACCAAACCAATTGCAAATTAAGATATCAAGAATAATGCTATCCCACCAACATTCATTAAAGTTTGGCAACATGTGGCGGAATGTGAGCTGCAAAATACAATAAACCCTTGAGAAAGAACAGAGTACTCTTATATCATAATAGCATTAGTGATACAGAATTTAAAAACAAACCTCCATTGATTCGAATCCTATGGACAACACCCACAGAAGTGGCTGATTGCGAATCATTATAGCTTTACCCCACCAGCCAAAAATATGAGCCAGAACAAATTCATCGAACAATGTCTCCTAGAGAAACTAAAAAGCAAATCAGAACCTTGCCCTCAAAAAACAGGGATAAATGAAATAATGACAAGAGCCACAAATTAGAAATTGATATCAGGTGGATGGTGAACGAAGACATCATACATAAACATTGATAAACCTGCTTTTTGGATTCTCTGGCACATAAATGCGACAATCAGATCCATAAGATCTTTCAGGAAGTTCTGAAAAAAATAAATGGAATGGATTAAGTTTGTTAAATTCGTGAAATGGTTGTGCAAAAACTACTTGCCATCATCCAACATCAAAAGTAAAAATTCCATATAGCATTGATGCCATACCAACTCCAAGTTCAGGATGGAGATATTTCATGAACTGCCGAGCATCATCACGTTTCTGCAAAATTTAAGTTAAAATCAAATATAACGACACAAACTATTATATTTAGCATGTGATACTTGAGAAGAAAAGGGAAAAGAATGAGTAGATGATGAAGATTTGCATAAAGTGAATAAAATGTGTACAAAAAATATATATTATACAATTCTGGGAAAAAGAACAGTAAACAATGTGTAACATCAAAAATATTCAATTATTTCTTTTCTGCTTGAAGTGGACGGCTGTACAACTAATAAATTATATAACAAAAAAAGGAAAAACACATTAAGGAAATGAATTCCTTCGTACACACAGAATACACTAACATTTCATATTGAAGAGTGATGGACCCATTATAACAAGTTCTCACACTTCACGTCACTGCACAACCTGAAACGAACCCCCCCCCACCCATACGCACACAGAGAGGATCTACCGAAATTTTTTATATTTTCATTTTGATAAAAAGAAAAAAATGGATCACTGTAAAGAAGAATGTGCGTAAAAATTGCCATCTCCGTTAATATAAACTGGCCTAACTATTCCAATCATTACTTTTCACAACAAATGCATAACAATAGAGGCCGTTACAAAAGTTTATAAAAACAAAAAACCAAACTAAAAATAATAACTGAAACAGACTGATGGTTTTCATGTTGGTTGGAAAAGATTATGGACAAAAGATAAAATTGTCTTTACTATTGATACAGGTATCATATAAACTCACACAAAATAACATAATTTTGTTATGTGTCTCTGTTATTCACAGAGAACCATAAATTTCATTTTTCATACCACAGAAGAAATGAAAAAAAAAAGAAAAGAAAGGCTGACCTTTCTTTCATTCTTTTTATCTTTGGACCTCCATACAGTTCTGAATAGAACGAAAATAATTCATAATCAGAATAACTCGATAATCATTCTTGATTTTAAATCCCTTGAACTATGTTAATAGTAATTTATTGAAGTTGCCAATGATTGCATTCAGCCTCACATTACTAGTAAAAACTAATGGTCTAAATAGTCACCTAATTTCCTATGTATAAACATCAACACTTCGCCATTGAAGAATGAAGACATACCTGAAAAAGCAAAAAGGTGAGGGCAACAAGGTAGGCAACGGCCATGCCATGAACCAAGCGCCATATTGCAGGATGAGGACGAATAAGGACTCTGTAGAAGTAAATTTGCAGATATAATGCACCAAATTGTGGAACTTCAATATTCATACAATAACAAGAATGTCAGACATGAATGAATGGAGATTGAAATCATCTTCTAAATGTCGAAATAAAAATATTTTCAGTTTATCGATTTTAAGGCCATCCATCAATTTTCCCTGTGTGGACATGTGGACAATAACATTTATGATGGTAGAAGAAATTTTTCAAGAGTACATTTCTTGTATGAAAAACCGGATTTTCCATCTAACCGGCATGATAAAGCATGCTATTTAAGCTTCTTGGGAAAAAATAAGTGAATAGAGAGACTAAAAATTCCAAAATTGTTGCCGAACCAAATTAAAAAACTTTTGAGATACTTGCACTATAGCTCATCTTTCAAATATAAACTAAAAGGTCTTCAATGGAGAAACACTATCTACATAGTCTTGTATATCATATATTAATCCAAAATACAGAAATCGCACAAGGGAGGGGGGGGGGGGGGGGGTGGAATTACTGGGGACATCCACTAATGGTAAATTAGCATTCTGCTTAATTGTGTAAATATTCACTGGATCATTTCCAGAAAAATAGACAATGTAACACGTCAAGTACAAATAAAATTGAACAAGTAGTCAACAAGAGTTTAGCTTACGTTGAAGGTGCTTGGAGCAAGCAATAAGCAAGAAAAACTGCAACCATTGCCCACATTCCCCTAGAAAGAGAAAGGGAAACCATTAATAATGAGCAAAAACCTTTATAATATAACGTAAAGATACAAGCGTTGATCATTCTCATAAATAGAGCTTTATCCCCAACTATTTGGAGTCAGCTTTACAACTACGTTTAACAGGAGGGTCAAACCCATTGGATACATTATTTTCCGGAAGAGCAACAATTTATATGGATGTGTTGGCTATGGTTCATTTGTAAAGTTTAGATTGCAACATACCTCTTTACGGATGTGACGAGATCATTGTATTGGGCGCTTTCAGGATCAAGAGCTCCACTTGCCCAACTGAAAACATATAAATTATAAAATGCAAAGATCCAACTAGCTAAATAAGAGACATATAGTGCATAGATGTCCAATGCTCTCTTTGCATTCTTTTCAAAATTTATGGAAATTTAAGAACTCAGAGATCCAATTTGTGCATATAAAAGACAAACCATCATTTAGAAAATTGATGTGGAATTTTCACCATGTGCTCTATCCGATTCTGATCACAAGGTATTACTTTGGTTTCTCTAGCTCACTTATAAGAAAAGGCCAAAATCCTGCCCATCAAACTACATGATTCCCCGATCCAGCAACCATTCACATACTAAATTAGTGACTTTGTAAAGAGTCAGATACACTACATTACAGATTAAAACCACCAAAATGGTCCACCATTGACATTGTTGTTTTCATACTCATCTTTGACGTAGAATTTTTGTTTAGCCTTATAGTCTGGGAACTATATATAGGAATTAGATTGGCCCAAACTTCAACACTCCAATGTTTATGAATGGGGTCAAAGACTATACAGCGGTGGGCACAATTATTAATTTTTTGCTCAAACATACATCCTGTCCAAGATTCATTCTCGGGATATATACTTCCTTTGCTTCGTTACTACATCGATCCGATCATTATATCATTGTTCTTTCCCGAAATTTCAATCTTCATTTGATTTTTCCATGTGGGCTGTCTCATAATTTAATTCACCATCTTATTATAGTTATACAGTCTGAATATTAAACAACCACAGCAAACTTCCCCGCAAAATTTAGAATTGCTGGAGTCACTTTCTTCCTATAGAGTCCTTAATCCCTGGTTGAAACCTTTTCCGATCCTCAATTCCATTACCAACAACTTTTATTTTCTCTAAGTGTCTACCATTGAGTTTTTAGAATAAATATTTGCATCCCCATTTTACTTTCCAAATCCTGATCCAACTTAGAGCAATTTGCTGTCCTCTAACCCTATTCAACTCAACAATAAACTTCCATGAAGGCTAAAAACTTAACACCCAAGTACTCGTCTTATGTGCTCTAAGCATTTCCCTGAATGTATGACCCAAGGTCCACTTCTTAACAACCGGCATTAAGATATCTGTTAGTATATTTTAATTATTAAAAACTATAACCAAATGGATGCCAGAAAAAAAAACTTTTAAGGAAGGATACGCTGACCATACATGTATGGATGGACATGACTTTAATGGAGCTAAATGCAAAGATAGCCAGTCCCAAAAATATAAAGGCCCTGTTGGTGTTATTGCTGTTGTTGTAAAAATTCAGCTTCATCTCCCGTCTGAATTGCCAAGAAGAATTCTCTCATAATAAATCAAATGACTCTGATTTTATATGCCTTTTCTCTCCCAGAATAATAAAATCCCCATAATTTCCTGTTTCAGAAAAGAATACATGCTTTCGTGGGAAGAATGCAATATTAAACCTCCCAGGCTTTTAACTGTGTTTTTTAGTTATTTCTTTACAATAATAGTCTGCTTAGTACATTCTGTTCTTGCAATTTCAATGAGTTTCCATGAAAATCATTCAACCTTCCTAAATTTGATCCACAAGTTCCTCAAGTAGCTCAAATTCAATGTATGTTTCAACTATGGGTAAGTTTCCAATATAATATGAGGTTAAAGTCAATATAATGGAATTACTCTAAGACATATAATACAATCATCTGACAAGGCGAGGGCCTCACATTAGAAGGCATGCGCCAATAAACAGCAAGGATATTGTGTGAGGCCTGTAAGCCCATGCTATCCATGGATCAAGTTCCTCAGCATCATTTGACAACTTGGTGTTATCACTGTCTCTGATGATCTGATCCCTTTTCCTGGTTTCTCGACCATTAATCTCCATAGGCCAAATCCTTGACCGTTAATCGTTTGTTCCCTGGAAACAGTGGAGAACTTTAATATTTCAGAAAATATTTATATAAAAAGAAAAAGAAAAAAGAAAAAAGAAAAACTAACACTAGTTTTCATTCATGAGAAGCAACTGGATGAACATCAAATTCCCTTCATGGATTGTACACTTAGACGTCTAACTGAATTGTACATTAATGTAAAGAATGCACAAAAGAATAGAAAATTGAAATCAACCATAATAAGACACCATTCCTCGAAAATTCAGTAGCATTTCAACTGTTGTAGGATTTGGGAAAGCATAACAAAAGTCCTCAGGACTTGTAATCAAGACCACATTTGTCTCAATTTATACATCCTTGAAGAGAATCATATTAGATACAGTAGTTAAGAGCATCCAACATACAATTCAATAGCAGAGTACACCACAACGCTTCCGGTGGATTTCAATCAACAGAACTTATAATCCAAAATGTGATCAAATCATTGAAAATTGTGTAATCTTCAGTTCAGAGAAATCAAAGCAGTAACGAGTAAAATCAATACGAAAAACATAAACCCTCCACTGACTACAATATATGCCAAAAAAATAAAATATTTCTAAAACAAGGAAATACTATTTTTCCCAACAAACACATGTAAAATTCAAACCCATTAAAAATACATACTACAAGAAAGAAAAAAAACATTTCTAAAGCGAATATATGCAAGACATAACCGACATGGGCTCTTTGGCTAGAGCCAAACTTCCCATGAGGTCTTGAGTTCGAATCCCCCAGACTTATTTGATACACATGATTTGCCATTGATTCTGTGCTTCAAGGATTTTCTCAGTTAATGTTGGGTTCCTCATCATAAAAAAAAAAATACAAAACTAAAAAAAAAAAAAACAATTTTATCACACCACGAGAACACCCAAATAAAAAGCAATCCCATAAAAGCCCAAAACTTTAAAAAGGACCCACAAAAAAAAGAATATCAATCAAACAAACTTGAAATATATGGCCACACACCCATATTTAACAATAACAGCATCACATTCTAAAAAAAAAAAAAACATCCATCTATCACAAAACATATGAACCCAAATAAAATCGAACCCACTAAAGCCCAAAACTTGAATAAAAAAAACCATAAAAAAAACATGAAATACATGACAGAATCATCATTTACAACTTACAAAGTACAACATCACATCATTATGAAAAACAAATATGAAAAACAAACTCCCAATGGTTGAATTATATGATGGGAAAGACAACCTTACATTGAAAGATGTAGAGAGAGAGAGAGATCATAAGAGCTTAAAAATGGCGACTTTAACATCTTTAGCTATACTTACGTAGAAAACAACCGACAAGCTCTCCGTGACCGTACGATGACGAGACGGAGAGATCTCAGCTGTCAAAATACGTGAGAGAGAGAGAGAGTGGAGGAGGAGAAGCGAAGCAGAGAGAGGGAGTGATGGTACGGCGGTCAAAAGGGGGTGGAAATGTTTTCCGAGGACGGGACTGCCATCGATTTTTTTCGTAGAATTACTCTTATGCCATCGGTCGATTCCGATGGAATTGGTCAAACTTGGAATCTGTGGTGACTTTTTTTTAAAATGTTCGTGTTTCATTAAAAAAAAAAAAAAAAATTGAAATCCATATGACCCTCTTTTCATAAATTTCATGACCTCTACAAACACCTGTGTAAACACAAATAACTTTCTAAGTTAAATGTTAAATTTTCGTTGACCGATGATAGATATTATGTAAATATTCTTTTTGATTAATTCTGACTAAAATTTCAATATATCAAAAATCCTATAAATCATTAAAAATATAAAAAAATATATGTAAATGATAAGTTGATCACTCTGGATAGATTATAAAATCATGTCTAAAAAGATATTATTATCTATTATAGATGAATTTACGTAACATATTGTATGAGCTTTTTGGTATACTCTGTTTTCAGTCATGGTTAACCAGATAAAATTTTTATATAATAATACTAATATGTCAATAAAAATTTAATTTAGAGAGCTATTTGAATTTACATAGGTGTTTTCATGGAGTTATATAAATTTTAAAGAAAGTCGGAGAGAAGGGGGGTCATGGATTTCATATAGTTTATCGGTATGAATTTTTTTCCATTTTTTTTTACCATTGGGTGAGTGGGTAATATCTCATTTGCCCTTGTAGCTTTTTCTGTATCCTTCCAACAATTATTCATTTCACTGTTGGGGTGATTGGGGTTTTAATTTGTAGAGACTGTGTATTTTATATATGGGAGAAGGGGCACTTTTCTCATTTTATCTAATTTTGATTTAAAAGGTAATTGTACATATCATGGTTACTCAAGTCTAATTAATTATGGTTAGCAATTGACGGAAGGGTACCAATGTACACATTTTAACTTTTTAAATGGTATTTTAACATAAATAATTTAACAACAGAGAAAGTCAACTAACACCTCCTTCTCCGTAAAGGAGATTAAGGGATTTGGGAGCATTAATTTTCAAATAATAATAATAATAATAATTTGACAAAATCTAATTATATTAGGGGTTTATATATACATGTAAAAATTATAAAGGAGGGTGATTCTGATAATTAATTGAAGGTAAAGGGTGCTCATGTACCACCAACTAACTGAGAGGACATGGAAAAAAAAAAGGCATGGCATCATTAGAGCATTGAATGAGAAAACTGAAACGCATCAATGCATTGAGAGGCTTTTCCTTTATAAACAAAGGGGCAAAAGAAAAGGAACCCTTATTTTCCCCAATCTGCCAAACAATAAAGACACCTTGACAGGCATTCAAAACAAAAATCTGATTGTTTCTATGAGTGGACCCTCGCATTCAAAGTAGAATTCCTTTTTTTTTTATTTGTAGGGATCTTAATATAAACTCATTTTCAAATGTATTAAGCAATCTCAACAATTAAGGAAAGCAAGGAAAAAAATCTCTTACTCATAAAAAAACATATTTTAATCATAACTGAAAATATGATATATTAAAAATCTCCTACAATATTAAAAATATAAAAAATCATCGTACATGATGATTTTACTCCTCCAGATAGATTATAAAACTCTATAAATAGAGATAAACTCGTTATTTAAAAAAGATATTTTACATTTTTAATACATTAAAAGAAATTTTTTCTATATTATGTTTTCAATCAGGATTAATTAGACAAAATATTCATAAAATAATTATAATATGTGTTAAAAATTTAGCTTAAGAGACTATTTAAATTTACCTAAGGGGGGTATTTGGATTTTTTCCTAAATTGAAATTATATATATGCTGTGTATAAACACCCCTCAAAAATTTAGTTATTTATTTTATTAATGTTAATTGAATTTCAATAAGAATATTTTGACAACATAGAGTTTTTCATGAGGGGTACGTTTGTGAATTCCAAGATATCATCTCCCCCCGTTTGGAACGAGAATAACCCCCCGGATAACCCCGGATAAGTATTTGGATTTTTGTTTACCCCGGAAACCCCAGATAAATTATGTCAGAATAAACCTTGATAAAGTGGTATAGGAATTCCAATCAACCCCTAGAATAAAAGTTATCCTAGGTTATTCCACCTAAAGAATATGTGGGCCCACTATCAAATCAACTGTCATCACCTCTTATAAATCACCTGTCAAATCAACTATCATTACTTTTTTACCTTTTATAAATCCTTATATATACTTTATTCATATTTTACCTAAACAACAAATCATTTATTCTTACGTTTACCAATGAGAATAATTCAAAATACAACCAAACACAAAATCACTTTATCCTTATTTATACTCATTTATACTTGGATAAATCTATACCCTAGAATAAAAACTATCCCCGTTCCAAACGGGAGCCCAGTTTAGGTTTTAAAACATAGATTTCGATCCACGTGAAAAAGTTTTGAAATCGGATGGGGGGCCCAATTGTGACGTGGAAGTCGACCGCAGCTCAACGAAGGTCGGCAGCCGGGCCGGGCCGGCCCGGCCCGTAAACAGGGCCCAAGCCCGGCCCTGGGCCCAGGCCCGCAGGCCTTTTCAGGGCCCGGGCAGGGCCGGCCCGTGGCAAAAAAACAGGGCCCAGGCCCTGCCCACGGGCCCGGGCCTGAACGGGCCTCACGGGCCGGGCCTGGGTTCGGGCCCACGGGCGGGTTACGGGCCCAAATAAAACATTTTATTTTTTTATTTTACGTTGTTTATTTGTAAAATGTTAAAATAACACAAAATTTAAAGTTTTTGAAAAAAATAAAATTGAATTTTCAAAATAAAAATATTAAATGATTTTAAAAAAAATAAATAATTACATGACCTAACTAGTTAAAAATATATATTTGTATAAGTCAACCACAATTCAAATAAAAATTAATTATAGTTCATTGGATCCCCTCCAGGGCCTACGGGTCGGGCCCGCGGGCCGGGCCCGGGCCCCAGAACCAGGCCCAAGCCCGGCCCTCCCTAAAAACGGGCCGGGCAGGCCCGGCCCGCGAACGGGCCCGGGCCGGGCGGGCCGGGCTTTGGGCCACGGGCTTTTTGTGACCCTATCAACGAACAGCTTTTTTCAGGTTTTTTTTTAATAAAATAAACATAAAACTTTTTTAAAACATTTTAAAAGAGTAAATTTATTTTTTATTTTAATTATCCCAGTGTTTGTGTTTTTGCATCTAATAAATTTATTTTTTACTGTTTGTGTTTCAAATAAATGTTTGCTGGACAGGGAGGGAAACATTTAAATGGGAGGCAACAAAAAGTCTGCCGGACAGTGGTGTCAGATGTTACTGCCAGTCAAACACACTACAAAACAAACAACAAATAACACTGACACACTCCTAAAATTATTATCATTTAAACACACTATAATGTTTAATAAGATTTTAAAATAAATAATATAAATAGTTTGTTAATGTGGACATTATACTAGAGAGTAGAGAGTGCTCATGTACATTTATTTAGAGGTAATATAAATAATTTAAAAATACATAGAAAAATTTATTATTATATATGACACCAAACAAAAATATATGATTTATTTATGAGATTTTGAAGGTGATCTTTAGAACAATGTGTATCATTTTCTTTTGAGGGGTTTTGATAAAATAAAGGGTGTTAAAACACTTGTATTTTTTAATCGGACGTTGATACACAATTTATTTATGCTGCCTGTTTAAGCATTTTGTTTAACATAATATACACTTCACTTCACTTCATTATCTTAGCAAATATTTCATTATAAAAATAACATAAAAGTATATGTATTCAATATATGACGAGCGATTAGGTGCGGCGAACGGTGGGTGCGACCGCGACGTGGGCCGTTCGATCGCGGGTCTATCACATCCAACGGTCGACGTGAATCGCATCCGACCGTCCGATGCGATGGACCCGTGATCGACGGCCCGTGATCGACGCCGCACCTGCCGTTCGCCGCAGGTACCCGTGATCGACAGCCCGTGATAACGCCGCACCTGTCGTTCGCCGCAGGTAATCACCCCTCTTCAATATATATGAATATATATAATTCATTTTACATGGAGCACTGTATCTGTACAAATCTTTGACCATACAATGACTATTGGGTTGAAGAATTTGAAAGTTGTACACTGATGGAATCATCAATGCCCTCACTTCAGCACATCAATGAATAATGGAATAATGGATTCTGTTATACATCAGTGCATTATCCGTGCAACCAAACAGTAGCAGCCACCAGCAGCAGTTCTATTGTGGACCAGATAAAAATAGTGGCTCCTTAAAATGCAGATGTTAGATCATCCTATAAATCTTACATGCAAGCTGTAAAGCCAAGCAACCAACCCAAATAATGCATGCTAATTGAATACTTGTTTGATCTGTCACATCAATTCATCACTGATTCCTAGCTAGAAATAGCAAATAAGCTAGCTAGGTGTAGAAGTTCATAGGGATGAAATTGAATCCCAATCTCCTCTGAAGTTGAAGAAGGCCAATTAAAATCCAACCTAATCCAAACTCACCCCTTGGCATTGATCCGGGTTCGGGTCTCCCAGTGCATCTATCGAGCGGGGAGGACCTTTGGCTGCACTTGCGCAGATGCACCATCCCTGGGAACTCTCGAGTCCAAACGCAGGTCAACAAAATCATCATTCCAGCTATGTTATGGGCAATCTGGTTGAGCAGAAACAATAAATTATTTTCAAGTCTGCAATTCTACATTGAGAATGTTTGAGACGACACTCTCCATTTCATTTTCTCTTGGGGTTGCATCTTAGCATGAGCTAGAAGCGTTGGTATCATTGACGACGTGTTCCACATCGATCTGGGCTAGAGAGTATTTGCTGCCAATCGGGTCTTCTGGAGGATTATTCATGACCTTCTATCTTTTTATGTATTTCGGGAGTTGGTTAATTCATACTGTTTGTGTGGTTAATTACTTTTTTTCCATGCTATCATCTCCTCGCTTTTCCTCTCCCCTCCAACTTGCTTATTGAGACAAATTCAGACCTATGTAATATCACTTTGATCAATTATATATAGTCTACATTTTCTCCAAGATTTGACAGATTTTGAATTAGATTCAAGTTTGTGTTTTAAAACGATGCTACTCTAGACAGTGCGAACCATGTATACTAGTCGTGATAAAAAAATAGGATATGATTACTCATAAGTTGCACCTCTATGATTGTTAACATATTATTGAATATTTTTATCTTCTTGTATGCTCTTATAACTCACATTTTACTTCAAACTGGTTCAGCCCAATTTGCATAAATTGTTAGGATTATGTCTCAATCTGGTGTATCACATCGGATGACCATAATAAAACCATATTAGGTTGAGCACTTAATGAGTTGAATATTATTTAAGATTTGATCTTTATTAATATTTAAAATGAATCTCCTAAAATAGGAAACAATATTTGTTTGTTAATTGGGTGATTACTTGGGGAGGAAGTTATTTATCTCTATAAATATCTTTTAGGGTTTCATGACAAGTTAGGCAAAATATACAATGTAGAGGTCCTAAGGGAAGGTTGAGAGGGTTCTAAGAAATGGTAACTCCATGGGAGAGTTTGTGAGTCTCTTAATGTATCTCAACTATCAAAGTGGATTATCTGTTTTTTGCCCGGTGAATGTAGGCCTAGGCTAAACCACGTATATCTTATGTCTTTCGTGTGATGTGATGTTTTGTTCTTGTGTTTATCTCGTGTTTATTGTTGGCTTCCACGAATCACCTTCCCAACAATGGTATCAGAGATCCAGGTTCTAACCTAGGAGGACAAGATATGAAGAACGAGGATCAATAGCGACATGGGTCGATGAATTCATACCATCGACGGATGTACTGTTGAAAATTCCAACGGTGTGTCGTACAGGGTTTCATGCGAAGAAAGTGGAAAAAAAATCATGCAAGGTTGCAAGGAGCTCTCGGTGGTGGAAGCGACACATCTATTCAGGTGTGCAATGATGATACCAATTTGTTGCGGGTCCAAGATCCATTGAGAAGCTGATGCAAGACATGGACGTGCAGAGACGCTCGGGGAGCAAACTTCGCAGTGACACGCGGAGGCACGTGGTAAAATCACGTGAAGCGTGGGTGCGGAGTTCGTACAGAAGAAGATGGAACAATGCAACACGGTGTAAGGCGTTCTAAACTAGATATGGGAGGAGCCGCCCCATGTGGTTTGATTAAAAGAGTGAATCTAGACATCTCGCGAGCGCGTGTGTAGCATGTTCAAGGTGGAGGTAAGATCCAAATCTTCTTCGGAGATCCACGAGGAGCGTGGAATAGATGCACGTGAAATCAAGTCATGGCATTGACTTGGGGATGCGTGATTACTGAGTCCGACTCAAGGGTTGATCCATGACAAGACGAGCGCAGGCTTATGGATCCAACAAAATTGGGCGGTGCAGATGTCCAGAGGAAGAAGTTCCTAAAATCCATTCAATGTGGAGTTCTGCGGAGTGGGTCTAGTGCCAAGGAGTCTCATGATAGCGACCTGAAGGCTGATGAAGCTCAAGGAAGTCGAAGGCCACTTGATTGCAGGTGGAGGTGCACGGTTGCTCGCGTGGTCGGTCTTCAAGGATGACATGGAGCAAGGTAGAGACATCAACGAAAATCTTCTAAGGGGTTCGAGGAAGTCCGAGCGTACCGAATACGAGCCAAGGTGGAGATTTATTGGGATTATGTCTCGATCCGGTGTATCACATCGTATTGGAGATCTAATACTTCATCAATGAAGTCACAAATAAACATAGGATCTCATCTTGATAGGTATGAAAGAAAACAAAAAAAACATGTGTAAAGACATACCTCCTTTTGAGTGCAATTTAACAAACATAGCTGTTTGTTCTCCTCTACTTGTTCTTGTTGCTTCTTTGCTATGCCTCTGCTTCTTCTTTGTCACCTGGAGAGACAAAAATTCAATAGGCACCTCCACTTGCTTCTTTTCATTTCAATGAGACCATGAGTGTGTTCTGTGAGAGAGTGTGAGCTCCCCTTTATTTTATTCACTAACTAAAAAGAAGTGTAGAGGTGGACCTATTTAATGGGTTCACCAAATCAAGGGTCTATAATGTGTCTTCTCATCAAAGACACTAAATTAACAAAAAAACCCTTGCAAACCAAATACATAATTAAAACTTATAACCTCTCATCAACCATACTCATAAACAAATGGGGCAATTCACTACTTAAATACAAATCTCCACTTGTTAAGCTATGCAAGAGTTAAATGTGATTCTCTCAAAATAAAATTTATTTGAAAAAGCTAAACATTGATTTATTAAGCCACAAATACTAACACAATGTAGAGATCTTAAGGGAAGGTTGAGAGAGTTCTAAGAGAGGGTAACTCCATGAGAGAGTTTGTGAGTCTCTTAATGTATCTCAACTATCAAAGTGGATTATCTGTTTTTTTGCCCTGTGGATGTAGGCCTAGGCTGAACCACGTATATCTTGTGTCTTTCGTGTGATGTGATGTTTCGTTCTTGTGTTTATCTCGTGTTTATTGTTGGCTTCTACAAATCACCTTCCCAACATAAATACCCTTCTTAGATTCCCAATTGTAAAAATACCCCTACTAAACTAATGATTAGTGCATAGGTGCTCCTGTAGTTAGTTTCTGTGAAGTCTGGTTAAAATATGCATGTTTTGGTTAAAAAATGCATGTTTTGCACTGTTAAGTCCAAGTAAAAGTCTAAAATACTCTTCATTTCGAGTTTTGTTGGCTGAACCCATCATTCCCTGCTTCTTCCTTCTCCAAAAAAGTTTTTTTCTCCTTGTTCTTTCTTCTTCTTCGGCCAAAAAAGTTCCCGCTTTTTTCTACCAAACCTCTCCTTTTATTCACTTGTTCCCTCTTCCTCGAAAAAATTACAATGAGTAGTTCTATAAGAAATCCCTCATTCACTCCTCATCAAAATTTTGACTTACAGACTCGTTGATTTGCTTAGGATTGCTTTGGGTTTGATTTAGGTTGGATTTGGAATGGATTTGGTTGGCCGCTAGGGTTTGGTTGTAGGAGTTGAGAGGAGCTAGGGTTAGGGTTTGGTGGAGAAGACGAAATGAGAGGAAGGAGAGGGTTCTTAAGTGAGGGTGAAAGGGTATTCGGGTCGGGTAAGGGTAGTATTAGTTGGGGGTAGATAGGTAATCTTCACATGTGTGGTTAAAGAATTAACCACAGTCGAATATGATTTGTTAACAGTGACTAACGGAGAGGTATGAGAGCACTGCTTGTTAGTTTATGAGAGATATTTTTACGAGGGGTACCCTTGGATTGGCCAAAAGCCTAAAATCGAACCCTAGCCCACCCAAAAGTCGGGCTGAATCGTATTGGGGAAAACCGGCCCAGCCCATGTTACCCCCTCCGGCCCAAACACACAGACAGATCCGACGGTTTGCAAGGCAGAAACTCCAGATCAGGATCGTAATCGTTAATAACCGTCTGATCAGTGGACTTCCAGAAAGTCCCGGAAACTTCGATAAATCTACAGAGTCTCCATTTCGAAAAAGCTTCGATTCTCTCTGGTTTTTAGGTTTTTTAGGGTTTTCAATGGCCACCGTCGTCGCTCCTCCTCAATCCGCCGCCTCAGGCGGCGGTTCCGGCCCCTCATCCCGCACGGAGAGCTACGTTGACACGAAGCGGAAGGACGACGTCCGGATCGCGAACATCACCGCCGCCCGGTCCGTTGCCGACGCCGTCCGCACCAGCCTCGGCCCTCGCGGGATGGACAAGATGATCGCCTCCCCGAATGGCGACGTCGTCATCACCAACGACGGCGCCACCATCCTCAACCGGATGGAGGTCCTCCAGCCGGCGGCGAAGATGCTCGTCGACCTCTCCAAGTCCCAAGACTCCGCCGCCGGAGACGGAACCACCACCGTCGTCGTCCTCGCCGGCGCTCTCCTCAAGTACTGCCTCCCCCTCCTCTCCTCCGGCGTGCACCCCACGCTTATCTCCGACTCCCTCCACAAGCTCTCCGTCAAGGCCGTTGAAGTCCTTACTTCGATGGCGAAACCTATTGAGCTCTCCGACCGCGACTCGCTCGTCAAATCGGCGTCCACGTCGCTCAACAGCAAGGTCGTCAGCCAGTACTCGTCGCTGCTCGCGCCGATCGCCGTCGAGGCGGTGCTCTCCGTGTTGGACCCAGAGAAGCCCGAGATGGTGGACTTGAAGGACGTGCGGATCGTGAAAAAGCTTGGCGGAACCGTCGATGATACCGAGCTCGTTAAAGGTCTCGTCTTTGATAAGAAGGTGAGTCACGCTTCGGGAGGACTCACTCGGATTGAGAACGCGAAGATCGCGGTGATCCAGTTCCAGATCTCGCCACCCAAGACGGACATCGAGCAGAGTGTGGTTGTCTCGGATTACGCGCAGATGGACCGGATCCTGAAGGAGGAGCGGAATTACATTCTGGGGATGATCAAGAAGATCAAGAGTGCCGGGTGCAATGTTCTGCTGATCCAAAAGAGCATCTTGAGGGACGCGGTGACCGACCTCTCGCTTCATTACCTTGCGAAAGCGAAGATCTTGGTGGTCAAGGATGTCGAAAGGGACGACATTGAGTTTATAACGAAGACCCTGAATTGCCTTCCGATCGCAAACATTGAGCATTTCAAGGCGGAGAAGATGGGGTTTGCTGATTGTGTTGAGGAGGTCTCGGTCGGGGAGGGGAAGATTGTGAAGATTACGGGAATCAAGGACATGGGGCGGACCGCCACGGTCCTCGTCAGGGGCTCGAATCAGCTCGTGATCGATGAAGCGGAGCGGAGTCTACATGATGCCTTATGTGTGGTGCGGTGTCTGGTGTGTAAGAGGTTTTTGATTGCTGGGGGTGGCGCACCGGAGATTGAGATGTCGATGAGGCTTGGGGCGTGGGCGAAGACCTTGCCAGGGATGGAGGGGTATTGTGTGCGTCAATTCGCTGAGGCACTGGAGGTGGTGCCTTACACGCTGGCTGAGAACGCTGGGCTGAACCCGATCTCGATTGTCACGGAGTTAAGGAATAGGCATGCACAGGGGGAGGTGGACACAGGGATCAACGTAAGGAAGGGGCAGATCACCAACATACTGGAGGAGAATGTGGTGCAGCCACTGCTTGTGAGCACCTCCGCCGTCACTCTGGCTGCAGAGTGTGTGAGGATGATCCTCAAGATCGACGACATCATCACCGTGAGGTGAAATTTTGAGGTGAAATGCTGAGTCACTGTTACTATCTGTGTTAAGAGTGTTTTGTTGAAGTAAGTTATTTTGTGTTTTTGTTGTTTATGTGAATTGATGGGAGAATGATGATTGCGTTGGTTGTACTTATGCTTTGGTAACTATGTATCCAGTTTGGGTATATCGTTTGCCACTTCCATGAAGTCATACTATCTTTATTTGAAAATCCAGTGCATATTCCTTGATGTTTTGATTCCTTTTTTTTACTTGATGCATGGCATTCTTGGCCTCATGGGTCATGAGTCATGACGGGGGAGTAGTTTGAAAATGAGCAAAATGATTGTGTGGTCAGCTTGTTGTTGACAAAACCTTTGTAAATTGGTTTTATTGTGTTTATTTATGTTGAGGACAGTTCCGCCATATCTTATTGCCAGCCTTGAGGACATTTTGAAATCCATAATGTTAGAATGGAAAAAATTACACTCAATCACTCTTACAATCATTTTTGCAGTTCGGACATGTATGAATTTTTTTTAAAGTATATACTTGTCCAATGGAAGTAAATACGTTATAAAATAAAATAAAAATGAAGTACATACTCAAATAAATTAAATGTGTACCTTTTTACATTTTTTCTAATAGAGTATATACTCACATAGTGGAGTGTATACTCCATTTAGATATTTCATATATTGAGTTGGGATTGGAGGAATGACCGAGTGTATTAGTGCCCTTTTAGAATATAGCTCGGACAGTTCACAAGAGCACTTTCCTTTTTTCTTTTTCTTTTTTCAAGTTCATATCTCCTGTCATGTTCATCCAAGCATTTCTAGGACCATGGCTTAGTCCTTCTCAGTCATTGTAGTTGCTGTACTGAGATGATGACACTGTTTTGCATTATTATTGAGAGATCATACATAGGCCTCCCATGTGTTCTTTAGTTGTAGGAATAGCATCCCATGTGTTATTTTTAGATGCCATGGCAGATTCAAACTAATTGTATCTTTTGTTAATCCATCTGATGGACATCCAGAAAAATTGCATGATACCAACAAAATGCTTGTTCCAGGCCAATATGCCTGACTGTTTTCTAGCCGTGGATGCTGGTGTATGAGAAAAACTGGGTTTCTGGTGTCTAATGCTGTAGCTTTTGTCATGTATAGATGGGTAGCAAACTATTATTGCAAAGCATGGTTGATGTGATTATACGATGTTGGTTCCTTTCCTTTCTTGGCGCATCGATGTGAGGGCATGCACTGTGCCTCAACAATTTTAATGTGAGAGTACTTACTCTTGTATGAGAGGAGTGTTATCACAAAGTGGTAATTTAGTATGTTGATCCCAGCATGTGATTGCAAATATATTTGGAAAACTGTGATTTGATTTGAAAACCATCATGAGGGTTTCAACTTGGATATAAGAATATTATGTACCATGTCATCCATGTCTCTACTCATTATAACTGAGGGTACAGAATGATAGTCAAATTGAAGAGGATTTTCTGATAGAAGTTCCATGCTGATCATATGTATTTGGACTTTGGAGTATAGGGTCCATGCTTTAGAGAACCACGAGAAAGATTTCATGAAAAAGTGAAAATTGGTTGGATGTTTTGTTTGTTTGGTTGCATACAAGTTCAGAGTACAGAACATGTTTGATAGTATGACTTGGATGTTGTTAGTGAAGGAATTTGTGTGCTTGCTGCAAATTCACAATGCCGATGCTCTTGATCCAACCCGAGAAAGATTGTGATAATTGGATGGTAACGACTAATGTTGTACTGTTTTTTTATCCTGAGTGTTTTTTTTCATGTTTAGATCTTCTCCTATCGGTAGACACATGACCTCTCAGGCTCTCAGTATATACCTGGTGTTAAGTACATCGCAGTGCCGATGATTTGAGAATGTAGTGGGAGCCAGTTTTTGTGAGAAAAGAGACGTGAATTCTGGGAGAGAAGCGGCATTGTGAATTTGCAGCCTTGTCTTGTAGAAAGCAGTGCAGTGGTGGCACTTCTTGATTCAACATGGATCTCTAATCATTTAAAGTAAACTCGACCTCAAATAGATTCTTTCGTCTTTCTTAGAGAAAAAAGGTCTTTCACTGTGAGGAGGTAGGGATGATTTATGGTTTCTTTATTATGGGAAAGAAACTTGAGGCAGGTTAACCATCATAGTGAAGATGAATGTTTCAGAGAAGATAACCAACTAAATTATCTAGACAATTTTTTGTTTAATTCAGCTTCCCCCTCTTGAGTGAGTGACTGACAGAGGGGGAGGGAGAGAGGTAACTTCTGTGGCTTTTGATGTTTTTTTAATGTTCATGTGCTTTATTTGTATTCAAAGGAATGAGTTAATGTGACTATGTTCTTAGCAAATAGCAAAGGACTGTAAACTTTCTTCTTCTTCTTCTTTTGAATCTTTGATTGAAGATAACAGCTTGGGATGAGAGATTCAGTGATGACCCTACCCAAAATATAAATGTTTTAAAAGGCAAATATGGATATGTTTTGAAATGTTTTTACATTCAATAAAAATTAAGCATTGATACAGTCAGATTGTTTTGTAGCTCCATTTGCTGTGCTATATCACAGTATTCTATAGTATTGCAAATTTGTAGTATATAAAAATTAATTTTAAAAAAAATTCAAAGAAAAAAAATATACTAGTGCATCTCAATCTATACTTCACTTTTTTATATCAATATGTACTTCAATGGATGTGGATAGGCATGAGTGTAGACCCGGACCCGACCCGACCTACCAAATTACACGTTAAAAAAAAACCCGGCGGAAAAAAAAAAGTCGGGTCTGGGTCCACCCCGCCCCGACTCGTTGGAAACGATTGTTTTATTAATATATGCTCATTAATATATGCTCATATATTATAAGATTATTAGTAAGGATTAATTTTATTTCTTACTTAACTTATGTTTGTATCCATAAAAGCATCTCCAATGACGTTAACTCACTAATTAGTGTTGTTTACAAAACATGTAAAAATAGCGCTCCATGGAAGTGTTAAGGTTTAAATGGACATATTTTCTTCCATGTTAACTTTAATTAAGATTGAGCCCCACCATTTAAAATATTCAAAATATTATTTTGGATGAGTGGAGAGATTTGAGTGGGTGGAGAGGTGGGTCAATTATCTTGGCTAAGAGTCCATTGGAGTAACAAAATCAACTAAATGAGAGAGTAGTAAATGAGGGTCGGGGTAAGAGGGTTAAAGTGCAGTTTAACATCTTGTTTAGTTAGCATATCATTGGATGTCTAAGTTTAAATCAAAATTTTTTTCGTTGTGTTGATGTTGCAACTTGCAAGAACTTGATTGTTTAATATGTAATAAACAAAATCGTCTGTTTGTTTTGGAAATTAACTTATTAGCTTTTGAATTTGTATAATTAATTAGGTAAATTTATGTTTATTATTTTAGTTAATATGTTAGTGTTTATTGTTTTGAATGTTGTTTAGGTTAATATATTTTTTATGTTAGTGGTTATTATTTTGGATATTGTTTAATAATTTATTTACTTCTTTTGAGTTGTTATGTTCCAATCTCATTAATAATAATGTTTTATTACAAAAAATTTCAAATAGTTAAAGCAAACAAATCATGAGCCTTCATCTTTTTTTTCTTTTTATTTGAAACGGTCGCAGACAGGTCCGGGTAATTTCCCCGGACCCGCTGGGTCTGTACCCGTCTGGTCCTAATTGGACCCGGAGTCCGGTCTTGTCAGTCGGGTCCGGGTCCACCCCGACCCGACCCGACCCGGACCCAACCCGTTGACAGGGTAATTGGATGAGTATTTTTTTTTTTTTTAAAGAAAAAACTGGTAAGGATTGCGGACGGTATCTAATTGGATATATCATTTTCAAAAATTAAGATTTCAAAATGCAACAAGAAACAAAATCAACCGGGGTAAGCAGTTGTCCAATTTGTTTCCCTGGAACGGTCACGCATTAATATCTGTATCAAAAGAGTTATTTAATTCCTATCTGATCCATTTATAGGTTTATTATTCAATATCAAACAGTTTATT
This sequence comes from Acorus calamus, assembly GCA_030737845.1. NCBI lineage: Eukaryota > Viridiplantae > Streptophyta > Magnoliopsida > Acorales > Acoraceae > Acorus > Acorus calamus. The sequence goes on along the minus strand of CM060858.1, from coordinate 16,500,749 downwards.
ATATCTCATATCAGATTCTGATAGGTTTTATTTCAAGGTATTCACTGCATTTAAACACCAAAAATTACTTATTTTGCTTTATTCCAAGTTATTTCGTGACCTATTTCATATCCAAACAGACTAGAGGGACTTGGAAAGCCTAATGTGATCATCTCCCAATAAACACTTTCTGTTTATTAATGAAAAACAGACTCAGCAGCAGTTTCGGCCCTGCTGTTCCACTAAAGATTGCAGCAAAATTGTCTCAAGTTACATTCACTATTTATTCATCACAACGAACTCAACAGGATAAAAGCTTAACTCAAGAGCTCAACATGGTAGCCCCATTTCAAATAAGATCTCAGTATATTCGAAAAAAAACTCTAATATCCATGACTACCTATAAAAATAACACAAGATAGGATGAGGTCGACCCATTTTGAAGTCACTTGCCTCAATATGTGTAGCCCTTCACAAACATCCCCTTCTTCGCCTCGTCGCTCTCATCCTCTCCGGTGTAGCGGCCAAGCTGGGCCTGGGAGTTCGCCTTGGCACGGACAAGCAAAGCCTTCTGAGAGGCCTCAACGTTCTCAGGACGCCCCTGCCAGGTTTTTAAGACTGAGTTTTGAAGGGCTCGAGCGTATGAGAACGATACGTGCCACGGGTTGGGACTTTGGTTCATTGCGTTCAGGTTCAGTGTGGCCTCCACTTCGGACTGTCCTCCGGACAGGAACTGCATCAATGAAATAACAGCATTGTTCATCGTTATCAACCTTCATGCATTTATTACAACGCTAAAATGTAGAGAGAGAGAGAGAGAGAGACACTAGCAGCCAGTTTGGTAACCCTTCTCATTCAACACACAGTACAATGGTGTTTGAATCCTTTATTCATGTGATCATTTCTGGGTGACCCAAAAAGAATTTCCTTGATACCTCATTCCCACAGAATCTATCAGAATAGGATTCCCCAAGAAGGAGGAATTCTTCTTCTAGACTAGAGTTACCAAAACTGGCTCTAGTCTAATAGTTCAAAGGAATTGTATACCATGATCCCAGGAACAGAGAGTGGCACTCTTCGTTTCAACATCTTGAGTGTGAATTCGGCGATGGTCTCTGGAGAAGCCTTATTTTTGTGCTCAGCGCCTGGAGTAACCATGCTGGGCTTGAGGAGGATGCCTTCAAACACAACGTTATTTTGTGCTAAATAGTAGAAGACCTCTGCCCATACACGTTCTGCAACATCAAGTGTCCTTTCAATGGGATGATCACCATCAAGAAGAATCTCAGGTTCCACTATTGGCACAAGGCCATTGTCCTGCAAATGAAATAAATGCAACTCATTAAATTTGTTTTAAGGAACTTCAATGAGTTTAGTTGTTTCCACTACAGTTGAATTGGCTCAATTGGATATCATTGAAGAGAATGCTATACAGATGGCACGGCAATGAAGTTCAGTTTGATAGAAAAGGGAAAAACGTTTATACTATAAACAAAGATCTTACTTTCAGATATCTAATATAACCTTGAACACCCTCGGCCCCAACAACAAAACAAAACCACATCAATAGCTGAACTATGTTAACCTATATGTCACCCAATACTGAGAATTCAGATATTCTTTAATAATAAAGTGCAGATTATCACTTTAAAGATCAAAAGCCTTCATTGACACACACAGTCAGTTTTTATACTCCATTGACACATCATTATTCAGGTCGGTCACTTTCAGTTTTTTAATGTGACTACAAGAGGATTGGATTTTAAAGTAAGAGATAGTACAGAAAAGAATATTCATAGTTCAATTCAGGAATACCTGTGAAATAGCAGCATAACGTGCAAGCCCCCATGCAGCTTCCTTAATAGCCAGAGCAGAAAGACCACAGGGGATGCTAACTACTGTCCGCCTGAAGACAAAAGAAAATGTTGTTGTTCAAGCAAACAAAGCACCATTATTTAAAAGCATATTTCAAGTTAATCAGTGAAATTATTTACCAAACCTGGAAATTAGTTTAAAGACATTCTAGCTATTAAAATATCAAATTATTGTGCACTGCCACCATCATACAGATAACCAGACAAGGACGAGAATTCAAACTGACCACTTTGCAAAACGTGCTCCTTGCTTGTAGTACTCGGCAGATCTTGAAGCCAGTCCATCTAAACCCTGGCACCAGGATTCATTGTTTGATCCTGGTAGAGGAACCAAACCCTGGTAGTCCCATTCAATATCAGTTGGTATTATGATATGATCATAACATCCCATGAAACTAGTATCAGCACCCATTGAACAAAAGCAGAGAGTAGTGACTGAGCTTATAACTTACCTTGTCAACTTTAATTCCAGGCATAATATTTTCCTCCTTCAAGCAGTCCACAAACCTTTTCCCATCTGTTGTTGATTGATAAAGGGTCTCCTCGAAAAGAATGGAACCAGAAATATATTCTCCCAGTCCAGGAGTGGTCAATAGTAGCTGTCTGTATGCTTGGCGATTGACTTCAGTATTGTCCAAACCAATTGATGCAAGCCTCTTCCCGCACGTAGCATTCGACTCATCAATGGCCAGGATGCCACGCCCAGGAGAAGCGATAGATTTCTAAAGAAGAAGCATTATGGGGAGCTTTAGAAAACTAACAAAATCAAAATCATAAAATAACAAATAGTGAAAATAACACCCATATTCAAATAAAAATCATAGCTCATTTAGTTATTTTCCCTTAAAAGTGTTGTCTATTTTTCAATGAGGTGCCAAGTTTGATTGCTGCAACTCTAGAAATCTCATGCCACATGTTATCTACCATCACATATTCCAAATTCAAATAGTGTCGCTTGACAAACTACATGAACAACTTCCAATTTCCAATTTCCAAATTCTGTTGTATGCAACCACACATAATCAGAAGCCAGAAACACATTGATCAACATATCCTATATTCCCAACCAAATGAGAAATATAAAGAACAGAGCTTATTGTTATATTCAGTGGCAGTCAGAGATCATGAAACGAAGCGAATGATTGGTATACAATCACATTGAAACATGAGATTGAATAAGAAACTAATTCTATGAAGATCACTAGCGTTTGGAACAAATCGATCGGCTTCCAAATTAATTGGTTCATAGTTCCACTTTTGATGTTTTACACTCTAAGCTGTCAGCCTTGACTTTTGTGTGCAAAAAAGGTGTCAAAAATTCAAAATCGATTTTTTGAATAGACAATGAAAGAAAACTTTTCCAAAAAAAAAATGATTCTTTACAAAAAAAAAAAAAAAAAAAAAACTTACTTTTAATTAGTTCCAAACACTACCTAACACAATGATGATTCATCAATGTAATACTCATGCAGTTCTCCAGAAAAAAAATTTCCGTTTTTAGGTACAAACCCAAATTGCGATTTTAATGACAACCCAACAGTTTAAATTCATCAAAAAATCATAAAAACATGATCTTTAAGAAAAACATCACAATCACATAACAAAAACCAATAAATTCGACTCATTCGAAATCAAAGGCATATAAAAAAAAACTTCAAAATCGATAATCAAAAATCAAAAAAAGAAAAACCATAAAAACGTCTCAATCATCACCTACTGATCCAATCAAACAATAAATAAACAGACAACAAAGTCAACCCTGTCGGATCGGGAGAGGAACCACTCACGGCGGTCTGGACGAGCTCTTCGGTGTAAGATCCGGCCCGGATCGGGGTGACACGTCGGGCCAGGGGACGGGTTGAGCCGGCCCGCTGATAGAAGTGGTGAGTCCTCCTCCCGCCGACCCACTGCGACGATGACGACGCGATCAGCTTCATCGACGCCATCGCTTTCTATAGCTTCTCTTCTTTCTTCGTCTTCGTCTCTCTCGGTGTCGAATCGATCGATCGATTTGTGCGTGAATTGTGAAATATATATATCGTGAATTATTATTGGAAACACAGTCTGTGCTGGTGTCCGAAATGACGAATGTGACCCTGTCATCTCAAGCGCCTTTTGGGCCGGATTGTTGAGTGAGTCAATTATTTATCCGGCCCATAATTATATGTATTGGATGTATTTAAATGGGAGAAAATAATGTTAGGATAGTCTACTAAAGTTTCGCTCACGATCTACGCACATTTTGATTATACCTCGTTTAATGAAACATATATATATTGCAACATGGCTATCAAGGTAAATGGATTGCCTGTGAGCCTGTCCTTGTAGACTGTGTGTAACAGTGCTCAGTAATTTGTGTTTTGATTCTTAATACATTTTTGTTCTCACATGATTAATTCATTCAATTACACCAATCAATACATACCAATCCATACTAGGTATTTGTCCGTACTAAGAAAATGTGTACTTATTTAATAAAGGAGATATATATATATAATTAAATACATATATTTTTGCATCTCTCTAATTATTAGATTAGAGAAACGTGCAAAACTGCAGGAATGACGAAAAATGATATATCTGGTCCTATGTGCAGCTCTATTTGCAGCCTTTATTTTTTTTAATATATATTTGTTCATTGAAGTATAAATTGTTATAAAAAGTAAAATATACACTGAAATATACTAGTATATTTTCTTTAAAAATAAATAATCACAATTTTTATATAAGCTGTATAATCGCAGTGTATAGACAGCCAGAGTATCTTGTGTGAAATATAATAAGTTGGACTCAATTTTTAGGCGACCTGATCCGGCCCACGAAGGGCGAGAAGAGTGAAAGAAGAGTTGGGAGGGTGATTTAGTAATTTCGATGGGAAATATAAGGTTTGTTGGCCACCTAACATTTGCATTGTTTCTGGCTCCTAGATTTTGGCCCCATGTGCCCACCCCACCTCTCTCTGTCAGATAGCCAACTTTTTGGGGGTGGGAAAAAAATTATTTTTTATAATAATTTTCAATCTTATTTTAAGACCTATTGGTCTAATGTTTTTTCAGATCTTGAATGATCAGGATCCGTTCTGGGATTACATTGTGTGACCCTAAAAGTAAATAAATCAGGTATGATTTTCCAGTACATCAAAACTATCATATAAGTATATGTGATTAAAGTAGCATTTGAGAATCTGTTTTGATTGATTACGTTGTGTTTACATGGGCTTCAGGAATTTTAGCATTTGAAAATCAATCAAAACATACTCTCAAATTCCATTAGATTCCAAATAGCCACTTTATTAAATTCCATGAAAAATTATATATTCCATTAATTCTGGTTAAAAAAACAGTACAGCAAAAATCTCTTACAATGTATAAAAAATATAAAAAATATTTTATAAATAATCATTTTACCCCTTTTATATAAGTTTTATAATCTATTTAGAGAAAATCAACATTTATAAATGATTTTTTGTATTCAAATGAAATATTCACGTAATATTATGTCGATATATCAAGAGGCTATTTAAATTTATATAAATATTTTAATGGGATATATGGATTTCAGAAAGTTTACCGGGGTTAGTTGAATTTTTCACTTAATAAAAAACATGCATCCTAGAGATCTATTTTTAAATTTGTTATAAATGAAAATTTGTTTTTCAAACTCGTATCCAAATTTTTGTTTAAGACTTTAGTCACAGCTTTTAGTTATAAATAATAAAAAAAATTTTTTTTTTAATAATTTAACAAATGTATGTTTTCAAAAAGGGCCCGTCTATCCCCACCAAACAATTTTCCAATCCCACCGATCAAAAAAAAAAAAAAAAAAAAAAAAACGGTGTTTGTCTGTTCCCACTGATTCAGTTCGACCGAATTCGGTCACCATTTCAAGTTTTGGGCGACCGTAATGGGTCGTCATTTCAGGTTTTGGGCGACCGGAATGGATCGAACAGAGTTCAGAATTATATCTACTTATTTTTGTAAACAAATAAATTTTTGAATTTATCCATCGTATTCTACATTTATTCTTTCATCCAAACAACAACTAAGGGATTAAAAAAAATGTAAGTAGATATACTTTCAATTAATTCAAAATTTTATAGAAAAATATCTTATTAGACAAATATATATCATTTTTAAGCTTCGTTTGAATTCGTAGTTAAGATGAATTTTTGTTTGAAAACAAAAAAACGTACCAGTTGATTCAAATACATTTTATATTTGACTTTTGAAATTTGTCTGTAACTTATGTAAAAAAAATTGTTCTTATATTCTACATTTAAGAATAATGATTTATTCTCCCTACATTACAACTCAGACTTGGAGTGATATGAAAGATTCAAGGAGGATACACGTCGTGAGATTATGTTTTCAAAAAAAAAAATTATAAACTTTATTACAAATCTTGTTCGACCAGATTCGGTCACGCGAAACCTGAAATGGCGACCAAATCCGGTCGCGCGAAACCTGAAATGACGACCAAATCCGGTCGAACTGGTCGGATCGGTGGGGATAACAAAACACCGGTTTTTTTTTTATTGACTGGTGGGGTAAAAAAATCGGTGGGTGGGGCTAGACGGGCCTTTCAAAAATACCCCACAGCACATCTCACCACCATGGAATAACAGCTACTGAAATGTTGAATCCCAACTTCTGTCATACAGCATTATTAAAATGTAAATTTAAAATATTGATCAATTTGTCGTCACCATTGATGCATTTAACAAGATGATGATATAATTATTCAGAAAGCAAGAAACCACAAAAATTGTAGATGGAGTTCAAAAAAGGAAAGCTGATTCCAATGTCTGTTACCAATTCCAACGGTTGGAATTTAGGAGGAAAGGAAACGCAGCATGAAAACTGAACAAGTTGCTCAGATGAAATTCCTTACGTCAAGAGATCGCACATCAACCATCTTTTCATCTTGGAATTCCTTCCTGAAGTAGATATGAAAAGCAGAGAATTATAGTATATTTTAAACACATTGAGAAACCAGAGGCAATAATGCTGAATATGCAAATCTGTAAATCTAGAGTGATTATCAGATCATTCAATACTGTTAAAAGTACCATATGAAGCAAGCTAGGAACACTTGAGATAATAAAGAAAACCAGAAAAACAACAATATAATGGATTTTGATGCCAAAACTAAAAGATGGCCTTTAAGCTTTGAAATGAACCTTTTTATCTGGTTTGCCATTTCTTCAACAACTTCCTCCTTGATCTCCGTGAGTTGGTCTTTTGCGAGTTTAATCTCTAGCTCTTCCTCATACTTGGGAAGATCTTCCTTGTGGATCCCAAGCCTGATGTATCACTCAAAATATCAGGAAAAGAAATAAGTAGGGTTCCTCTCAAATTCATGATATTTCAGTCCTTGGAGATTAAAAACAATGATACTATAACTCTCTGCTTTCAGGCACTGAATCGGATATTACAGACCTTCGACATTAATAACAATGATGCCGTCATATACAGCTAACAACCATATAAAACCAATTCCATTACTGGCAAAATGTGAATTTGGTTGTGTGATGATAAATTGGTATGATGGTTCTAGCTTTGCATCAGAAAATAAGGAAGTAAAAGTTTGGGGATGTAGATTGGAACCATAGAAGTGATGTACGAGACAACTTGCAAATATACTAGCAAAGAAAGTTGAGTAGATCTTCTGGAAATGATCATTTGTTTGTTTAACATAATACCATATTATACACCTAGAGCATTGTTACAAAGTTGTCAAAACAACAGACAGTAGTAAATAAAAGATAATTCATTGCATCACTAAGTAACCAGGGTGATGCTTACTTCTTATTGATCTTATCGAACTCTGCTATGAGGAGAGCCATTCCCTTCTTGTCATCCCTTAAAAGTGGTTTCTTAATTTCCTTCTCTACTTTCTCCAATGCATCAAACATCATGATTTCCGCACCAATATCATCAGAAAGTCCATTCCTATAATACAAATCAAAGCCCACATAAAGATACAAATATTTTAATGCACAAGATATTTTTCATCAGCTAATAAGAGCATAATTTTTTTGGAGGACAATGAGACTGATCAATTAAAAATAAAAGAAGTAGGTATGTTGTATGACGCTGCTCACAATAATGCACTGAATCAGCGGGGTCTTCAGCATATGTTGCACAAGGTGTCATTGATATAAGCCAAAAATGGCATTGCCAATAAGCCTACCACATTGACACCGCCATACAATAATTTCCTAGTGAAAAATAATGACTGTACAACATATGCAGTGGTGCTAATATCCAACATGGGTTGATGCTAATGAGATGTTTCTGAAAAGTGTATGTTTGCAGTATAGGTGGCAAGCCATAAAGATGCGTATTAAACAATGTGTTGGCAGAGAGCACAAAAAAGAATGCTTATAAGTGGTAGCATCCTGCAAAACCAATGTATCTGACCACTAATGTAACCGTATTATCATCCCACAACCAAATCATCATGGAAAAGAGGAATGAGAGCATCAAATTGATAAATTGCTGACACCCCTCAGTTTAACTATACATTGTTAGGGTTTCAAATGGCACCCTTTCCAACATTACACATTGGTAAACAGAGTGAATCTTCATATTTTATTGCTCAAGTTGGCCTACGAAACATGCTCACACCTAATTTCTATAATAATCAGTTTCAAGTTAAAGAAAACAAAAGGAACATAGAGACAAGGAAAAAAACATTTCTTAAGTCAAGAAAGTTCAATTATATGCAAAGTTGAAGAGATGGAAAAAAAAAAAGAAAGAAGAAACGATCGACATCAAAGAGGATACTGAGCATAAAGAGAGAAAACAATACATACTTGACGCGGATATCTTGCAGCGTTACTAGATATGTTCGTGCATCTGGGATTCCCTTTGTTTGCTCCTGAATAATATTCTTTACACGCTGTGGTACAGAGAGCAAGTCTGCCCTGCAATTTTCATCCAAGGGCATTAAGGCACAATGCAAGCTAGCAATCAATGTTATAAAAGTTTGATGATTGCTTCATTGGACAACCTATGGGAAATTGCTTGCATGTCCATTCAATCTAACTTTCCTTGCTGATGGATTAAGATACCAAAGAGGTTGACATACCAAAGAGGTTGAACATCCATTCATGACATAGTCCAAAAAACTCCCTCCAAAACAGTCAAATTATCACAAACCTTAATTTTTCATGCTTTCAATAGCAACTTAAGTAGCAACTGAATACTTTATTTTTCTGACAGCAAGAAACATAAAATCATTATAATGTTGCTTGATCACGTAATCCAACTTGAGAAAATATAAAACACTACTAAAAAATGTCCACATTGTATTTGATAATAGGGTTTAAAAGCAAAGTAAAGCTTATATTTTGAAATACCTATAGGATGAACTTACTGTAAAGAAAAAAGTGACTTGAAACATATAAGGTATAAGACAATTCATGGCAGAAAATGTAAAATTATATATATATATATATATATATATATATATATATATAGGGAACCGATTAGGTGCGGCAGCAATCACGGGTCCATCGCATCGGACGGTCGGGTGCGATTCACGTCGACCGTTGGATGCGATGGACCCGCGATCGGACGGCCCACGTCGCGGCCGCACCTGCCGTTCGCCGCATCTAATCGCCCCCGTATATATATATATATATATATATATATATATATATATATATATATATATATATATAATCAACTTGGAAGAATAACACTTATATAGAAAATGCAATGTGCCTTACTTCTCTCTTATAGTCTTCATAACCTTAGCATACTGAGTCACTGCAACAGGATCATCTGGATCTATGGTGATTTTTTCCTTTCGAAGTATCCCAAGGGCAATCTCAAATTTCTTCTTAACATCAAAAAAGATGTTCCACAACATCTCTATAAACATACGAAGATAAGAAATCATTAGCAACAGAGAACTTACAGTTGCAAAAAGTAAAAAACAAGACATACTCTCTACTTGGTTAAAAAGAAGACAAATACAGAACCTATAGACTTTGCAAATACAATTTAGAATTATGTGAATCAGTGGGCCTACAATGGTACAAGGATCGTCATTAACAAAGGATAACTGTTCTTTTAAGTTCCATTTTTTAGATGATAATATCTTTTGAATTTTGACTGAACATTAAAAGTCTGGTGTACCTGAAGGAAACTTCTCAATTTTGTTTTATTTCTTTATGTAGGAACAAGCCTTCTATATCATGTGACCCATAAATCTGACAGGAGCTTCACAATCATGGTTTTATCACTACCTAGTAGATGCATACCAGTGATCCTTGACCTGAACAAAGCCTTAGCAATCATCAACCACAATTTAAAAACAAGAAAACTACTTTCTACTTGAACCTCAGATAGTGTGTAAATCTCAAGGCACGGGGCACTCATAACACTCCTATATTTCAGAAATGGGAAAAAAAGGGCCAGGCCCTATCATACCCAAGATTGACAATGGAACATTTTGAATTGTAATTAAAAAGATCTCATAAATGGGTAAAGATCCCTGCTTCCTTGTGACTCCCTGATTTCACTGCTGTAGGCCATAATATAACATATATGCATCCGACTCTGAAACATTTCATAGTCCTTGATTTATTCAATCTTGGATGTCATGGATCACATTTAAAAAGCAAATAGCCTTCAAATCTTATGTGACATTCAAAATTCTGGCTACTAGATCAGTCACTCATGGAATTATTTTATGTCAAACCCCTACCCCAAAAAACCCCTTCTTCCCCCTTCCAAAAAATCCTCTCTCACGGCCGACCCCATATGAAGAAAAAAAAACAAGACCTTACTCTATAAGAGCCTCCCAATGTGTGAAGTTCGTGCCTCAACCTTTTCAAAGTGCCTGAAGGCCAAATGCACCATCTGTCCTTCACCACTTAGGCGTGTCTCAAGCATCTTTTCCAACAATATTCTTTATTCACAAGACCAAGCCTTCTGCATGGTAGCTTCACTCTTGATGACCACAACAAAAAATACACAACAAATACCGATTCCAGAACTATAGAATGCCAGTAAGGAGACTTTAGTAATTTGACATTCATTAAAATTTGTGAATCGATATTCAAAAATGTTAAGAAAGCATATAAAAGAGATATAAATCAAGCCAATCCCCTCACCGTCTCCTTTGAGCATCGCTGGAGGAGCAGCTTCTTTCGCATAGAAACGGATCGGCACTGCATTCTCGCGCCGCACAATTGCCTGACCATCATACAGCTAAAAAAAAGGAACAACTTTTTTCATAAAAATTACCAATTCTGAGCAAGAAATAATGACCCATCAAGAACACAAAACATCCGGAATTCAGTCTCCTTCAGAAACTTTGTCACAACATAACATCGATTTTTTTGAAAAAAAAAAAACTATCATTCGATAGAAATCGCATCAGTTGCTTCAGCGAGAGCTTTAATTTACCAAATCCGCTAACAACACAAATCCTCTTCCAAACCATCCATTTCGACACCGCATTATAGTCAAACAAGTTAGGGTTAGGGTTTCCAAGTGCGATTGGTGAAACGAGACGAAGAAAGCACGGAAGGGACCGATCCGGAGCTCGTTAGAAGGGGAAAGCTAAGTAGATCTTGTGATTGTAGGAGAGGTACCTTTTTGGATCGGCAGAGGAGGCGAGAAGTGAACGCCATGACTGGAGGTTTCACGATGGTTTCGTCTCCGATGGAGTCGATCGCCGTCTGGAGTTTTCGGGTGTCGTCCTTAGAGCCCCCACAAAACTTTGGGGGGGGGGGCGCCTTTCGTAAACTTACTCTAATGCCCTTGTCAATTGGTGATATGGCATCATAGACCCCATGCATCCTTCGTGTAATTATTATTTTAGGAAAATATTAGTGAGTCATTTTTATCGACCAAAACTTAGACCATACGTGTTTTTATTTGATTAAAAATAGTAAACATCATCTAATGAGATATATATACTTTTATAAAAAGTGTATATCCCTCAATTTGAAAGTGAATGAATCAATTTTTAGTAAATATAAGAAAAAAAATAACTAAATATTTATATTATCTAATGAGGTATATTATTCATTGAATTTTTGATGAGGTATATAGGACTGCATTTTATACTGTAAAAAAAAGTGTAACAGTGTTCTTATTTCAGATAGATTTACAATACCAGAAATCATTCTATCGGAAATTATTTTATCAGGAATCCATTCCATTATACTGTTTGGTTCTCTAGTGAATTTATGCACAAAATCATTTTCCGATTCTTAGAATGAGATAATGAATAATTGGAATCCTTGTATTGCACTTAGGGTTCAATCCCTTTATATACAAGTACACCTAAGATTACACGTGTAATACACTATGACATAACACATATAATTTAACAGCCCCCCTCAAACTCATGGCGAATCATACAAGGTGAGTTTGCGAATGAGGAACTGAAATCGAGGAACTGGATGTGACTTCGTAAAGAAATCAGCAAGCTGCTCTGCAAAGGAAATACGCGAAAGCGATACTGTCTTTGTATGGTAGTGTTGACGAACGAAGTGACAGTCGATCTCAATGTGTTTGGTCATTTCGTGAAATACCAGATTGCTGGCTATCTGAATAGCAAACCGGTTATCACAATAAAGAGCAGTAGGACCAGTCATAGTGACTCCTAAGTCCATCAAGAGACGTCTAAGATGAACAATCTCCTTGGTGGTAATAGCCATGGCGCGATACTCAGCTAAGAGATGATGGAATCTCCAAGAAATATGCAGAACCCAGTGGTAGAGCGTCTCATGGTTGGATCTCCAGCCCAATCAGCATCAGTGTAAGCTCTAAGAATCAAAGTGGAAAAGGATGATAGATACAACGATCTAGTGATAGTGCCACGTAAATATCTCAAAATACGCATAAGAGCACCATAATACACTGATCGAGGGGTCGAGACAAACTGACTAACAATGCTAACAGCATGAGTAATGTCAGGTCTGGTGATGCAGAGATACACAAGCTGACCCATAATCTATCTGTATCAAGTAGGATATGGAAGAAGCTCACCATCTGTCGGACGAAGCTTCACATGAAGCTCGAGAGGAGTCTCCGCACTACGGTTATCGGAGAGGGAAGCACGCTCTAAAATGTCAGCTGTATATTTTTGTTGAGAAAGCAGGATTCCACGATCACTCTGTGCAATCTCGAGACCAAGAAAGTTGTGAAGAGTACCAAGATCTTTCATCTGAAACTATCGACTAAGGTGATTCTTGACCAGAGTAATGCTGAGACCTGGAGGTGGCTGCATATAGACAATCTCATATAGGTCACCGTGAAGAAAGACATTCTTCACATCCATTTGAAAAAGAGGTCAACGACGAATATCAACAACGACAAGGAGAGTACAAACATTGGTCATCTGAGTGACAGGTGCAAATGTATCCTCATAGTCAATTTCATACTCCTGGGTGAAAATGCGGGTAACAAGACGAGCTTTATACCGTTCAATAGACACATCATGACGATACTTGATCTCGAAGATCCATTTGCATCTGATAGGTGTAACATCATCTGGAAGGGGAACAACATCCCAAGTCTTGTCTGCGTAAATGCTTGAAAGTCCTCTGCCATGGCCTGCTTCCACTCAAGGTACTCGACTGCCTCGCGGTAAGAACGGGGCTCACAGTGAGCATGTATAGCTATGAGATAGGTCTGAAACTGAGGAAAGTAGGTATTGACATATGCAAAACCAAACTGGTCAGGTGATCCCGAGTCGTAACTGAATCGGGAAAGGGGGGTGTCATGCATGCTGAGGATAACGAGGCAAAGGAAGAAGATCCACAGCAGGAGGAGGTACGTCAGACGTGAGGATCGGAGGATCAGCAGAAGTATCTTCAGTAGGGGCAATAGGAGACACACTGGGAGGAGAAGGTTGATTATCTGTAGGAGTGCCAGGTTGTGGCGCAGGGGTAGGAACAGACTCTAGTGTAACAGGTAGTCCAGGAAGAGGAAGAGACGTAATAGAAGAGACCTGAACAGGAGAATGCATGGGAGGAGAGGACGAAGCGGATGAAGAAGAAAAATAGGGAACATCCTCGATAAAGGACACATGACGAGCGATCCAAAAACGATCTCCAAAAAGGATCATAGCAGCGATAACCTTGTGTTCGAAGCTAATTGCCAAGAATACACACTTTGCTGACCGAGCGGCCAACTTGGTGCGTTGATAAGGAGGGAGAAGCATAAAACACGTACATTCAAATGTGCGAAGTCTGCTACAATCAAGATGAGAAAAATAAAGATGCTCATGAGGAGTCATACCAGAGAGGAGGGGGTAATATTGATAAAATGGGCAGAAAGAAGAGCAGCATCAGCCCAGAATGTACTAAGGACTAAAGGGGAAAGTAAGATAGCACATGTCGTTTCAAGAATATGACGATGTTTACGTTCAGTGGCCCTATTTTGCTCATGAGTATAGGGGCATGATTGTTGAAAGAGGGTGCCATGAGAATGAAAAAGAGAACGCATTGTAGAAGAGATGTATTCTCGAGCACAATCAGACTTAAAAGTTTTGATACAAGCGTGAAATTGGGTATAAATCATATTGGTAAAAATCTCATAAATTTTAGGAACGATGACACAATAAATAAATCCAAGTAAAACGAGAGTAGTCATTAATAAAATAAATATAATAAGAAAAACCAATCTTTGAGGTTATATGAGATTGGCCTCAAATGTCAGAATGAACAAGCTCAAATGGACTAGAGGACTGATTATTACTATGACTAAAAGGAGTAGCCACAGATTTGGCTAATTTACAGCCCTCGCAAATAGAAAGTGGAGAAAAAGCAACACATCCTAAGACACCAGACTGAAATACTTCTTTGAGACGAGACTCAGACACATGACCTAACCTTCGATGCCACAAGTCGACATCAGTAGTGACACTACCACAAAAGACAGATGGATTAGGAACGGGAAGTCGAAGATACTCCACGTAATAAAGTCCATCAAGCCTACGTCCAACGCCAATCCTCTGCCCTGATCGTGGATCTTGCACAAGATAAGCCAGAGGTGGTAAAGGTAACAGTGAGACCAAAATCACACAATCGACTAATAGATATAAGATTCATGCAAAGGTCAGGAGCATGGAAAATGAATGGTAATGAAAGGCGTCATGTAGGGTCAGAGGTGGTAGTTATTGATCCACACTGTGTGATGACTAAGGGAGAGTCATCTGCAGTTTGAATCGTGGGTAGGTGTGAAGGGGCCGGTGAGCATGCAGTGAGGACAGAACTGTCCGGTGTCATGTGATGTGATGCACCTGAATCAAAAATCCAATGAACAGTAGTACCCGATGTAGTAGAGAAAGCAAAGGGAGTAGAAGAACTAGGAGGAGGTTGCTGCACGATCAGCTGATTGAGACTCTCTCAGATACGCCCAAGATGATCTGTGTAGGAAGACAGAGCATCGATAGCAACAGCAGCAGAAGTATAGGAAACAATGGTGCGACGCTGTCCTCTTCCTTTAGGTCCAAAGCGCTTTTCAGGATGAAGCTTCCAACAATCGACAATCGGATGTCCAGGCTTCTTGCAGTGAGCACAAACTTTATTCTTTCGAGAAGAACCTGTGAGAGACGTAGAAGGAGTAGCCACCAAAACACCCTCATAAGTGGAAGATGGAGTGGACTAATGCAATGCAATGGTGTGAAGACGAATCTCCTCAGCTACAGTGGATACCAGTCGAGGAAGTGGATCCCGATGTATGAATTGACCGGTCAATGTGGAAAACTCTTGACGAAGAGCCATCAGATACTGGTACAACTGGCGACAATCACGAAAGGCTTCTCGCTTGGCGAGAGTGGCCATCGGTCCAGACTCAAGAGCACAAATCTCCCTGAAGTTTGCCCTCATGCGGCCATATAAAGTCTGACCAGATATATCACCTTGAGTAGTAGTCTGAGTCTCGATCAGAAATTGATATACATAATTGATCAAATAAGAGCGTACGCGTTTGTCCCGTGTGTGCCAAGTGATATATGTTGGGTCTCAATCAGAAGGTTGCACAGTAAAACCATCAATATAATCGACAAGATCACAATGATCGAGAGCGCTTTGCACCGTAATGTGCCAGGGTGACCAATCATCTGCAGAACTGAGAGGAAAATCCGTCAAGTTCAGAATATTGTCCCAAAAATTCTCAAAACATGCCATCTGAGAGAGAGTAGCAGTATGAGAGAGATTATATACCATAGTAGCCTAAGGGAGATCATCCACCTTCGAAGTGGGTGGCGGAAGAGTATGGTCGTCGTTGGTTTCTAACATTGTGCAAGCTGAGCGGACGCGGGCACATAGAGGTGCTCGCTAGGACGGACTCGGGCACACAGGTGAACTACCATGGAAGACCTGAAAAGGTCATTGGCAGGGTAGACCTGAAAAGGTGATGGACATGGTAGACCTGAAAAGGTGAACTGCCATGGCAGACCTAAAAAGGTGAACTACCATGGAAGACCTAAAAAGGTAATTGACAGGGTAGACCTGAAAAGGTCATTGGTAGGGTAAACCTAAAATGGTGATTGGCAGGGTGGACCTAAAAAGGTGAACTGCCATTGAAGACCTGAAAAGGTAAACTGCCATGTAAGACTTGAAAAGGTGAACGGCCGTGTAAGACCTAAAAAAGTAATTAGCAAGGTAACCCTGAAAAGGTCATTGGCAGGGTAGACATGAAAAGGTGAATTGTCATTGAAGACCTGAAAAGGTGAACTACCATGTAAGACCTGAAAAGTTGAACGGCAGGATAGACCTAAAAAGGTCATTGGCAGGGTAGACCTGAAAAGGTGATTGGCAGAGTAGACCTGAAAAGGTGAACTACCATGTAAGACCTGAAAAAATAAACGGCAGGGTAGACCTAAAAAGGTCATCGGTATGGTAGACCTGAAAAGGTAAACTACCATGGAAGACCTTAAGAGGTGGTCCACTGAGTAGGCCAGAGGAGGGATCCGCAAGTAACACCAGACAAGGTAGTAGGACTAAGTGTCCTTTAATTCCGGGGTGACCTCTTCGCCAAGTTGATTTATTATAACAAATCGGCAATTTTTTTATTGTGAAATGATGGAAAGGAATTGAAAGGCTTCCTCCACTATCCTATTAACCATCATAGGCCTTTGGTGGGCAATCAAATCATCGTAACCCTGAGCCATGCAATACTCCTCGTTGAGCCATGCAATAATGCGTGGTTTTTCTCAGTGCCGATGAGTAGCAGGAGGAGTCAGACCCAAATTCAGAGAAGGTTAGGTAGTCCGGATTCTCATCGGTGCTCAATGTTCGTGTAGAATATGTGAGATCTGACAAGAGCTCCGATTTGCAGTCGTCGTTGGGCACTGGGTCTTCGATTCCAACACGGACTCGGCCGGTACGAATCCCAAGATGCAGTTTCCGTCCATGAAAAAAGGAAGAAGAGGAAGCCGAGGTGACCTCCGACGACTTGCCGTCGCTTGTTCTCCAAGGTCTCCATCCGTGGAAAGAGGAAGAAGAGGAAGCCGAGGTGACCTCCGCCGACGTGTCGCTGTTCGTGCTCTGAGGTCTCCGTTCGTGGAAAGAGCTTGCCGAGGTGATCTCCGCCGACGTGCCACCGTTCGTCCTCCGAGGTTTATGTCCATGGAAAGAAGAAGAAGAGGAAGTCGAGGTGACCTCGCCGATGTGTCACTGTTCGTTCTCCGAGGTCTCCGTCCATAGAAAGAGGAAGAAGAGGAAGCCGAGGTGACCTCCGTCGATGTGCCACTGTTCATTCTCGAGGTCTCCATCCGTGGAAAGAGGAAGAAGAGGAAGCCGAGGTGACCTCCGCGACATGCCGCTGTTGTGCTCTGAGGTCTCCGTTCGTGGAAAGAGGAAGAAGAGGAAGCCGAGGTGACCTCCATCGATGTGCCACCGTTCGTCCTCCGAGGCTTCTGTCCATGGAAAGAGGAAGAAGAGGAAGCTGAGGTGACCTCCGCCGACGTGCCACCGTTCGTTCTCCGAGGTCTCCGTCCATGGAAAGAGGAAGAAGAGGAAGCCGAGGTGACCTCCGTCGACGTGCCGTCGTTCGTTCTCTAAGGTCTCCATCCGTGGAAAGAGGAAG
Source organism: Acorus calamus (assembly GCA_030737845.1). Classification (NCBI taxonomy): domain Eukaryota; kingdom Viridiplantae; phylum Streptophyta; class Magnoliopsida; order Acorales; family Acoraceae; genus Acorus; species Acorus calamus. The sequence goes on along the minus strand of CM060858.1, from coordinate 16,482,832 downwards.
AAGAGGAAGCCGAGGTGCCCTCCACCGACGTGCCGCCGTTCATCCTCCGTGGTTTCTATCCGTGAAAAGAGGAAGAAGAGGAAGCCGAGGTGACCTCCGTCGACGTGTCGCTGTTCGTGCTCTGAGGTCTCCGTTCGTGGAAAGAGAAAGAAGAGGAAGCCGAGGTGACCTCTGCCGACGTGCCGCCGTTCGCCCTCCGAGGTTTCTGTCCATGGAAAGAGGAAGAAGAGGAAGCCGAGGTGACTTCCGCCGACGTGTCGCCGTTCGTCCTCTGAGGTTTCTTATTCTTCATCACGGACCTTGTGGTGGTCTTCTTGAGCTCTGCTGGACGGATTCTCCTTGGCGCATCTTCTCATGAATTTGCTTATTATTCGTGACTAGGGACATTGAAGGAGGTCTTGCCCCTAGCGTCGCCTCGTCATTCAACCTAGATCCATCGATGTCGCTCCTCATCTTCATCGTCTCTTCTAGATCTTGTTTTGGAAAATGGCTTTTTGTCCCGCATCCCACAGACAGTGCCATTTGTGGGAGGTGAAAACGTCCTTCTCCTTGAATCGGTCAAACTCAAGGACGGTCCAGGCTTGGTTTGAGTAGATCCGTGAAGAGACGACGATGAGGGTCCGTAATGGAGGGATTGACGAGGTTTGTCTGGATTGAACCTGATGTAGATCAGTTGCCTACGTACCCTTGTTTGAGAGATTAAGGCACACGTAGTTCTTTTTTGGTGAGAACCTCCGATAATGAAGCCCAATCTCCATTAAAGTGGGATTTTAGGCTTGAGTCTTGGGTTCTCTTATTTTTTGGGGAAGAATAAGTATATATCTCTCTGTTCCTCTCTCTCTCTCTCTCTCCATCCCCCTCTAACGAAGGGGATACCCTTCTATTTATAGTGGGAGGGGTGAGCCTATTGCCATAGAGGGGTGAGCATATCATGGGATGGAATCTTCCGCGTGGCTCTTGGATTGATCAACACGTGGGATCTGGGGATCAGTGTCTCATAACAACTTTCAGATGGTTTGTTACAACCACTATGTCAGAGAATATCCCGTGGGATTTCTAATATCTCGCCGATGCAGACTCCGTGCTTTTGATTCAAGTCGGACATGAGCTATGCCCCCATTCACCAAGATTTGGTCAGCGTCCGACCAGATTGTTTATTGACCCGTCTTGAGGTGGTGATGTGTTATGACGGAATGCAATTGGCCGGGGCGGAATAGCCTTTTAAACGGGTTCTAAGATGTGTCAGATTTTGGCTTCTACAATGGGAATTATTGTATTGCACTTATGATTCAATCCCTTTATATACATGTACATATAGAATTACACGTGTAATACACTATGAATACATATAATTTAACACCGATGTTTAGTTCATACATAGAAAATGATAAATGAATTTGATTTAAATGTCTAAAATATTCTTACTAATAGTCTAATATATATAGATACTTGCAAAATTTATGTATTTACTAATATTACAATTATAAAAAATGAGTAATCTTTTTAAAAATATTTATCAAATGTAAATAAATAAAACAACCAATTATATAATTAAACACATAATAGAGTAATCTTCCTAAATAAGTTGAATATTATGAACTCCCATAAAACTTTAAACGACTACATATGAATAACCCAAAATATAATATATTTTTTAGAAGACATTATTTAATCCTCTTAAACATCTACTACAACCCAAATTAACCAAGTTGTTCACTAATTAAAATTTATTTACTAATAATTAATTACATAATAAGAGAGAGAGAGGAGAATGATTAATTAAAATGTAATTAATTTGTTAGAGGTACAATGGTCATTAAAAAATTAATTACATGATACACCCTCATTTTCAGAATCCCACCAAATTGGTGGGATTTAGATTCCACCATATTTTCTTTCCACGTGGATTTTAAATTATATAGGACCCACATTTTTTTTTCAAAATAACACTAATCAAGCCGTCAATTTTACTCTTCTTCATACCTTGTTTAGTATGGCATAAGCCACTCGAATATAAATAATTATTCTAATAACATAAATAGCTATATAAGTAGAATAAGTCATTTTCTGATTTGTTATTTTTTGTTATTTTGGTTAAAAGATGTAATAATGAAATTTTTATCATTTGATTGACCAAAAATAAGATGATGTGGATAAAATTATAAATAATATGTAGATAAAGATTGATATAAAATGAAAAAATAATTTCATCCCTAACTCCTTAAGTCATCTCCAGCCCTTACTCAAACGGTCAAACCTATATTTAAATTTCTAAGAACCTTAACAAAAAAGTTTTAAAAAAAATCTGGATAAAGTGAAATTTTTTGAAAAAAGACCTAAGTAAACTTAAAACCATGGTTGAAGAACAATATCAAACAAAGACATTACTCAATGTTTTAGTTAATCCTGAATACAATTTTGATTACGCGTGGGAGATGCTCTTACACAATCCAAAAAATCACAAAATGTGTTTCTCAAAAAGAATAACTAAAAATACAACTATAAAGAAAATCACTTATTTTACTTATATAATTTTCTATTTTTAGAATAGTCATCAATCCCAAAATATATTATGTCTTAATTCAAACGGCACTTTGAGTAGAAAAAATATTTATTTTGTATAATAATTTTTCAAACAACCTTATTTTAAGGCCTAATGTCTTTCCAAATCTTGAATGATGATCCGGATCCGATCGAAGATTACTTTGTGTCGCCCTAAAATAAATCAGGTATGGTTTTCAAGGGCATAAAAAATATCAATTATATATATGATTAAACTAGAATTTGAAAAAATATTTTGGTTGATTTCGCTTTTGAGCAGTCAAATTTGTAAACTTGTTTACAAATAGACCCCCAAATGGATGCATTTTTTTTAAGGCGGGTCATTAGTTAATTATAAAAAATAATTTTTGAGAAATTTAATAAAACAATGCATCATGGATATCTATTTTTAAAGTTTGTTCCAAGTGAAAATTTGTTTTTAGAACTTGTTTTCAAATATTGTTTAAGAATTTAGTCACAACTTTTAGTTTTAGTTATAAATAGTAAAAAAGGATTCTTATTTTTTTACTAATCTAACAAATATATGTTTCCAAAATACCCCACAGCACATCTCACCACCATGGAATGGCAGCCATTGAAATGGGGCCCGTCTAATCCCACCCACGTATTTTCTTACCCCACCAAGCAATAAAAAAAAAAAAAAAAAAAAACCGGTGTTTTGCTATCCCCACCAATTCGACCCGTTCGACCGGATTTGGTCGCCATTTCAGGTTTCGCGCGACCGAAACTGGTCGAACAGGATTTGTAATAAAATTTATAATTTTTTTTTTGAAAACATAATCTCACGACGTGTATCCTCCTTAAATCTTTCATATCACTCCAAGTCTGAGTTGTAATGTAGGGAGAATAAATCATTATTCTTAAATGTAGAATATAAGAACAATTTTTTTTACATAGGTTACAGACAAATTTCAAAAGTCAAATATAAAATGTGTTTGAATCAACTGATATGTTTTTTTGTTTTCAAACAAAAATTCATCTTAACTATGAATTCAAACGAAACTTAAAAATGATATATATTTGTCTAATAAGATATTTTTCTATAAAAATTTGAATTAATTGAAAGTATATCTACTTACATTTTTTTTAATCCCTTAGTTGTTGTTTGGATGAAAGAATAAATGTAGAATATGATGGATAAATCCAAAAATTAATTTGTTTACAAAAAATAAGTAGATATAATTCTGAACCCTGTTCGACCCATTCCGATCGCCCAAAACCTGAAATGACGACCCATTACGGTCGCCCAAAACTTGAAATGGCGACCGGATTCGGTCGAACGGAATCGGTGGGAACAGACAAACACCGTTTTTTTTTTTTTTTTTGATCGGTGGGATTGGAAAATTGTTTGGTGGGGATAGACGGGCCCATTGAAATGTTGTCAAACAATATTATTCAAATTTAAATTTAAATATTGATCGAATTATCATCACCATTGAAGCATTTAACAAAGATGATATAACTATTCAGAAAGCAAGAAACCACCAAAACAGAAAAAAAATCAAGTAAACTGTAGACTATATATAACTTGAAAACAAAGTTACAATAGTCCGAAAGATAAGAGTGAGGAGGCAGAGAGTAGAAACCACAAAAATTGTCAATGGAGTTCAAAAAAGGAAAGCTGGTATCAATGTCGTCCCCAATTCCCATGGTCGTTAATTAAAGAGGAAAGGAAAGCTGAACAAGTTTAGATGAAATTCCTTGTCAAGAGATCGCGCATCAACCATCTTTTCATCATGGAAATCTTTCCTGCAGAAAATGAAAAAGCAGAAAATTATAGAACATTTTAAACACATTGGGAGATCTGAGACAATAATGCTGAATATGCAAATCTGTAAGTCTAGAGGAGTGATTATCAGATCATTTCAGTAGTGTTAGAAATACCATATGAAGCAAGCAAGACATAATAAAGAAAATCACAAAAAACAATAATATCAATGCATTTTGATGCCAAAATTAAAAGATGGACCCTTAAGCTTTTAAACGAACCTTTAGCGCCTTTGCAATGCCATCAGCAAATTCCTGGGTGAACTCTGTGACTTGGCCTTTTGCGAGTTCAAGCAATAGCTCTTCGTCATACTTGGGAATATTGTCTTTGCGGATCCCAAGCCTGATGTATTACTCGAAATAACAGGAAAAGAAAATAAGTAGGGTTCCTCTCATATTCATGACACAGGCACTGAATTGGATATTTCAGACCTTTGACATTAATAGCAATGATGCAGTCATGTACAGCTAACAACCATATACAACATCGCAACCAATTCCATTACTAGCAAAATGTGAATTTGGTTGTCATGATAAACTGGTATGATGTTCTAGATTTGCATCAGAAAAATTGTCCAAAGTTTGGGGATGTACATTGGAATTTTAAAAAGTGACGTATGAGACAACATAAAAATACTGGCAAAGAAAGGTGAGTAAATTTGTGAGAATGATCAGTGTCTGTTTACCATATCATACACACAGTATATTTCTAAATTGTTGAATCAACAGTCAGTAGTAAATAATAAATAGTTCATTGCATCATTCAGTTTCCAGGGTGATGCTTACATCTCACCAATCTTATCAAGCTCTGCTTTGAGGAGAGCCATTCCCTTCTTGTCATCCCTTAAAAGGGGCTTCTTAATTTCCTTCTCTATTTTCTCCAATGCATCAAACATCATAACTTCCGCACCAAAATCATCAGGAATTGCATTCCTATAATACAATTCAAATAAGCCCACATAAAGATACACATGTTAATGAGAATATTTTTCATCAGCTGATAAGGCATAGTTTTTATGGAGGACAATGAGACCAATCATTTAGATATAAAAGAAGTGCGTATGTTGTATAATGCTGCTCACAATAATGCAATGAATCAACAGGGTATTCAGCATAAGTAGCACAAGGTGTCAATTAACTGTATTCAACGAGAACATCAATACAAGTAAAAAATGCCATTGCCAATAAGCCTATCACATTGACACTGCCATACAATAATTTCCTAGTGAAAAAACTGACTTTACAAAATAGAGGATTTTTTTTAAAAAAACAAAGAATAGTATTAGTTTGTCTTTCATGTACAGAGGTGCTAATATCCAACATAGGTTGATGCTAACGAGATGTTTCTGGAAAAGTGAAGTGTGTTTGTAGTATAGGTGGCAAGCCAAAACATGCATTCAATGTGTTGGCACTTGGCAGAGAAGGCCAAAAAGGGTGCAAGTGGCAACATCCTGCAAAACCAATGGTACCTGACCACTAATGTAACCATATTATCATCCAATAACCAAATCATCATGAAAAGAGGAATCAGAGCATCAAATTGATAAAATTGCTGAAACTCCTCAGTTATACTATACATGTTATCCATGTAATATTAAAAAGGGAAAAATTCAAATAACCCCCGGTAAATTGCACAAAATCCATATAACCCCCTCACTTGTTCTTAAATTCATACAACCGCCTAAAAACACCTATATAAATCCAAATAGCCCATGAGTTTAACTCCAGTTGACATATGATAAATATTTTGCAAATATTCCATTTGGTTAACCCTGGTTGAAAATATAGTATAAAAAATAAAAAAATCCCTTACAATGTGTTAAAAATGCAAAAAATTATCTATAAATGATTATTTTATCCCTCTGAATAGATTATAAAACTCTATTCGGAGTGGTAAAATCATTATTTATAGAAGATTTTTTATATTTTTAACACATTATAAAGGAGTTTTGGTATATAGTGTTTTTAGTCAGGGTTAACCAAACAGAATATTCACTCATATGTCGACAAAAAATTAATTCAAGAGGTTGTTTGGATTTATATAAGTGTTTTCAGGGGATTATATGGACTTCATAAAAAGTCAGGGGGTTATATGGATTTTGGGCAATTTACATAGGGTTAAATGGATTTTCCCCTATTAAAAAATAAAGATGTGGTAACGCAGCTGATTTAATTGATTTTCTACATGAATTCAACTCTAACAGAAACTAAGCCAATTACTGACACCATTTTCGAACACCATACATTGGTAAAAAGAGGGACTTCATATTTTATTACTCAACGGAGACCAATGAAACATGCTAACACCTAATATCTATAATAATCAGCTTCACGTTGAAGAAAACAAAAGGAACGTAGAGACAAGGAAAAATAAACATAAACATTTCTCAAGTTGCAAACAAGAAAGTTCAAGCATATACCTAGAAACGTTGTGCCAAGTTGAAGAGATGGCCAAAAAAAATAAACAACAACGTTCAAGAGGATACCGAGCATAATGAGGCAAAACAATACATACCTGATGCGTATATCTTGCACCGCCAATAGATATGTTCGCATATCTGGGATTTCCTTTGTTTTCTCCTCAATAATGTTGATTTCACGCTGTGGTAGAGAGAGCCAGTCTGTCCTGCATTTGTTTTTCAATTGCATTAATTCCTTTAGGCGTGATAATGCAAGATAACAATCAATGTGGTAAAGTTTGATGATTGCAATGTTTTAAATATCGATTATATCGATATATCGAAATCGGCCCCAATCGATACATCGATTGCCTCTTTTTTTTCCGAAAAACATGGAAAAAAACATGAAAAAACAGCAAAAAAAAAAAAGAACATTGTGAAAAAAGGAAAATGAATAACAATAATTTAAGTTATTAATATTTTACAATGATGTTCATTTGAAATAAAAATGCAACTAATTAACTACAACATAAAACTACAAAAGTGAAAAAAAATTATTTAAATAGATAATCCATTGCATTGGTCACAAAATCCCCTCCATGGGTTCTACCTAATGGTGTGCCATAACCATAAGAGGTGCCACCATAATCTCATTATATGCAATAATTGTGTGTGCACATAAATGAAAACAGTGATTCTTCTAGCTAAACTAATAGTTCTGATATGCATCTTACCAATATCTTCTAGAATTAAATCAATACAATGTGCAGCACATGGTGTCCAAAATATTGTGGGGTGTCTATCTGTCACTAATTCACATGCAACTTTAGTTAGCAGCATTATCAGTTACAATTTGAACAATATTTTCTTTTCCAATAATATTTTCAATAACATCATTTATTTCTTTAAACAAATATATTGCAATGTGTGAATATGCATATGCATCAATTAATTTTAAAAACATGATTCTTTTTGGAGGATTAGCTAAAAAGTTAATTATAATCTTTGTCTCATGTCTGTCCGTCCATCACACATTAATATACAACCATATGTTTTCCAATGTCCATTATGTGTATCTAAAATCTTACGAGTTTCTCTTACCTCCTCTTGTAAATATGTTTCACTTATCCCATACATCAATGGTGGGGCTAAACCAGACCCAAATCTACCTATTGCTTCTAATGCAACATGAAAAGAACGTGAAGTTAATGCATGAAAAGATACACCTAAAGTGATTGCCCATTTAGCTATCTTTTGAATTGCATTTTTTCTTTTTCTTTTTTTAACCTATTTTCTAAAGTTGTTTGTCCAGGGCCTCCTCTTAATCTTTGGCCAACTACATCTTTAACATTACCTCTACAAAATAAATCCATAGGACCCCTAGTGTTTTTCCTTATTTGTTTGGGTGGAGGAGGCCTTGAACTAGGACCACCAATTTCTGTTATATCATCATCACTTCCATGTGGTTGTTCATCTCCTATGTCTCTAACAAAATCTTCAGAATAAAATTAATCTCTTCTGCGTTTATTTTCAGATTTTTTATTTCTTTTCTAATTTCTAGTGTTGTTTTAAGGCATGGTTTAGCATTAGCTCCTAGTGAATGCAATGTGTTCTTTGAATCTGGTTATGCCACCACTACATAAATTTAAGCAAAGTAAATATTTGACAATATGTTTTTCAATAGCACTTTTATATTCTCCATATTTCCATGCAATGTTTTTTGTATTAGCTGGTCTTAGATTAGATGAACTAGCTCCAGAAGAAAACATTTTTTGAGGATTTTTTAGGTGTCCAAAAATTAAATATTGATTATCTAATTAAGTGGATAATGCTATTTTAACTACTTTCTAAAAAACTCTACCAAGTGCAAAGAATAAATACATCTAAAAATAATAAAAAAAATAGAAAGAGGAGAAGTCCTCCACCAAAAGCCTCTAAAGTCTCCACCAAAAGCCTCCAAAAACTCCACCAAAGTCCTCCAAGTAGTCCACTAATATCTCCACCAAGAAAGGAAATTTTTGGATTTTTGAATTTTTTTTGTGGATTTTGGGATTCTTTTGGTATTGAGGGATTTTGGGAAGAAATTATTTGCTAAATGAGAGAGTAGAGATTGTATGAGAGTGATTGAATAGAAGAGAAGATGTTTGTTGAGTTGTTGTAGTGAGAATGGGGGTTTGGGGGAGTATTTATAGGATTGGGGAAAGGAGAAAAATAAAAAAAATAAAAGTTCTTGGGGGGGTTTATGCCAAAAAAAACCCCAAACGGCTATATAGCCATTGAGGCCCCAACGGCCGAAAAAAAATTTTAACAAAAAAATTTGATCGATGATATATCGTTGACGTCAGCATGACATCAGCGATTTTCGATAAAACGCAGTGAAATCCGTTGATTTTCGCGATTTCATCGGCGATTTCGATATATCAAGATCGCAATCTTAATTTAAAACAGAGGATGATTGCTTCATTGGAAAGCTCAATTTAAAACAGAGGATGCTTGCTTCATTGGAAAGCCATAATCGCTTGCATGGCCATTCAATCTACTTTCCTTGCTGATGAATCAAGTTAATTTTTCATAAAGTTAGATAAAAAAAATCTGCAAGACATACCAAAGAGATCTATTCATGATATTGCAAAAAAATATCTCCATTATCACAAGTCTTGTATAATTTGTCATGCTTTGAAGAGCAAACTAAGTAGCAAGTAGAAATTGAATACATTTTTTTTCTGAAACAACAGCAAGAAACAAAAAATCATAATAATTGCTTGGGCACATAAGCAAACTTGAGAAATTATTTTTTTTTAAAAAAAGTAATTAAAAATACCACATTGCAATGGAATTTTTTTTTTGGTTTAAAAGAAAAGTAAGTTTTATATTTTGAAATATCTACTATCTAGATGAACTTACTGTAAAGAAAAAAGTGACTTACAACAGATCAAGTATAAGGAAATTCATGGCAGACAATATAAAAATATATTTAAACTGATATAAATTAAACAACTTGGAAGCATAACACTTGTAGCAAATGCAATGTGCCTTACTTCTCTATTATTGTCTTCATAACCTTAGCATACTGAGCCATTGCAGCAGGATCATCTGGATCTATAGTAATCTTTTCCTTCCGAAGTATCCCGAGGGCAATCTCATATTTCCACTTATCATCACAAAACGTTTCCCACCACAACCCTATAGAGATTCAAAGAAAAGAAATCATTAGCAACAGAGAACTTATTGTTGCACAAAAAATACACACTCTACTTGGTTAAAAAGAAGACAAAAACATAATCTCCAGACTTTGCAAGTACAATTTAGAATTCTATGGATCAGTGGGCCTACAATGGTACAAGGATCATCATTAACAAAGGAAGGTAAAATTTTTAGTTGGTGCCATATTTAAATATTTTTAGATGCAATATCTTCTGAGTTTTGACTGAACATTAAAAGTATGGTACACCTGGAGGAAAATTCTCAATTTTGTTTACGGATCTTTCGTTATGACTTTATCACTATCTAGCAGATGCATGCCAGTGATTGTTGACTTAACCAAAACCTTAGCAATCATCAACCACAATTAAAAAAGAAGGAAATTACTTTCTACTTGAACCTCAGACAGTTCGCAAATCTCAAGGCACGGGGAACGCATACCACTCTTATATTTCAGAAATGGGAAAAAAAGAACCAGCACTATCATACCCAAAATCGACAAAATTTGGAAAAAAACAAATTTGAATTGTAATTAAAAAAAGATCTCATAAATGGGTAAGATTCCTGCTTCCTTGTGGCTCCCTAATTTCATTGCTGTATGCCATAATACATGTATCAGTCTCTGGAGCATTTCATAGTCCTTGATTTATTCAATCTTAGATGTCATGGATCACATTTAAAAAGCAAATAGCCTTCAAATCTTATGACATTCAAAATTCTGGCTACTAGATTATTCACTCATGGAATTATTTTGTGTCAAACCACTAGCCAAAAAACCCTGCTTCCCCCTACCAAAAGCCCCTTCACGGCCTGCCATGTGAAGCGTGCCATTTCAATATGAAGATAAAAAAAACAAGACATTACTCTGTGAAGAACCTCCCAATGTTTGAGGCTCATGCCTCTATGACCTAGGCACCTTTTTGAAGTGACTGAAGGCCAAATGCACCATCAGTCAATCACCACGTAGGCGTGTCTCAAGCATTTTTTCTAATAATATTCTTTATTCACAAGAACAAGCCTTCTGCATGGTGGCTTCGCTCTTGATGAACATAACGCAAGTACACAACGTATACAAATGCCAAAACTGTATAATGCCAGTTAGGAGATTTGGTAGTTTGATATTCATTAAAATATAGTTACTTTCATAAATGGTTCTTTTCCTAATGCCAATTCATAAACTACAATAAAAAGAAGAGAAAAATGTATATAACCCCCTGAAAGTTTGCTTATATTCATATCGAGTCCTCTTTTTTTCGAAAATCAATTAACCCTCTAATTGTTTGGGTTACATCGAGATACCCTCCTACCATTAACACTTTGAAACTGGGGTGTAGATAACTTAACCACACTTGTTTAAGTTAGTTTTTTACCCTAGTCATTTCACTCACTTCTGAGGGAAAAATGCATATAACCCCCTTAAAGTTTATGAATATCCATATTGACCCCTCAATTATCTGAATATCCCCCTATATTTTATCATGGATAAATATTTATCTGAATTATTTCTGACAAAATTTAAGGAATATATACTAGGTATATATATTCTATCATCTAAAGGTGTTGCAAATGTGTTTATCCAAAAATTTCATGAGATTAAGAAAATTCACAATATGATCCCTCTAAATAACCAAAATATATGCCATCCATAAAAAAATAGCCTACTGTATTTCTTCTTCAATGTATTGTATATTGTTAGGTTAACCACACTCAAGTTTTAACTAGGTAATGGTAGGGGGTGATATAAATTAAGCGAGTAATTTCTTCAGAAAAATGAGGGGTCAATATGTATATTCACAATCTTTCAAGAGAATATATATTTTCAAGGTGATAAGTAAGGAATGTTCCATGAATATTCTTTCTAAAAATTAATGGTAATTTAACTCAAGGTTTTTTTTGCTTAACCAGAAAAACTTTCAAGGGGTCATCAGAATTTTCAGGAAAAAACAAACAAACAAACAAACCAGGTGGATATGAATATTAGCTAACTTTCAGGGGGATATGTGCATGTTCCCTAATAAGAATGACACCTGTCTCATGAATCAGTATTCAAAATGTGAAGAAAGCATATAAAAGAGATACAACCAAGCCAATCCCCTCACCATCTCCTCTAAGCATTTCTGGAGGAGGAACTATTTTCGTATAAAAACGTATCTTCTCGCGCCGCAGAATTGCCTGACCAACATACAACTACAAAAAAGAAACAATGTTTTTTTTGTAAAAATCACCAATCAAATCCGATTCTGAGCAAGAAACAAGGACCCCTCAAGAACACAAAACATCTGGAATTCAGTCTCCTTCAAAAAAAAATTGTCACAACAAAAGAAAACTATCATTCGAAAGAAGAAATCGCATCAGTTGCTTCTGCGAGAGCTTTAATCTACCAATTTCGACACCGCATTATAGTCAAACAAGTTAGGGTTAGGGTTTTCAAGTGCGACTGGTGAAACGAGACGAAGAAAGCACGGAAGGGACCGCTGGTTAGAAGGGGAAAGCTTAAGTAGATCATGTGATGGTGGGAGAGGTACCTGTTTGGATCGGCTGAGGAGGCGAGACACGAACGCCATGACTGGAGATTTCAAGATGGTTTCGTCTCCGAAAGGGAAAATGTTATACGCTTACTTACTCCTTATAAATAAAACTGTCCAATACTGCATTTGTGAGGCCATCCAGATATCAAATTCCTCGTCTGGTTGGTATGATTGTGAATTCATCTAAAAACTTTTTACGAACTTAATTATCAAAAAAAAAAAACTTAGTTACGAACTTAACTTAATCAAATAGTAAATATCTACCTTACTTCAAAAAAAAAAAAAAA